>JACATO010000340.1:1750000-2350000 GCA_018389105.1 Nautilus pompilius
GATGTCTATTTAACATTACTTCATATTTAATGGCATTCTGGTTATATATTAGGTCATTACAAAAGTTTTGTCATTTTTTATTATGTTAACTTGGGGTTCATTTTATGCATGCTTGTGAAGGTGAATGTAAATAAGCTATATATCGTTTTGTAGTGTGTTTTGGCATACATCATGCTAAACCTACTTTTTAAAAATCATCAAATGGATATTTGTTTCAGGGTTCTGAGTGAAGCATGGATAGAAAAGTTTTTCGTGCCATTTTGCTTCACAAGTTCAAACTAGGCCACAAAGCGAGTGAGGCATCTAGTGACATTAAGCAAGCATGGGATGAGGACACAACAAATGAGCGCACAGTACAACGATGGTTTGCAAAATTTCGATCAGGAGATGTGAACCTCGAAGTTTAGGAACATAGCGGACGTCCTAAGCCATTCCAAGAAAAACTGTTAGAAATTGCTGGAGAGCTTGATGTAAGCACTGTAACTGTTTCCCAGCATCTTGAAGCAATCGGCAAGGTGAAAAAAGCTTGACAGGTGGGTGGCTCACAAGTTGACTGAACAACAACAAAAAATTGTCAATTGAAGATCTGTTCTTCACTTGTCATAAGAAACAAAAACGACCCATTTCTTGTCTGAATCATTATGTATGATGAAAAATGGATCCTTTAAGACAATCGAAAATGATCAACACAGTGGCTTGACAGAGACAAGGCGCCTAACCACATTCCAAAACCCAGTCTCCACCCAAAGGAGGCCATGATCACTGTTTGGTGGACTGCAAATGGTGTCATCCACTATAATTTCTTGCAATCTTGTGAAACCATCACAGCTGAAAGGTATTCTCGTGAATTAAACATTGTTCATCAGAAACTCTCCCAACGACAGCTGGCATTGCTGAATCGAAGAAGCCCAATCCTGCTCCACAACAATGCTTGTCGTCATGTTGCAAAAGTGACTCTTCAGAAACTGAACACGTTGGGGCACGAAGTTCTCTCTCACCCAGCCTATTCACCAGACCTTTCTTCCGCAAACTACCACCTTTTCAAAAGCCTCGACAACTTCTTCCATATGAAATCATTCTCCATCCAAGCAGAAATTGGAACTGTCATCCAACAGTTTATCGACTCCCGAAATCCAGATTTTTTTCAAAATGCTATAAATGCGTTTGTAACTCGTTGGCAGAAGTGAATTGATTGTAATGGAACATTGATTAATAATCTTCACATTCAGCAACGATATGGAGTCTCATTGTTGCGGGTAAAAAACCGACAAAACTTTTGTAACAACCTGATACAACACATGAAAAACTTGTTACTGCATCGAATGAAATTAGTTAAGGTTCTGAACACTGGTATAAAAAATTTAAATTATAATCTCAATCAACATTCATATGTACAATATAAATTATGGTAGCTAACCTAGTAATTTGTTGTTTTTTTGTGTGTAAAAAAATTGCTAAAACTAGTAAACATTTTTTTTTAAGGATTTGATGAGAATTATATTGTTTAGAAAAATTCAAACTGTTACAATTCAAAATAAAATGCAAGTGCCTTTTCTTTTTATCTAGGAAGTAATAGCAGTTATAATCAAACCATACTTTCTTCATGTATCAGAATATTTGCTTGCATAAACGAATAATCACTGGCAATATATGTTTAGTTAGATTAGAAAGAGAAAAGATTGCTTTAATTTGTAAATTTTCATATTTCCTTTACTTTGAAGAGTCACTGCCAACTGGTTTACATAGGAATTTCTGATAGAATTCTTGTGGCCAAAAACAGTTTTCTGTAGCAGATGGAGCTCCTAATTTATCAAATGAGTTTCCAGACAAGCTGAAATATCTTGGTGTATGCCAGTTATAATGGAAGTTAATGATTAGCATGATTCAGACAATTCATCAGATCAACACCTGCTTGCACAGAGATGTAAACAGTGAGTTCAGCTGAAAACATTCATCTCCTGTTAGCAGCTAAACAACTGAGGTCAGATTTCCATCAAAATCTCTCTTTCAACACCAAGTCCAGCCTGCCACCAGTCTAAATTCTACCGATTACATTTAATTGGAGTAGTCCTTGTTCATACAGATAGTGCTAAAGTGGTTGTCCTTGTGTCTTATTGTTATTTATATTCTGTAAAAAATATAATAGAAAATCAGAAACCAGTGAACATCAAAATGAAATCTAAACAGTAACACACCACAAAGCTATGCTGTGATGCCTGACACAGCAGTCAGTCCTCCCTTTTTTTTCTCTATAAAGATGTTAGCCAAAGTGCTAATTTGAATTAGCAAGCAGGCTGACTTTAATAGCTTTCATTTTGAGCAGACACCAGTCAGTATAACAGCTGGTTTCAAGTTAGGTTTTTCTACAAGCAAACAGCCAGCTAAGAATATAGTTGATGTTTGATTGTAAACAACATTCATGTCCTAAATTAGTCAATCAGGAATTGTAATTTCATATTACTATTCTATTTTTAAAAAAAATGTACTAAAGTGAAAAAGAATGTCAGCAGAATGCAGTATACATTTTTTTTAAAGTAAACATTTCATCAGATATAAACACTATAGTAAAAATAACAACCATCACCAACCATTCAATCAGCATTGTATATTCAACAAAATAGGCAGCTAGTGATCCAGTGGCAGATTACTGAAGTGCCATGATAGAAGGCCCAAGTTCAAATCTTTGGCAGGACCAACTTAGTTTGGCATACCTTCCTGGCACTGTTCCTTCTCACTCTTCACCAGCTGGCCACTGGTTTCCTCCCACATCTAAAAATGAAGAGTTCTAGTTGGGTTTTCTGAGTGCATGTATTGATGCTACAGGTAACTCTTGACTGGCATGACCACTGCTCGAGAACCCCCAAACAGTACCTAGGTAACTCACTTGGCCACCAAGGCTAGTAGTACTCCCCCTACACACGCATGCACACACCTTTAACCTTCTACAATTTTAGCTTTTAAGTGGCCATTGCCATTTTTCACACCACTATTACTTCTTTTAATAGTCTCTTGCAAGACTGTACCAGTGGCGCTACCAGTAACTTCACTAATCAGCAGTTTTTTGTTCGCCAATCAGAGGTCACCAACATAAATTAATAGGTGATCGGGCAATTACTCTATGAAGCTTTAATAAAGTTGTGAAAACAATGACAACAAAGGAGAAAAAGAAATGGATTCATTTAACTCGATGAAAACCAATAATCTGTCTACCAAAAATAAACTGGCATCGTCACGAAGTTTATCAATTCACTGTGTGTGATACACATCTACTTAGCATTGACAATCTCTTCTTTTGTTTCCCCTTACTGATGTTTTTTATTTAATCCCCTGGATTATTAAGTATTTCCCTTTTTTTTTGTTCAGAATAATAGTACGTGACAGATAAAGAGAATTACTTAAAATACTGAGACATCTATGGGTCATTCCACATCAAGTGGACCAAATTCCAGACTCGAAGAAACCCTATTCCCTCAGAAAAATTTGTAGTAGAAGCTTTTAGAATTCTAAATGTGAAATTTGAGCATTCTAAGTAACAAATTGACTGAGATATGGTCATTTTTCTGCATAGTCCCCTTTCAGACTCAAAAACATCATTAATTTTCTTTCATTTATGTCTACATTTTTTACTAGTTCTTGTTGGGCTACAGATACCTAACTTTGCAATCTGGAAGAACATTTTACATAAATTACGACTATGCATTTGATTTTTCTGTATCTCTTAACCCTTTCCTGTTGGTGCTCTACATAAGCAAGAAAAAATTTGGGCTGCTTTGTTTTTTGGCATTTTTGCTGGCTTCTTAGAGTACCTGCTGTATCATCCAGAACTGTGCAAATTGAGTTTTCAGTATATGATTAGTCATATAAAGACTAGAAAATAACACTGTGATGATATGAGTGATATCCCCCACGATATCTCAGTCTGAACTTGCTTTCCCATGAAAAAGTGGCCATTTCAGTGACCAATTTGGCTGTCAGCAAGATTAATTTTTATTTCAAATGAAAGCTCTGATGTCCAATTCTAACATATCCAAAATTCAACTCTGGCACTCAAGTGCTTCTATTTTAATTTTTACCATCTTTTTTCAAGCATCTTGTCAATATTGAGCATTATTGCATCTTCGTAAGCTGCAAAGAAATCCTTACTGTTGCACCATGATGGTCAATATCATCAGTCTAAAAGAACGTTTTATGTAGATTACAAATATATCAAACACAAAGCTATTCCATCTACAATTTCTTTGCAAATTGGCTTCGAAGATCATAGAAAAAGCAGCTTTATCGGTTAGCTGGCCACATATGACCCATTAAGCAGGTAGGATGCTCATACTTCAGGAGTCAAAGATTTCATTTTCTCTATAGAGTGTTTGCATAGTTTCTGTTGGGGCTTAACAATGTAATTCATAGATTCAGCTAGCTCAGAATCAACTGTCCTTAGGTCCTTTGAAAGGTATATTCTTAAAATCATTAATCTTAGTCTAAAGAACAAAGGAAGACCTTTCAAATAGCACTGCTAAAATTATTCAGTAAATGTGCAAAGACATGAAAATGATTTAAGATTATGCTACTCGCTTTTTACTCTTGGTTTATGACATTTAAATGGATCATCGCACTTGTGCCAAGACTCGTATCTGGAAATGTACAGTTTCTCATGATGGTGACACTGTTGTCAATTCCTGATCCAGTTGCTTTCCTGTATGCAACTGAAGTGGCTTCTGTCTCTCAGTTAATTCAGCAAACTGTATCAGTCCACGTATCCGTATGAATTGTCTACTACAACAAGTTTCTCTGAGTTGCACTTCTATCACACTGTTCCATCTTCCTTGACTATCAAATGAAGTTGCACAAAATTAGTAAATGGTCAGAAAAAAATGAGAGGAAGTAGGCCAAAAGTCAATGCACCTGTGCCTGTACACCCTAACCCTTTGATGATCATCGGATGATTGGTGAATGATATCAACAAGCATGTACCACATCAGATTCGCAGACTGGCATGATGATGAGGCAGCCTGTTGTGGTGGCAGCCACAGATTACATTTGTAATGAAAACATTAAGGTGTTGAGTCCATCGCTAATTGATTATTAATCAAGTGCGTGCGTGGACAGTGCTAGATATATATACCAGAGACCCCATTGTTTAAGCATCGTGAAACGGTTGTGTTCTTTGTCATTTTTTCTCCACGCTTTATCTCATTTTCTTTTTCATGCGCGCGCACACATTTGTCTCAGCTAGTGTCGGTCAGCAGACAAGCTGACACTACACAGCCAACACAAGTGAGCACACAATCGGGATGAAACTATAATTCCTTCAGCCATATGATTGATATATTTGTAATCTACATAAACGTTCTTTTAGACTGATGATATTGACCATCGTGGTGCAAAAGTAAGGATTTATTTGCAGCTTACAAAGATGCAATAATGCTCGATATTTCCAAGATGCTCGAAAAAAGATGGTAAAAATAAAAATAGAAGCACTTGAGTGCCAGAGTTGAATTTTGGATATGTTAGAACTGGACATCAGAGCTTTCATTTGAAATAAAAATTAATCTTGCTGACATTGTCTGACACGGCCAAATTGGTCACTGAAATGGCCACTTTTTCATGGGAAAGCAAGTTCAGACTGAGATATCTTGGGGGATATCACTCATATCATCACAGTGTTATTTTCTAGTCTTTATATGACTAATCATATACTGAAAACTCAATTTTGTACAGTTCTGGATGGTACAGCAGGTACTCTAAGAAGCCAGCAAAAATGCCAAAAAACAAAGCAGCCCAAATTTTTTCTTGTTTATGTAGAGCGCCGACAGGAAAGGGTTAAGAGATACAGAAAAATCAAATGCATAGTCGTAATCTACGTAAAATGTTCTTCCAGATTACAAAGTTAGGTATCTGTAGCCCAACAGGAACTAGTAAAAAATGTAGGCATAAATGAAAGAAAATTAATGATGTTTTTGAGTCTGAAAGGGGACTATGCAGAAAAATGACCATATCTTGGTCAATTTGTTACTTAGGATACTCAAATTTCACATTTAGAATTCTAAAAGCTTCTACTACAAAACATATATTTTTTTGCAAATTTTTCTGAGGGAATAGGGTTTCTTTGAGTCCGGAATTTGGTCCACTTGACGTGGATTGACCCCTATGCATAAAAATTAATTTGTTAAAAAATAAATGTACAGATGTTAATTGTTTAAGTTTGTGACCTATATCAATGTCAGAAAAAATTAATGTTAATTATGCATAGTAATAATAATAAATAAAAGCTGTTTAGAAATAAAACTAAAAATGATAAATCTTAATTGTAATCAAAACAAGCAAATATGTATGTGGCTTATGTAATATGATATTTATTACATATATTAGTTAGCTATATGTTTTTGGAAGTTGAGATGTTGATATAGACATTAAAATTTTTGTTAATTTTTTTTCTGCTGAACTGTATAAAGTTATTAATATGAAAATATATTCATCCAGACTGCAAGCAAAAACATTTTTTCAATGGCATCTTGTCATGATTTTGCCAAGTGGGAGGTTGACAGGCCTTGGATCAGGCAGTCTTTTTTTGTGTTAAAATGTTTGATGAACCTAGTTCATGTAGCTTTAATAGTTAGGAAAATATTTTTTTAAAATTTCCATTATACCTACATTTGAGTTTCCCCAACAAACACTAAACAAACCATTTGTATGATAAGATGTTTGAGTTGTGTGAAAAATGTCACTTAAGTCAGAGAAGCCAGTTAAATATTCTCGCAGGTATTTTCGCTGCAGAATTTATCGATCTTCAAACAGATTGCTATGACGATATCCAACAGACTTTAAATGGAGCATAGGCAGAAAGCTTGTTTGTTTGTTTTACATCTGTCTCCCAGGCAGAAAGTGAACTCGTGAGTGGCGTAAACTTAGTTTTGACACCAATCCTAATTAACTTGCAAAAGAAAAACCTCATTGGTTGAATCTTGTCTTGAAGAAGTAAAGGATAGGGTTCCTCAATGTCTAATAAACTCTGAACCAGTCATTCTTGTAATGGGTGTCCATTGTTACAGAGGTTTTACTCTGCACCATTATTACAGCTTTTGCATCTCTGAACCCTTTTCTTTGTATCATCAAAAGGAAAAAAAAAAGGGGGTTTGGTGAGGAAAACAATGATTTTTTTATCTGTAAGGAATGTTTGTTTACAGCCTTTCTTTGGCCCGGTGAGTTATTATTTGCTGTCATTATTCTATTTGAAACAGGTTAAGGAGGTTACAAATGGAGAAAATTGAAGACAAATTAATATGGTTAAAGGCCACGGTGCATAATTTTAAAACGTTTTTAAGGAACATTTTTTACAGAGGAAGCAAATACAATTAATTTTGAGAACACAAATAGCATGATTGTATTTGCTTTATTATAATCTAATTAACTGGTTATGCAGAACAAATAACATTAAAATTAAAAGTGAAGGACTTGTTTTTTCTCCTTTTCAAATATGCCTCTTGTTATATTATCTTTAGTGGCATTAGGGTCTATGATGTCTTGGCAACCCCAAATTTTGAAATTATTTATTTTTATCAATAGTTTCCAAGTTAGGATCTCCATGATTTTACATCAGGGCAAAAAATTTTTGTGATGGAAACCTTAGGTTTTGTGTCATCTTGCTAAACCATTAACTTTTACATGCTGTTAAACAGGTAAATTACTTATCTAATGTTTACCACCCCAAAAAAGCAGGTAGATAAGCATAAACATAAAAATTTAGGTTAAAATAGTTATTAATTAGAACAGCTAATGTATTTTATGCTTTGATATTAATGTTATTGCTTCATTATTTCACTATGCTTTAAAATAGTGTAATTTTTCTATGCCAAGAGATTTAATTATATCAAATGTCTCAAAGATTTAACCACAGATTTACTTTTCAAATCTTCCTTAAAAAGACCACATGTTTAAAAAAAATATCACAGCAAATGCACAGAATAAAATTGGGTGTAAAATAATAATTAAAATTATATATATAAATAAAATAAAACTTTTAAGAAAGTGAAAATGTAATTGTCTTGTTTAAGCTTTTAAGTTTAGCAGAAAGAAAGAAAATTGATTTTTTCTTCTTTTCTCCTTTTTTGTTTGCTTATTTTCTTTTTCTGCTTGAGATGGAAAGAACACAGACAAAGAAGAATAAATTCTCTTCCTGTTATAAACAATGAAGAGGAAAAGATGATGATAGGTATATATTTTTTGCTATTGAATTGAATATTTTCATGTGATTAGTTTAGCATTCATGTATTTTGCGCTAGAGAAACAGGCTAAAGATTTTTTTCTGCATGAAGTATGTATGTGTGTGCTTTTACTTGTTTCTTGGAAAGGTAATTATTCATAAACAATCATTTTTTTTTGTAAAGTAGGCTGAGAAAAAGTGAAAGCTGAGACACAACAGAAAAAAAAAGAATTGATATGTGTTTTTTGCATGTCTCGGGGACAGCACCAATGGGTATTTACTGTTGTGTGCATGCGTGCGTCCTTTTCATAAAAACTTATGCAAGAAAAACAAAAATTATTGTTTATTTTGTCTTAGTTTTAGCTATTTTGTATCTTTTTATTTTCATTTTAAATATTATTGATGGATATCAGAAAATACTTTATTTTATCTTCAACATCTTCGACTTATGATACAGCTGAACATTTCAAAGTAATTTCACTCTATTAACTCTTATGCCCTCAAGTTGCAGCAGTTTTGACCTTGGCAGATGAAAAACTTGATAACTCTGTGATGTCAGTGAATCATTTTACTTTGGATGCCTATATCCAACATGGACCTATCCAACCTAAACTGGATTCTTAACCTCAGTCTAATGAGATCTTTTTTAACATTATGACATGATGTTTTAACAAGATGGTTATTGACAATGGCCCAGGACACTTCAAGTTAAGAAAGGTTTTGACATGAATGTCAGCAGCCTCAGACTAAATGTCTGGAAGCTTGGATAAGTTTCAACAAATGTGTCCCTGTAGATAGAATGCTTAATAATGCAGTTTTATATTTTCCTTTTCATTTCAATTTTCTCCCTTTTCATTTTTTTGTTTTTTTTAAAAATTTTAATTAGACAGACATTTTAGAGCCAGTCATGATCTAAAAAGTCTATCTGGTGTATTAACATTTGAGAAATATTAAATTTTTCTAGGTTTACCTTCACAGTAAAATGTTCTTTTGTAGTATATTGTGAAAATTAATCAAACCTCCAATATAAAACTTTTCTTCTCTGGAATCTACTTTCTGATGCTTTAACTTTTTATCATATGTCTAAGGTATCTCTCATTCTGAAGTTAATAAGATCCAGCTTTAGTTAGAGATATTTTGCTGAAAATTTAAGGTAGATTATTAATTCAGACTAAGCACCAGTCAAACCAGTGGATCCTCCAGCTGTAAAGTATATTTTGGTATGCTTTATGATGTGATGTTACTGCATTTTAAATATTTTTAAATGTATACACTAATACTTGTATATATTTAAAATCTTTTTCATTTGGGGCAACAATTACATATGCAAATAACTAATATTGTCCAGTTCTAAAACAGCAAGAAATATTTTTCTTTTTTTACTGTTCACATGTGTGTTTGAAATACACAGTCCACTTGGGTCACCTCAAATTTTGAAATTATCGATTTTCATCTCCTGGCTTAAGTAGTACCCCCTATTATGATTGGAAGACTAATGTATATAGGCTAGGAAAACATTTCTCTTGCCTATTGGACACCCAGCTGTTTGACACATGATTATCTTCAAAAATTTAGGGGAGACCACTGGGCTAGTTATTACAGGGCCAGTAATTCATAATTGAACTTATAGATGAAGCTATAATCAATGTCATATGTTTTGCTTTGGATCAAAGGTCAAAGTGTATGATGCCAATCATGGCTTCATCTATTCTAATAATTCATCTATGAATTCCTGGTACTGTAACAACTGATTCCAGTGGTCTCCCTTACAACTACCTTATTTCCTTTTGGTCTCTAGTTTTTTAGTTGTTGAAACTTAGGAAAAAGGTTACCACTAAATATACTTTTATTAACATTATTGGGAAGAAGACATTAAAAATATTACATGAAATCATAAAGCCAAAGACTGTTTCTCATGCAAGGGAAATTAATATTTCTCCAGCAACTACAGCAGAAAACATTTTATATGGTTATATAATTGTCAGGCAAATATGCTTCCAGAAGAACTGTTACATGATTAAGCTACTTTTCTAAAGTTCTCAGAAATCTTAGAATAGATGAAGCGTTTACTGATGAAACAAAAACCAATGAAAGACAATATGAAGTAAACAAAACTGTCATGCAAAACATTTTCCCTTGGAAGTCATAGTGCAATATATTTGATATTAAATTACAAGGGATTTAATGATCAGTAAATTAATGTAATGGACTGATTTCTCAGTGTAGTTTTAGAATGCTACAGATCAAAATTAACTGTAAAATATGGAAGGTAAACAGAAACATCATATGCAGATTGTTTGATCAGAAATTCTGTAATATTTATGAATTCTAAAATCTATGTAGTTAAACGTTTATTTTGAAAAATTGCTATTTAAATTATTTTTTATTTAAACTAAGTATTCAAAATGAATGAAATAAAAAAGTGTGTGCTTACCTATTTTTAAATGTTTTTTTTTCCTTTTTTATTATTATAACTATCTCACACTAATTGTAATCATAATTAAGGCTGGAAATAGACAGCACATCAGATAGTGCACTCATCACTATAGAAAATCAACATCAACTACAAGTAAGTATAATGGGACAGTACCCATCACATGCATACCCTTTCCATTCAGTGTATTTGGCTCACAGATGGTGATCCAAGAGTATTGATCTCTAGATCAGGGATGGCATGTTATAATGATGATAGTGCTACACATATGAAAGAAATTTCATCATCTTGCTTTGCAAATACAATGTGAAATATTACTGTAATGTAATACATTATAATGATTGTGTATGTTATCAAAAGTAAATGGAAGGGGTATGAAAGAATCTTCATTACATCAATGAAACATTTCTGTTGCTTTCTAGCTATATGTGATGAAGAGAGCTGCTCAGAAATCCATTCAGTAGCTACTGAATTTTGAGCATGAATCATGGAAAATATACAAAGTTTGAAAGTAGCATGTCAAACTGAGCCAGTCCCCTATGGAAATCAAGCTTGGACCCTCAACTGTAGCGGTTCCATAACCTACCACTGATCACTTGTTATTAAATCAGATGAAATGCTTAAAACAAACAAAAAATTATCATTAGAAATCTGAATTCTGCTGTGCAAACTGCTCCTGTAGCTACAAATTGTGCATAATTTTCAGTCATCATTTACAAATGAATAAATTGTGCCTGTATTTTTTAAAATTCATACTTCTCTTTCATTGGCTTCTGATATAATTGAATAATTAGCCAGAATCTTTGTTTTGTTTTGTTTTTTGTTTTCCAGAACTGGGTAAATTAGAAAAAAATTTGCAACAATTCTGAAGTGCATTTGTTTTTTTTTTAATTTTAAGTGTATTAAACAAAAGATTATGAAAAACAAATTATTTGCACAAAATACAACGGCCTTGTGATCTAAAGAAGATTATCAGCCATCATTCAGATTTAAAAGTGCTAGCATACACTGCAATAATCTGTATTAAAGAAAGAGAGATGAACAGAATTATCACATCTTAAATTTTCTTTTACAATTATCTTGACTTCAGAAAATAATAAGGTTGTCTTTTTATGCTATGAATGATTAATAGGGAACTAATAAATAGTATTCTCAACTCAATGCATTCATGAATTACACATTTGTGAAATACATCATAAGTTTCAGTTGTTACTTTGATGCTAGTGAGGTAAAAAAAAAATAGAAATGAAATAAATTCATATTGTTTACAAGTGAAACTCCCAAACCAACTTTTCCCACAATAAGGGAGACTGGTGCTAGTTATAGGGGTGAGTTGCCTTAGCACCTGAAATTCCTAATTAAACAGATGAGCAATAATTGATATATTTCTTTACTTTATAACTAGCCCTGATTTCACTTGCATCGCTTATGATTTCAGTGTTCCCTGGACTGTTATTTGTTGAGTGATGTACAGTCAAGTTCTCATTGAAACTAATATACTGTTGTTTTATCGTTTGATGCATCTGCCACCAGATCTGGAACCTAGAGCACTAGTTAGATGGGTTGGAGGGGTGATCAGTCTTTCTAGAACTCTCTAGTTTTAGAGAAAACCACATAGCTTGCTTGGAAAGATGCATGAGAAAAATCTGTGCCACTGAAGTAACACCAAACTGAGCTACTGAAATTGAGCCCTTGACACCTTAACAGTTCACTAGTCTAACCACCAGACCAGTTACACATGAGTACCTTCTTTCCAAAATAATTACAGTGTAGTATGAACATTAAGTACAAAGATTTAACTCATTCAACTGCAGAAATCATATACAGTATTAATTTTAGAAAGAAGTAATTTCTGTAGGTTTATTTAAGACACTTAGTAAGTGATTTTCAGTTTGATTTAGCATCTCAACAGATTTCTCTTGAATACAACTGGTAAAATAGAAAATAAAGTGGAATGTATTTTACATCACCTTCTGCATAAACTTACTATCTATATAATATGTTAGAATATCAACATGCCAATCTCTCAAATGAATTCTGCTGTTTGGCATTTACAAATGGAAATCAGACTTAAAAACACTGGTATTCAATATCTGTGTGTTTAATTATTTTGAAGCTCTGGGTACAAGACTGAAATGGTTATTGATGAAAGATAGAAAGGATTTTTAGTTGAGAGAGTATTGGGTTGTAAGAAATGGACTACTTAACACAAGCTGTATTTTTATGAAGTGAATCTAGTCTGTTCAGCATGTGGAAGATATTAGATAGCTTGAGGCAAATATACTTCATCTTATAAGAGGATAAGAATCCATAAACTTCAAGCTGTGAATGTTGTTTTTTTTATTTGTGCAATCAGCAGTGTTGACATGCATTAAATAAAGTTTGGCAGAAGCTGTTTTTTCCATTTTTTGGGATCTGATTTGATAAACTTGTGCTTGCAAGAAACCATGAATCAGTGTGGGGGGAGGGGAGGAAGCAAAGGAAAGTTGCTTAGCAACAGCATATGTTAAAAATGGCATCAAATGCTATTTAGTATTTTCAGCAGATAACAGACTGAAATTGTATACATGTCAGGGGATGAGAACAGTGTCCATATTATTACATTAAAAGGTAAATTTAAAAAAAAAATGCGAAAAAGTGATGTGAGCAAATAATGAAAAATAACGTATGGATTTCAATATGCATTTTCCTCTTTCTCTCACATCGCTATTATATTCTTTCTCCAAGATTTTTTACAAATGCCAAATAAAATTTGTTTATTAAAACCATGCAATATTCAAAGAATTAACAATATTATATGTATAATGAAACATTAATTACAGTTAATTAAAGGCATTGTATAACCACAACTAATGAGGATGCATTATTACCACTGTCTGCTGATTGTTTCTATTATCCATCACAATAATGTTTCTGAGCCAGAAATGTTTTGTTTGATTATTTAAACAAATATATATTGTATAAAAGTTTAGTATAGGCTGCTGACCCTTTCCATAACATGGAACTCTTGTATTTAGTCCAATGCTTCATGTTAATTCGATGTTTTAAATTTTACTATGAACATTCAAATGAAACCTGGCTGGATATGATTAAAGCAATTATTTTGCCACTGGGTTTTATTTGAGCTTGTCAGTTTTGAAATTGTTATTTGAATTTCCACTTAATGCATATTGATGCAAATAGTTTAGCAGCAAAAAATAAACTTGTAGCTATTTATTTTATTTTTTTAAACACACAAAATGAATAATGAACCATCAAATCAAAATCTGATTAGAAATCAGTGAAAAATAGCACAGGGATGTAACAAAAAAATGGCAGGTTCGATTGTTGTCAGCAACTGTTATTGCTTCAAAATGTCAGAATTTCTTCTTCAGTTCACTTTAAAGGTGAGAAGAGGTAGATGTTCAGCATAACTTTGTCAATGTTGGTAGCGCTTCATATTCATATTACCGCTAAAGCAATTTTCCTTGCACTACTACGAATGATCCCAACTGCTAGCACATTACAAATGAACCATTGACAATTATTTCCCTTTAGCAAAGTTTAGTCTTGTGAGCTTAATGTACAAACCAGATCAGAAGATAACCTTGTAACTATTCTCGGTGGGGATCCCCCCACCTGGAATTTTAATTTAATGAGGTTTGTGGAATCATAACTAATCCACTAGCAAGTCACTATTCGTTAATCAGGGTGCTGAAACATCGCACAGTCTGCTCTGAGTCTTTCAAAAATATTTCATTAACTTTTTTTTGAGAAAACCACATCACTGCATTTTTTAAAAGAACTCTGTTGTGCTGAATTTTAAGATAAAATTCAAATTGCTAAGTAGGCAATTTGGCTTCCATTCACCCCCCCACAAAAAGAAAGAAAATGTTTTTTTAACAGCAGCATAAAGAGTCAATCTCCATGACAATTTCTATAACGAAACAGTCAGCTTCTCATGTTTTTTATTACTTCCACCTATTCACAGACAAAATTTGAAGAGTGACAGGCGAGCATGTTTTGAAAACATTTGATTAGACAGTAATCATAAGAATATATATATACACATACATGTATATATAAGTGAATAATAATAAGAAGAATATATATTTTAAAGTTAAGTTGTATAGTTTTTTTTTCAATTTTTGTGGAAATCTCCAATGCTCACATTAATGGATTCTTGTTTATTGGCTGGCTGCCACACCATTAAAGGTGGTCCCATAGTAAAGTGTTTAGAAGAATTCTAGCTCTTCGTTTTCACATTACGGTATAATTCCTTTAACCTGACAGGTACTAGACCACAGGTGTCGGATTAGGTAATGTGCCAATAGTTAAATAAAAGGCAGAATTCACCTACAATACAATAAATCACAATAACAACTCACCAATGATAGTAGTGTATAGTAAAACAATAAACAATACTGTAATAAAAATTCCCCTAAATTAAGTGTAGAATGAACAGTACTGTGTAGCAGATGGTGGCTTTCGTTATGTATAGTACTAGAGGGACTAAACATAGCACAGCTGTACCCTGATGCTAACCCTAACAAAACTCCCTACCCTCCTTTTCATTCCATGCCATTTGAGGTGCTGTTCTTTGATGACATTATAAAATAATAAAGAAATGGATGTTTAAGGGAGAAATAAGTAATACAAAATGTTTTCGCACAGCATTAAGGTGACTGGCTCATAGCGGTGATAAGTTACATTAGTTTGGCCTGGTGCTGCTACAATGGAAGTGTCAAAGTCGTTGGATTAAAGGAATTTTACTGTATCATAAAGGCAGAACAATACATCACATACAGAAGAGTTATTGGGCATCTTTCTGAAAACCAGACATCTTTCTTGGTCACAGAATCTCACATGATCATGCTTCTAATATTGATAGCATCAGAATTCTGGCACCAACAAAATTTGATTTTGTTCTTAAAATAAAAAAAAAAAATATTTATAAAACGCAACCATGCTTTGCTTAGCAATATATAGTCTCCCTCCCATGGTGTTTTTTTTTTTGTTTTTGTCATAAAGTTTTGTAGGAAAACTTCAGCAAAGTAGACTACTACTTTTCCTCCTTTTTTGTTTCTTATTCTTGAATTATTATTTATTTTTCTCTGATGTTGAAGAGGTGCCTCAATGGAAGCTAAATAATGATTAATCCCTCTTGTTCTATGGATGTTCAAATGTAACCTGGCCAGTCAGTATCATGGGAGTGCTATCCTTAGCTTTTACACAATCGTGATTACCAATCTTTTGAATGGTAGTATAAATATTCTCTTCCCCCTCTCCCGGTATCAGTTAATCAACACGTAGAAGCTTTCTGTTTTGTTCTTCACTATGACTAAGAGGGAAGATGCAACTAACTTCATTTGTATAAAAAGAAACCTTTCTGCACACTTTAATCTTTTGAAGATAAATGAGAAAGTGTGTATGATCATTATTGGAGAATCTATCACCATTCTCTTTAAAACCAGGTCTCAGAGAAAACAGTCTTAATCTGATAAGTAGCATATATCACTAACAGTTTACATCTACTGTATTTATCAATGTTATCCATGTTTAGCAAAAACATTAAGTTTTCCCTTTCTCTTTTTTTTTAGAGTACAAAAAATACGCATACACAGCAAATTCTTAGTTTGTTGAAATATGACAAAGCTCAAAATCTCTCTTTATAAATTGTGTCAACAAGTTAGATAAAATCCAAATGTACTGCTCCTTTATACTTTGGACATTATCCTGTAGGACATCTTTAAAAAGAAGTCAAGGTTACCATAAATATATGAAGAAAAAAAAAAAAAACAAACAAATTTACTGATTTGTGAGAGTAACACGTTTTCTTGCAGCATCTTCGTATCTGTATAACACTATTGATGAAAAATTATTTAGTAAGCTTTTCCTACAAAATCCATGGTAAAACAATATCTCATACCATCTCTTGAAGAATAAGATACAAGAAAATGAGTGTTATGATAAGATAATGAATAGCAATCTTGCATGAGTAATATGATAGCATGACAGATAACTTGTTGTATGACTTATAGAACTCCCCCTGTTGGTTTAAAATGGGCATCTGGTAGATTCTTAAAATTGTTGGTATATCTTGCTTTCATCAATTCACCAGTAAACCATTCAAAATATTTATGATATGTTTGTTTAAAAAAAATTCCTAACATCCAATCTAGTCTGCCTTTTGTTTATTTTGTTTTGATGATTGATGGTGAGATTTCTTATAACAATGCAGTCTGATTTCCACAAAAAGTCAGAGACCCATCTATCTATTCAGTGAAACTTCTACACAATGAAGTCATATTGATTTGAAACTGAGACACAAAAAAAAAAGAGTAAAGCAAAATAAAACTTGATATTAAAGAAATTTTAAGTCTTACAATTTTCATATAATACTTTTTGTGATCTAATCACTAATCACAAATTATCAAATGCAAATATTAATTATTTAATGAAATATGCTACCATCATACTGAGAATGCCATCTTGAAAATTTGAGCTCAAGTAAGAATTAAAAAGATAGCAAAATGAGAACCGAAAATGTCTGCATACTTGTTTCAAAAGTATTGAAGGTTTAGATTTACTGACATTAATTATATAAATGGTAGATTCGACTCCTGGACTGTTAAAGTTAAGGGTCCAAATCAGTTTGGCTTGCATGGTTTTTTTTTGCTCTTCACTAACTGGTCATGTGGGGTTTTTCCTTTAAAAAAAAATGAGGGATTCTAGTAGGGAATTTTTCATTAGGTGTCCAACTAACCTTTGTACCCTATTCTTCCTAGCTTTGTTTAGGAACTTTAAACCAGGGAGTTTGCTGACTATATAGAACATTGGTTCAAAGAAGAAAAGAATGGTTATTGAAATGTTTTAGATTGTTGAATAAATTAACTGTTTAACTGTATTCCATTAGATATAAAAAGTAAAAAGAAGAAAAAGATAGATCCCAGTGAAAGATGGACAACTAATGCTTGTTATTATTTATTTATTTTTCAACATTACCATTTGTATAGTTCTTGTTTGACATTTAATAAATAATTTTGTTTGCTTTTTCCTTAATTTTTTTTTCTTTTTTAAATGAGAGCCTGGTTATAATTGGGAAATATTCTGAAAACTTCATTACTAAATTATTTTAATTAGAGCTACTTAATGAATTGAATAAAGTTACTATTTTACTTAATTATTATTCATCTACTCTTGAAGTCGTTAACTTTCAGTTGTTGTTTTCCCTACTGAAGACAATAAACAAAAACATTTTCTTACTAACTCACTTACTCTTAATCAAATCACAATTACTTAATTTAGCATATTAAGATATTTTTTTTAAAAAAAATTACATGACAAAATTATATTTAAAAGGTCAAAGTATTAAAGTTGTTAATCACGGTTTTTGTTACCTTTTAAGTATAATTTTGTCATGTAAATTTTTTAATGTGTTGCCTTCTTAATGAGAAATAATTATTCCGCAAAAAATTCAAATGTAAAACTGCCTTCTGCAGTTTTAGCTGGGTTCGTTCAGCTTAGCAGACGATTAAGTTGCTGTTTTACCAGATAAAGAAATTCGTAATAGCTTTAATCTCAAAAGCGGTGGGGGGGGGGAGATAACTCTAATAAGAAAATTAATGAGATCCGATAACTCTACCAACATTAAGCATCTAAGCGGTTTCCGTTCCGCTGTCTGTTGCTAATTTATCCCATACCTGAAGACTCGCCTGATAAGTGATGAAAAAATATTCCGAAGTAAACACAATATAGTAAAGTAAGTAATAATAATAATAATAATAATAATAATGTTTTGCTACTCGAATGATGGAGATTTATATGATCTTTTTTTTTTTTTTAAATAGATATTAAGGGGAAATAATCGTAGATTGGTTACAATTTGGGGGTGGCAGAAGTTACCGGACTTGGAAGGTCAATTAAAAATTACCTCTTCCATTGAATTTACTGCTTTCTGTGCGATCGGCGGCCGGAGCGATGTGGAAAAGGAAGCACCTGCCATGAACAGCTCCGTCAGGGTTTTGTGTAGGATTCGTTCCCACGCTAAGCGGTTTCACAGCTGCAGACCGAAGCTCGTGCACCTTGGCAGACGTAAACCGCTGCTTGGCAAGGTGTGTGTACATATATATATATATATATGGCTGGACTGGAAGGAACCCGATAAGCGGGAAGACTGTGATGGATGAATGCCCAGACATATGTCCCGTCTGCTCCAGCACCTCTGAATTTAAATAGCTTGAGGAAATTAAGGGAATGGCCGTCTCGGTGGGGGGGGGGGGGCGCCCGGAGAATTGGGACCTGGCAGTGCTCTCTCTCTCTCTCTCTCAGATGAAAGAGAGGAACCGCAGGTAGGAGTCACAAACGGTCATTTAAATCGGACCATAGAGGAGGAGGATGGGGGGGGGAAGATGCTGAAACCGCTTGGTTTTCAGTCTCCCGACCCTCGGTAAGAGTGTCAGTAACTCGAGGGCTGGACCATATCCCGGAGAGATAATCGGGGCAATAAGTATGGGTCCGGGGGCGGGGTCCGCTAGGTCGTGTGTACAGCTGTAACGCTGCTGCCTAAGGTGAACCAACTCCACAGGTGATAGCACTGAGAGAGAGAGAGAGAGATGTGTCGCTGGAACTTTGGGAAGGCTGGCTGTGAGTGTGGCGCTGACACCAGCATAGATGGTCACAACTTTTCTCTTTAGACAGTCAGAAGGTAGCGGTGATGTTTGAGCTGCAGTGTATCAATCAGCCGAGACACCAGCCCACACCTGGATGTGTCTTCTTGCCACTATAGTGTTCTCCAGTCTCCCCTGTACCCCTACTTATATCCTTTCCTTATTACAGCGTTATAGAGATAGCAGTATCAATAACTGACAACAGTATTTTCGTGTTTCAGATTGAATACCTTTCAGTAAACAACAGTCCATTGTGGTTTCGTGGAGCTGCAGTTTCTGCTGTGAACTATTCTGACCACACAGATTCGGAATCAGGCAGGTGAGAGACAAATAATTTTTTTTTTTTTTAAATGTGTGTTGCTTGTGTGGTGGTAATGTAAGCTTGAGATTTGCTAAGGTTATACATTATTATTATTACTACTAGCTGCAATGTGAACTAGTCGCATCAGATTCATAACAAGTTTATTTCTCATGGACTATCACAAAAAACAAAACAGGAGTAAAATTAGCTTGAATATTGCATCTCTGATCACCTCTCAGTTAAAAGGGTGAGTGCAGAAGCGTCTTTGGATCAATTCTGTAGTACAGAAAATCAAATCATTTTCATTGTTCTAGTATATATACTTCCTTAATAAAATCTAAGGTTTTAAGCTTATTTTCTGCACGGTTATCAACAGGGAAAAGTTGTTGTCTTTCTGTTATTGTTTGTGTATCATTTGTATACATACTGGAATCATTTGATATATTTAGCATCAAGATTTATAAAAGAAAAATATGTAAATGAGAAAGTGTTCTGTGTCTGGTGCTTTAAAAGTTTACTAAGAAGAAGTTGCTATAAAACATTCAGCATGGATTCTAGAATATATATATATATATACACACACACAGCAGTCAGAACATTTAGAATAGATAAAAATTAAGGATTCCTGGATAACATGCTTAAAATTATTTAGTCGGTTATATTTCAAAGAAGGGCACCTCTACATCAGTTAGCATAGAAATATGAAATGCATTGTTATGTTAGCAGTTCAAAGATAGAATTAATACACTTGAGTGAGGCTTTGAGTTCTCAATTTTTATGAATCTAATTATTTCCTTCAGGATTTGGGAAGTTTTCTCTTTCCCACTATATGTATTTTATTCTGTTACCTTTACAAATTCAGCCCATATTGGAACCTCCTATGAATTTTATTCTGCTTATGGTTTTGTCAATATAATTAATAGTTCTACTAAACTAGAGATGTGCCGATAATCAGAATGGTTGATTACTGATTGATTGGCCAATTTGGTAAAAGTTATAACGTAATTCCTGGTTTGCTCCTACTGGGAAACCAGAAATCTATTTCTGTACACAGGGTATCATCACAAGTGGGAAAATAAACACATCTGAAGGGCTTGCCTTCTTTTTCATCGTTTCAGATGTGTAGAAACTTCATGTCTCCAAATTTTTGCTGATGAAAATTAAAAAGTAAAAACATCCTGAATAATTGCTCAGTTCACACAAACTTTGAGAGAACCTGTGATATGATGCAACGTTCTGCCAAGTATTGTTTTGATGGAAGAAAAACCAAACGGATAAAAATACATAGATAGACTCTGGAAAATATTTAAGAGATGTTTGAAATTAGATGATCAATCAACAACACTAAACAATATACAGTAGTTGTTTCAAAAAAACAGATGTGAAAGTTATAATAAAATTTCTAATCAAAAGATATAGTAAATTTTAAAATAAACAAATGCTGACTGTGAAAAGATTCCGCAACAAACCTAAAAAACCAGAAGTATACCAAATTTTGTTCTCTCCAACAAATTGAAGTAAAGAGTTTATTTATTTATACTTGTTTAGCTTACCTGAGCAACTGTTTTTTTTTTTAACAAAAATTTAAAGTACAACATGAATTATGTTCCCTGAGAGCTAAGCAATTTATCCAAGGCTTTTTTTTAAATTCTACAAAATATTGCCATAAAGACTCAATATTCTATTGCTAGAGTAATATCTGTTACTATCAAAGAGATAATTCATCTTACCACAACATGTCTTAAGTTTGTTCAATTGCTTCAACCTACAACTGTCCAAAAATTAAGTTTCAAAAATTACCAAAAACATTAAATCATACACAGCTATATCAACAACCTTCTCCATACTACTACATTTTCTGATAGTATGGCCACCAAACCCAGAATAAAACTAAAGCAGTGAATTAATGTCTATAAAGGAACCACTGCTTCTATAATTTTTTAAATTCAACATTACTCGTTCTGTTCCCATTTACAATTAAGTATAATGACACCTAGATCTTGTTCCTGAATCTAATCTATAAACATTGCCCACATTATTACAGTCTATGCCATCTGTCAGTTATCAACCCACATATGCTAAATAGAGTTGTACTTTTATCATCATTTGTGTTTACTCTCCCATAAGTCATCAGCAAATTTCTTCATGTTGACTTGAATTACCAACTCAATGACAATAACCAATCCTCTGAAATAGTACCCATGTCGATGTAATTAGATGCAGTTTCAAAACAATGCATGTGCCTTGCTTAATAGGTTGCTCTTCTAGCCAATTTAAAAGCTTACCCATAACACCTTGCTCTCAACCTATCATCCCTACTATCCTCTGCTTGCATACTTCACTACACAAGGATTTTAGTTTCCTGACAACTTCAATTTTAGTAGACCTAACAACAAAAAAAAATAATAATAATTTTTCACGCAAGCAAGATTGTTTGACAACCATTGAATAGTAATGGCCATTTTAAAAGTAACCGATTCCAGCTTTTTATATAGTAGTAGAGAGATTTATTCTTGTTGTAGACTTTGATCTTTTTATGAGCATCTCTCTCTTCGACTTCAAGCCAGATTGATGTCCCTGGTTATGTGTTAATCTGGATAAATAAATTGGTTGATGAAACTTGGTGTAATATGGAAAATACAGAGAGGAACAATATTCCAGTTCTTTTTTTTGACTTTAAAAAAAAAAGTTTTACATTCACTGTTATGAAGCCTAATAATTGGAAAAATGGCCAGTTACTAATTATTTGCTGATTGGCACATCCCTATATTAAACTGAACTGAATCTTTATAATTTTATTATTGACTTAATCTTTTCAGTACTGGCTGCCTGCACTTGGATTCTAGAGATGAATTAATACTGAAACAAATCAACCAATTCTATCTATAGAAATTCAAAAATTAGCTTTTGAAAGTATAAAAAAGTAAAACGGAAGCAACAGATATACCTGTCATCAACCCTCTTGGTTTGGGTTTAACAGGTATATTTTTGTATTGCATTATTTTTTCATTGTGTTTTTCAGTGAGTTAACAGAAGCTGTTTTTGAGACAGTTGCTGAGAAGACACTGGAACATCTCGCAGATGTTTTTGATGATTTGGGTGACATGAGATCGCAGGGTTCAGACTACGATGTTTCATATGGGGTAAATTCCATCACCAACAGAAAGCATTTAATAGATTAATTGTAGAAATCAGAACAATGCAAAGAAAAATAGACTAATGTCATTTACTTAGAAACATGTAATATAAAATAAATGTGCTTATTCATCCTGAAAAATTCTCCTTAATGGAAGAGAATTCATCAAATTGCATAGGATAAACAGCGCACACTTTTCAGTAATTATTTCCTATGGCGCAGTAAGCAGTTGCCATTTATTTTGCAGTTTGTTTCCGAAAAGGTGAAAGTTTAGAAAAAAAAAAAGAATAGTTCACTCTGCAGTATATGCAGCAACATGCCATCTGTTACTCTAGTGAGATCCCGAAGAGCAGTAGCTTAATGCTGCATGCAGGATGATCCTAGACTGAAGCGACTTGGAAAGGGTGCCACAACTACCATGTCTGTACTAAATGTAGGCAGCAACTGAAGTGCCCAGAGGAAAAATATGCAGCTACCTAGAAAAAGGAGCAAAAGGGAACCATGGTGTGGGGGGGGGGGTGCCAAACTTAGACTCTTGTCCTTAGTTAGCAGTTCAGTAGACTAAATACTAGCTTAGCACACCACAGAACAAAGCACTGTAGGGATATGTTGTATGAGACCTTTTGTGCAACTAGCTACCATCACCTTGGTCATTATGGATGGTTTTATAGAATTCTTCAACTTTGTCAATTTCCAACTGATTCCAGATTTGCCTAATAGTAGTAAAATTTGGGTATAAAACCTGTTTTAAGTCTTTGCAATGAAGTTACTAAACAGAAAGAACTGGTGCTTCAACAATGACTTATGAGCAGCAGTCAATAGTTGTAGCCAGGCTGTAAGACAGCTTTGGCAGGGGTAGAAAGAGACCTGGCAGGCGGCGGCACAGCAGTACTGCATCATCCATCTGGTGAACAGTACGATAGACAGGTGCAACGCTGTAGTGCAAACCAGAGATAACCATGCATGCTACTAAAGATCACAAGACTAAGTCATGTAGCTAATGAACATTTGCCATGTCATCACAAAATTAACTCTACATGTCAAACATTATGGGAAGTTGTGAATTGTGCACATATTCTATTCTCACTAAATTCATACAATTTATATGACTATCATTATATTGTTTTATGCTGTTTTTCTGAGTGCTAAGAATGAGATTGTTAGGCAGTAGGAAACTGAACTGTATAAAGTCTGTTGTTATCAACAAATAATAGTAGTATACTACCTACAAAGTTTATTTTTGTACTCAGAAATCAGCTTTTGTTCTGTTATTTTTTAAATACATATACACAGTCTGACCTCTTAAATTTGGAATACTAAAGTTTGGAAATTTTGATGCCCAAAATTATGATTTCCAAAACTTTGAAAATCACCTGGAATTCAGATTGCACATCAAGTTGTTTGTATCTGCCCCTCTTCTGTATCTGATTCCATTACTTATGGAACAAACCCAAGTGCATCATGAAGAGTCAAGAATGTTGTTACTTGCAAGGTTGGTTACATAAATTTAAGAATAGACATGGAACAAGCCAGTTGCAAATCTGGGTGCTATCTGCCAGCTGATTTGTTTCGATGATACAATCTTTTGTTTACAAAGTGTGTACACTATATTTTGCTAAATCTAACCTTTATTGTGACTCCTAAAAAAGAAAAAAGTGCATAATGATACCTCACAGAAAGCAGTAGTCAAAAGTGTAAGCAGAAATTCCTTACAATTACTAAAAAAGTGGAAATTCTCAAGAAACTAGGAAAGTGCATGTTGTTGGTACATAGTTTATGCGAAGAATATGGTATTAGAAATACCAAAATTTATGTCCTAAAGAAAAACCATGATAAAATCTGTAATTTCTACACCAAGAATGACACATGCAAGGGCACTAATGATGGGCATAAGACACTGCATCGAGCAAAACCAGCCATGCATGATAAGATGTTGTATGAGTGGTTTTTTCAATGCTGTAATGGCAATGTCCCCATATCTGCCTTAAAGCTGTTTGTTTCCAAAATTTGGAAAGGCCCAGGTCCCAAGGATTTTGAAATCAAGAGGTCAGACTAACATGCAATAACCAAATTTTTACAGCTAAAGTTTTCCATTGTAGTTGTCATGATTTATTTTATATTACTTCTGATTTCTCATTTTAAATATTTTTTTTTATTTTGTACAACTTGTAGTTATTATGTGTGTAATTGTCATCTCTTAACTAATCAGTATGGTAAGATTATCACCAGATTCTTCCTTGTCAAATACATTTTTAAGGCACTGTTACCCTAATATAAAATTCTACTCTTACATTACAGAATGGTGTCCTGACAGTAAATCTAGGTGATGGACTGGGTACTTATGTAGTTAATAAGCAGACTCCAAACAAACAGATCTGGCTTTCTTCACCTTTCAGGTATGAGAGTGCATTTGCCATTACTTTAACTAAACTAAACTGAAATAGTTTTCTTTATTTGCATGGTGAAGGGTTTGTTGAAGCAGTATTTACTGAAATGATAACTGTTCTTGGTAAATAAAAGTATAATTGAATTAAGTGTTTTTACCGCTGGTTCTATACACAAATGGTTCTGTCTCACACTAAAATAGAAAGAAAAAACAACAGGATTTGAAAAAGCAAAAACCATCTCATGCAGTGTTCACTGGAGAAATGAAAATATTCTCTCTTCTAAGATTACTGCGTTGTCACTGGTACTGTCCTTTGTTAGATTGGTTAATGTCTTATGATCAAACATGTTGCAGTATTTCCTTTTAACCTTCTCTACGCTACTTGCACCCACTACTATTCAAATCTGTATTATTTAGCACAGATTGAGTCATAGGGACTCGGACACAATACTTCCTCTTCACTATAACCCTTTGTGATGAGAAATTTGTAGCATGGCTACAACACCAGTTTTCGGCATTCTGTCAAGTGGTTTTCATCTCAGTAGCTAGGATTTGTTGCTCTTCTGTGGATTCTGAACAAAAACAAAACACGGGGAAATTCAAACTGATATTGTGAAAAAACTTTTACAGACGACTTACATTTAGTGTATTGTTTTCATTATAAAAAATAAAGGAAAAAACGTGATCTTTTGGTTTTAAAAGAAAACATTTTTATAGTGTATAGAAAACAAACATTGCATAAGAGTTTATCTCATAGTTTATATTCTTTGATTTTTCCTAGTGATATAGAATTATACAGTATATTTAATTTAACAAATATAAGTATACTATACTGCTGTGACTGATCCTGGTTCTGTAGACCTCGAAAAGTCAGGGCTGGAGTCTTCCAAAAGGAAGACTTATAATAATTAAAAAATATATTGCCATTGTTGTTCAATTTATTAAAATTAATATGCATGGTTGTCTAGAAAGATGTATCGGATGGGACGTCTGCTCATCTAACACTTCATGATGACTGTTGTAAAGTATACTGTGATAGTTTGAGTTTTCTCCCTTAGATCAAGACATTTTAACATAAGAACACACACAAGTTAGATTTTTTTGTGTAAATGCCATTTTTAGTGTTTCTGCTGCGTTTCAGTGGACCCAAAAGATACGACTGCATCAAAGGAAAATGGGTGTATAAACATGACGGTGTTAGTCTTTTTGAACTTCTGGAGAAAGAGATTTTTGAAGCATTTGACTTTGAAATTAAGATGGCCACGCTTCCAGATGGCAAAAGTTAACAGGTTCTGAAAGGCTGTAGTAGATGTGTACGAGTAAGTAAACAAAATGATAAATAAGATTGTTCTGAAATTATTCTCTGGTTGGTTGGTTTTTATTTGTGAACCATTGAGATATATATAACATTTAACTGTTTGTAAGGTCTTAAACTTAACTTAAAATACTAATCATAAGAAAATTGTTATTATAAAGAATGTTTAAGATTTTAAACAAATATTTAGAGCAAGAGAAAAGATGAGGATAAAGGATTAATAACTTAAATATAGATATTTATATAAATAAGTAGAGCAGTGTTATTGCATAATGAAAAGGCTAGCATTTTTGTATTGTTTAGTTTTGTCATCGTTTGTGATTATCCCTATCTTAAGGATATGAATAGTCTTGAAAGCCTCAAACAACTAAAGCTGTCTTGTAGAATGTATTGGTGGTTTCAGAGTGATTCAACAGAAGTTTACGCACTCTTGGCAGGGATAAATCTGGTTAGTATTTCCAAGTCTGTCTTTGGTGGACTGAACCAAAATTGTAAGGGTCCATTGGCAAAAACTTTACAAATGAGTCCATTAAATATCTCCAAGTGTTTTTCTTTTATTCTTTAACTAATGCATTATATATTCATGAAGCAGAATTGTTGAAGTTGGACCTTAAAAGCTTTTGAAAACATTCTGAATACCCATTTTGGTGCAAATTTAATATGTAAAAGATTTTGTCCAGAGGTTGTCACTAAATCCGTAGTTTCTACCTTTGAAAACTGGGAGAGAGAATTGAAAAAAACTAAGGAATCTTTCAAATAGGTTAACCAGGCTCAGGATTTTGAAATCTCTGAAGCCTATTATAGTTTACTTCTTTATGTTGATTAAATGATGTGAAAATTTGTGCACTAAATATTTCGGCATTTAACCTTTTGGAGAGTATGCACATATATTTACAGGGAGTATTTTGTTATGGTTGCAGTGCTATTGCTCTCTTCAAGGTTGCAGTGATCCAGGAGGCAATTGTGCTACATTGGGGGAATCAGCCAGGGTGGGAAAGAGGAATGGAGTTGGGGGTGTCCACTGTCTAATAGCCCTGGGTCATGCAAGTGTGGAAGGCAAGAGCCACCATGGATAGAGCAACGGATGCATGCCAAGACTCTAAACATGTGAAAGAACAGCTCCATAGTCATTGAACAGTCAAGAGATGAAGATCAAATCAGAAACACATCTGACCACTTTGCTGAAGAGCTCTTTCTCCACTAAGGTAGACTACATCAATCCATTCTTTTCACTTGCCCATGCGCAATCTTGGCTGTCTTTGTCTTCTCGTTGCCATTCAGTGCCAACACTTCACTGAAGAATAACGGCTACAAGGGCATTTAATAAGTACTGTACTTTTACAGACTGTTAAGATTAGCTCACTGCTGGTCTTCTCATTATATTTCCATTTTTCTGGTGTGTGTAATAATGTTGTCTAATCCAAACTGTTTTGTTTTGATATTAATAAGCACTGACCATAACAGTATTTATTCTGAAAGAGTAAACTCATTTCTAAAGTTTCATGCACTATGAAAGATTAATCTGTCAGGATCAGTACCCATTCTATATAAATACATGGGCATACTCCTCAAAGGGATAAAATTAGTATATAGACTTGAGGTTTCAAGAACTCTAACGTTTTCCACATGGGGAAATATTTTAATATTTCCAGAATGAGATGGTCCCAATGTATTGGAGAGTATATATTATGTTAAGCCTCAAGCAAAACGTTTACTAGACAATATTTGGATTACAATACTTAAAACCCCCAGTACACAATCAACTCTGAAAATGTACAAGTTTGTTTTTTAGTTTATCTTTTTTAAACCTGTTTGCCAATGTGGCACAAAAAGCATCCGCCAGAGGAAATCCCCTGATTTGAGTTTACTAAACCAAGCTGAAGAGAACAGGGTATGGAGGTTAGCTGCATGAATGCCTACCAGAGTCCTTCACTTTTTAGACATGGGAGAAAACCACACAGCTAGTTGGTGAAAAAGACCGAGGATAATATGTACTTTTTAGGTAAATATCCATATGAAATGAAAATATAAATTCTAATAGCATGATCCTGGTCTTTAGTGCTTTAAATCTCTCCTCAAAATCCTGTTAACAAAGAGAGCACTACTGAAATAAGACTTCTTGTGCCATTAGCAACATTGTTACCTAATGACTTCCTTTACTCATTTGTTGATTTGATTCTGTAATCCTTATTTCCCTCTTCAGTTTGATACCACAAACAGGCCTCATTCATTTTCTGTGCTGTCAAAACTTTACCTCAATTGTTGATCAAAATAAAGGCTACATGAAGTATCAGTCTTGTGTGTGTGTTTTTCAGAGAGAATTTAGGCTGATTTTTCTTTTTCTTGGAAAACTATATTTGAGATGAGCCTAGTTGATAGTAACAACACACATTTTTAGCTCTATGCTATTGTCTTCTTTTCACTGCTCATTTCTTGGAAATAACTGGCATAGAATAAAAAAAAAACCTAGCACATTTTCCCTTTAATCTACTTTACCTTTTAAGTGAAAATGTCACAATCTAACCAAAAATATTTTCTTTAATTTTATTAAATTCCTATTTATTTAACACCAGCCCTTGAAAATTCTTTAAAGCTGACTTGCAACAATTTGATGAAAAACAGACACAAGAAATTTAGCTGTATACATAATGATGTCTGTGGATACTGCATACTAACTTCTAAGACTTGTTATAAATTGTTTGTTATAGCATTTTATAATTTTTTTAATTCAGCCTTTAAAATTAAATTCTAAATAAAATTATGCAACTGTATTTGTTTGCACAACTTCCAATGTAATTGAATGTTTTGAGGCATTTAGCAATTTTACAGGAAATCTAAGCATTACCTTATTTATTTTTGGTATTTTCCAGCAGCTGTTGCAAATCTAAATCTGATCAAAATTTATTTTCTGACAAATTGGAAAAACTTTTGTGTTTTGGTATATTTTGGGCTGGGTTACAGTATTTTTTATAGTAATCTGGCAGTCCAAATTTGTGTGTATAAAGAGACTAAATGCAATGGTTTAAATATTAAATTGGTTTGAAAATATGCATTTATAGAGGTTTTTTTACTTTGTCAGTTAATTTTGAAAAGAGGACGACAGCATGTAAGATTTAGATCAAATATTTCGTTTTTAAAAAAATTAATATGTACATTTGTTTACGGTTTGCAATAGCTGTAAGGGACTCTAAGTCAGACTTGCATCACACACAATGGTAATTAGTGATAAAAGACAAATGACACACACATTTAAGAAATTGGTTTCTATATTTCTGTGACCTGACCTTTAGTTTTATTTCCAATGTACCAAAAACCCTGACAACATTCTTTCTTCTTGGGAAATATTGCTTTTGTAGGTGTGAAGGAGATTAAGAATGCTCAAAGTTAATGCGTGTCTTGACAGCTCTATTTTCATAAATACTTGGTTAGACCTGTCAAAAGTTGTCTATTGCTAACTAATTTCCACAATACATGACAATTGACTGCTAAGGTCTGGGGTCTAAATCTGAATCCTGGTTGGACCAACTTGGTAGGTCAGGGTTTCTTCTTCACTAGCCCTACATCTGCAAAGGGTGTTCTAGTAGGAACCATCTGTACTCTAACCACTGCCAGTACATGCTTACCACTTGAGCACAAAAGCCATCACTACTATAAATGATTTGTTCTATCATTAAGGGAACATCATCATTAGTATCATTTCAGTTGTGAAAGATGATGATGACAATGGTGGTCATAATCTGAATTGACCTAAAAATCTTAGAGAATCTTTCAGTTACTGGCAGGCTTACCTACAAAACCTAATTATAGAAAGTTGAATGTAACTTTGTTTCACTCTGATTTAAAATCATGTTGATTATAACGTTAAGATTGAGGAACTGCAATATTTTTTTTGTTCTTGAACATTTGTATTCATTGTTATAAATTGCTAATGTTAGTATTTAAAAACCAGCAGTCAACATTTTTATAAGTTATTCATATAAACTTTAAAATATATATCTTTAACGCATTGATCATACTTACAAAAATCAAAATATGAGGAAATGCAAGTTAAAAAGTTTTGATGCATGTCTTTACTTACTTTTCACTAGGAAAATATGAGAAAAGATAGATTGAAGATAGCTAAGTTTTTACTAAATTTGGATTACAAAATTCTGAAATTTAATGTAAAATTTATGCTGTTTAGGCTGCCATAAACTTCATCAGAACAAGAGAGGTAATAGGATTTACTGTAGGGCTCTTAATACTATAAAATCTAATCTTAAAAATGTTAAATGTCTTTCAAGCATTGTGTTTACTAATGTATTGGCTAATCTCTATCCAGCAGTGAAGCTGTACAGTGGTATCTATCTCAGAATGATGTTAGGACTGGGCAAAATGCCATTCTTGTAGTTACCTCAAAGCTTAAAGATGATTCATTTCTTTTGTTGCATTTCATCAATGCAATATTTGGTTCTATTAACAGCAAATAATTTTCAAACATTACTTTTTTCATAGAGGCTGTAGTCTTAGCAAGTGCATTTATTTCTTACTGTAGTCTAAATGAAAATCTAACTAGAGCTGATCAGATGAGATTGCACTTCTTATACCACATCTAGATCATCTGATATTTTTCATATGCATTGACCCCCCCCCCAAATACCATTTTCAAGTCCTGTTGTAACCATTCAACAATAGTGCCATGGGCAAAGCATTGACCGTAGTATGACATTTGGTTCGGTCACTAGAAAGAGATGTCAGTCTTGTTTTAATGACTAAATTCAAATAAAAACAATCAGCTTTTGTTCTATTGAATTATCTAAATATTTTATGCAAGTTCCATTTGTCTTAGCAAAAAATGGTAATCAAAAACCACGGTGATGATATATTTTAAAAAATCTTCTCAAATGGACACATTGTCAGTATTTGTTCTTTGGCTGATCACTAACCATACTTGAATAATCCAAAAAAATTGAAGAATACTGGCCTAGTAATAACATCCAAACAAAATATTCTTCAGTAGAATGTTTTATCTTAAGCAAAAGGATTATAACATTTTCTGACTGCTTGTAATGGAGGAAAGAGTTTCTTTGGAGGTGGAAACCTTTCCCAGTCACACCACTCCCATCCTGGAAGAAAAAATGAGAAATAAACAGATATTTTTTCACTTAATATTTCCTTAGCCAGCAAAAGGGGCAAGAAATAAATAATAAACAAGTTCAGAAGATCAAGAGGTTTCTAGCAAAAAAATAACTCTCCATTCTGAACTAATACAAAAACCTAATTACATAAGATGAAGGAATCAACTGTAGCAAGATAACTTTTTTTTTCTTTTTCTAATTGAGATAGCATAGTTTGCAACAGCTGGATACTCTTTTGCCACAAGTAACCAAAATGTATTCAAAAATAATTTGCAAACAACCATTTTCAATGTGTGCTCCACTGTTTTCTTGTGCCTTCAATGACAGCTTCTATGTCAACTATGGATTGCATTACCAGGTCGTGCAAAAAACCTCTCAATCTGTCATCACTTCAGAAATGCTTATAAACAAACACAGGAATCATTGAAAATTCCATGGCACATACTGGTTGACAAAATACGCTTTACACAGTTAAAAAACAGGACGATTGATGACTTGGTAATGCATACTTTGTTGCCCGCCTGCCTCTGCAGGAAATTCTAGGATTATGCAGTCCAATTATCTGCCATTTCTGGAGCTATGCTTGTACACAGTGGTAGTTTCAGACAAACAACAGCCTGAACTTACACTGCCTAGTGCACACACAGACAGGAAAAACAAAGCATCACACCACCTAAGCAAGGCTCTTCTGCATGCACAATGTGGAGGCCCATCTAACAGAATAAGCAAAAGTTCTGATATCATTTTACTCAACTGCGAAAACATTTTATTGATGCAACATGTTTGTTTAATATGAAGGTAGGTCTGTCTGTGCTTGACTTCCTATTCTAATTATTGATATTCAGTAAAACTTCAGTTAAAATAGTCTGCAAAAATTTTTTAAAAAATCAGTATTTCTAACTAGCATCAGCATCATCCACAAAGTTAAAGTAAGTTATTCCTGAAAATTTTTATCAGTTACACCCTGAGCACTGCAACAGGAAGAGTTTGCCAAAATGTCAATAATTCTAAACCAAAATATGTCAAATACCTTCCTTCTTTCAACATTCCATAAATATCTTAATTCAATTTTTCTTCCTCAGTTCTATAAAGTTTTGAGGTGCTTATGAATTTAAAATCACTATTTGACATATCTTATTTTTGCTGTAATTGTGCTTAAAAGTTATTTTTTTTTTAAACAAAAGGATTTGATGCCTAGAGTAAAATTACTGCCCTGGATAGCAGCTTTCTTACTGATAAGATCACCAATGTTGGGAAAAGACAGCCAGCAAACTTCATTACTACTGTAGTTGTGGAATGACTACTAACCAGCTTACAAACCTGGTTTTTGAATAAGTCTTCCTTTAAATCTTTAGACTAAAATTGTTCTTCTGGAAGTTTTAATACATTTAGATTATTAGAAAAATTTGAAAACAGTTGAGGCTAGAAAAAAAAATGGAGGAATTATTCCAAATCTGTATTTAAATAACTTTTCTCACAGGTGTTCATATTGTGACATTCACCACTCCCAGACGAGATGCATAGCTTATATTTAGAAAAAACACCGCACAATCTGGTAACAGTACTGTACTATCTTTTTTACAATGTAATTGATTGATAGTAAAAATGAGCAGGATTCTATAGTAACTAGTATGAAGCCTTGAACTGGCAGCCAGATGAAATAAGTAAAACAACTGGCATCATACCTGCACATTTTTCAGGCTCCATGTTCACTGGCTCTGACTGATAACTAAAGTCAACCTCTCCTTGTACAAAGAAGGCGACGTAATGAGAGTTCCACTCTTCAACCACACTATTCACTACAGTAGCATAAAATGCATCAGTCATCTTCAGACCAGTTTCCTCCTTGAGTTCCCGCTCAGCACACTCAATCCAATCTTCTCTGAAAAGAAGTTATTTAGAAAAGCATTTTAAAACATTTAACAAGGCATATTGGAACATACACTCTACACTTTGAAATGAGAAAAAAGAATTTTATCCCTCATGCAGTAATGTTATTTACAGTTCCAGTGCCATAACTAGGTATTTCTGCACTCAGGGAAAGGCACTGATTTTGGCACCCCCTCCCTTAAATATATACTGACTATAGTTTAAATTGCTTTGACTTTTGAAAAAGTCTTGTCTGTACAAAATATGACTACTGTTGTTTTTTAATGGCTTTATTTAGGCTATAAGATGACATGGTTAGGCATTCTTACAAAACCTTACTAATTTATGGTTAACTACAGGGTGCCCACAAAAAACCAGGAAGTTTGGTACAGTTTATTTAATTGTTGGAAATTTTGGTAGTTGTTTAAAACAAAAGCAAAGGATAGAAATTTGGTAGCTTAAAACAGAACAAAAACAAATGTTAGATGTGGTGTTCAAAATGCTTTCCGTGGGCAGCTGCACGACGACATAGACGGTCTAGCCAACTTCCAGTCGCCCTTTGGATAACTTCAAGCGGGATATTGCTCCAAGCTTCCATCAACACAGGTTTTAAGGATTGTATGTCTGTGACCTCTCTCCTCTGTAATTGAAGTTGATGTAACAGTAAACTCCACATGGTAAAATCCATTACATTGAGATCTGGACTTTTAAAATTTCCTGGTTTTTTGTGGGGCACCCTGTACAAATTAATCTAATGTAAAAATATTTCATTAATTTCTTTTTCTTGCTGTAGATAGAGTCTTTCAAAAGATTTGGACTGTCAGTGTTAGATTATTTAATTCTGTTTGTTACACTTCCAATGGCATAAAGTTGTAGGCTTACATCAGAAACAGGACTAGAAAACAGATTCAAAATATATGAAATAGTTTGTATTAAAAAAATAAAATTAGTGAAAATCAATCAAAGTGGGAAACAGACTATTTCCCCCTTTTCTGTGATTGAAGATAGGTAAAAATGCCAGATGTTACATGGAAATAGAATAACTTATACGATGTTGGTGTGGATATTCTAACGTACCCATTAGATACAATAAGTTACTTTAAACATACCTTAAATTCTCGGACACTCCAATAGATATTCTAAACAAAGGTCACACAGGTACATTAGAATTTTCACACATTTATGGTGAAAAGCCGTACAGGTATGCTAAATTGTTATGGGGCTAAATGGGATCTCATTGGCAAGTCCAAATATTCAAGGGACCATCAGAAAGAAAAAAAAAAAAAACAACACTACAGGACAGGACTACATGGGGACACAAGTTTCCAGGATGGATTATATCTGAGCACTGTGTATATAAAATTTAAGTAAATTTTACTTTGAATGGGAGAGAGTGAGTAGATGTGATATCATTATTAATGTACTCTAACTATTCAAGTCTTGTGTAAATTACCGAAACACACATTTAGACATCTCTCATTGCTATGTTCATTCAATACACTTTAATCCGTTAATATTTCCATGTTGTCGTCTCCACTGGCAGCTGAGCAGTCATGATACAGCCCATCCCTGCTGTTAATGACTTGCCATCCAGCCTGCATGGTGCAATAGATTGTATGTATAGTTGCCCAGCTCACCCTTGTAGATGAGGGGGCAATTAGAGTTAGCAAGAGTACAAAGAAAGCTCCACAGAGAGGCAGTACTGCAGGGGACTGGTTCAGCAGTGATTTTATAGCAGTCAGTTTAAAACTGTTGTATTAGCTACCCAATTTTTAATTAACTTTTGCAACCCCCCCCCATCCCTTGTTATGCTCTTGTGCTGTTCTGTTTATCTAATCAAACTCCTTGATGGGATATTCAAGTCAAAATTAAACTCATTAATATACACAAAGAAACTCTCTTTAATTTTTTTCACCTTAATTATTATTAGTTTTGCTCCTCCTAAGTGGATTCTATAAGCACTTTCTGGTGGAGAGAGAATTCGAGGATAGTTTCAAGATCACATATTCCATTTAGTCTTTAAATCTATTATTATTATTATTATTTTAAAGATACAGACCCCCCTCACTTTTATGCTACTCCGACTATATCTTGATTCCTAAAGTCATGCTGGAGAGGTGCCCAGAAATTAGCAGTTGCTCCAAACTACATTAAACAGGTGAATTAGAGAAGTGGCCAGGGACAAGGAAGAGCAAGAAGGCAGCGACAGACAGTTGATGGTACACTACGTGTCATAGGCTGCTGTAGTGTACACTAAATATCAGCATCATCTCACCCAAATTCTAAATGCCCGCCGGGTAGCGCATACAGCCCTCTTCCAAATCTTCCTTTCCTCATCCCAATTAACACGCAGTTCGGGTGCACGACACTGGTTAGAAGAACACCTACACCAACCTTCGGTCTTTCGCGCGTTTTGAAAACTGCCATTTCTAACTAAGGGAGCAAACTCGAGCCGTTTCCTCGCGATGGTTGTTTGTTTGTTGTTTTTTTTCTTCAATAAAGGGAGCAAACTCGAGCCGTTTCCTCGCGATGGTTAACGTCCCAGATTATGCCACCGGATTCTATTATGACGAACACATTCAGAACTCTTCTCTTCGGCAATTTATTAATTATGCGTAGTTAAATTAAACTTCATAGTTATCAGCTAAGTTATTCTAGGGATCGGTTTTGGGCGGGAAATCACCGGGGAACCTCTGTTAATCGGCTGTATTAGCCCGCAAATGATACACAAAACCGACAGAGAGGTGGAGACTTCGGGGTGATGGAGGGTTAAACGCGGACAGGGAGAGAGAAATGTAGAGGATTCGAAAGTGAAAGTGAAACCGTCAACATGGAAGCGGAGTCGGAAGTAATTATGAGGTTCTGTGGCCGCCTGGTTTCGCATAAATTAAAATAAAAGGAGTCGTCGTTACACAAACCGAGCCATTGTAAGTCTTCTCCGGCCCCGGCATAATAAAAAAAGGGGGTTGTTTGTTTTTTTTTTAACCTTTGTAGATGTTTCCCGGGGGGGGGTGGTGTTAAATAAACGTCTCGTGCTTGGCCCAGGGTGTTCGGACGAAACCCGGCTGACAAGAGAAGGGCTTCGCTCGAACGACCCCTGGCGGAGCGGCTCCCCTACCTCCCCCCCCCCCCTAGAAAATACCGACAACAAAGAGACAGAAGAATCGTAGACAACAGACAACACCGATTACCAGCGGGTGGCGCGGATCCATTAAAATCCCCGGTTGTTATCTCCTCCCCTCCCGTTGCTGACCTCGATGACTTCCTGTCACGTGATGCTGGCGAAAGGCGGACCTCGTCCGAAGGCGTCGACATTGTCTCCGCGCCGCTCGTAGGGACAGCAGCCTTGTTAGCGGGTTCGGGCCGGTGACGACGACGACGATGACGACGACGATGATGCTGCTGCTGCTGATGATGATGATGATGAGCGACTTCCTCTTTACTTGCGGGTTGCCTGGCAGCGGCGGGAACTTTAAAGTCGGCACCTTTCAGTTGGGGTCGCCTTGGCCCCTGCCTCAGACCTACACTTCCACGGAAACCCGGTTTCCGGTGAACGCTGCAGGATTCCAGTTTGTATCCGGGGCCTACTCTTGCGATGTCCTGCAGAACGCTTTCCTCCGGACCCGCAGGAACACGTTCGGGACAGGGCCCCTCCGCTACAAGAGGTCCGCCTCCCTGGAATGGCAGCCGGCCGCCATCGCCGCCCTCAGCGTGACAGTCAAACAGCCCTGCGACAACTTGTACCCCGCTGCGGACTCCGACGAATCATGTGAGTTATTGGAGCCCCTTTCCTCCTCATCCCTGAGGCAGCGAGCGGTATTCCATAACCCCGTCCAGGGGCGTGGATGCCATTATGGCGATTTTATTTTAAGCCCCCGTTTTCACTCGAACGCCGCCCCTTTTGCAGTTGAATAATTGAAAGTTCCACCAATTCGACCCCCGTATCATGGGCGTCCGAGAGAAGGGTGGGGTGGGGGCCCGAAAGCCGCTGACGATTGGTGAATAGGGCATACAATAAGTATGGGAGGTAGTCCGACCGCACCCCGCCAACGGCAGGTATGCGAAGGGTTTACCTGTTTACTGCCTATTTCTGAGAAACAAACTGATCGGCTAATCGAGAAATAAAAAAGGGGTCGCCATTTGGTTAGTATAACTGCGTTCTGATTAGTTAGTTGGTTGGCGGCGGTTCTAATTGGTTAATTGAGTTAATTGGTAGAAGCCCCCCCCCCTATCCAATGGCCGGGTGACCCCCACCCCACGGGGGAAGTCAGGTGCCCTTTATCTCTGTTATTTGTTTTCGACATTCTGTTAGTTTTCGTTTCTCGAAAATGGATACCAGAAGCACCAGAGGAGGCGAGGGCTTGTGAACAGGGCTGCCTGCGCTACCTCTGGTCCACATTCAGCAACAGCAGTCAAATGTGATCAGCCCAGTCGTTCTGATGATAATCGCGGATTGCATGCTAATTTGGAGATGTCTCTGCCCAAAATGTGCCCACCTGCATCTGGAAAACGTCGGACGGCAAAACGCAAAAGTATTAGAATTTTATCCGACAATTTTTCAATGCATTTTTGATCAGTTAGGTGTATACTGGCCACTACAGGTAGAATACGACAAGATGCACACCAGTTAGAATCCGCTTCAAGCACAATGTACATTTTTTGTCTGATTTCTAGCTATTCGGCAATTCCAGAATCGGTAATGCAAGCCAACGAGCATGATATCATGGGACTGTTTGGTCATGTTCGGGAGCTTATAAGCGTGTTTCGTGAACACCGAAATAAAAAAAAAAGAACAACAATTCAACAAACTTTTCACCAAAGTTCAACAATGGTCAAAGAAGTTGAATATCGAAGTATCTGTTCCCAGACAATGCAGACAGCAGATGCTTCGATCTAATGTTGGTGGCTCAATCGTGGAGGAATGTTTTTGTCAAACAGTGTTTATACTATATTTGGGCTCAATCCTTTCATCACTAGAGAGCTGTTTTGCTGCAGCAAATAACAAAAATTTGTCTGTCTTGCTTCCATCCTGTAGAAATGGTGCACATTGGATGTGAAGAATTTAAAAATAAATTGTAAAAATAAATGAAGTGTATGAAATCGAAAACTAGGAAGCTGAAGCTGTCACCTGGTTTGAGATGTGGTCCAAAAATGGGCAGCAATGTGTTAGCAAATTAAAAAAATGGACTCACCGAGTTGTTACAGTTCACTGATCTATTCCCTTCCATTCATCAAGTGTTTCATATCACTAACATTATCAGTAACAACTTACACAGGAGAAAGATCGTTAGCAACAATGAGAAGGGGAAAATGTGGCTGAGGTCAACAATGGCAGATGATCGTTTGTCTGAACTTTGTATGATAAGTGTTCATAGTGCAGAAGTTACAGCTGACAAGCACAAACTTATTCAAAAAGTAATGGACAAATTTGGACAAGACCAGAGATGTTTTTCTGTTGAATAAAAAATTTTTTTTTTTGGTTTTGTTATTGTGAGCTCTCCTGTGGTAGCACAACAGCAAAGGAAGCAGACTAATGGAGGGGGGGACGGTTAAAAGATTCTAAATGAATCAAGAAATATTTGAAAAGAAACTATTGATCAAAACCAATTCCTTTGATAGGAAAAAAACAACTTAATGTCTTATTTTTTTGACACTAGTGTGCTCTCATCATTAGGCACATTCCTTGCACTTGCTATTATTTTGGCAATTTTGCCTTCCCTCTGTAATTTAACCTGTGGAGATTTTTTTTCATTTTGAACTCCCTCTTCTGGAAAAAATCCTGTGTGCCCATAACCCATATGACTAGGAAATATTACCCAGCTAATACATGGATACAGTATTCTGTATATCAGGTGGGGACGCATTATAAAGAGTTGTAATTAGTACATGTATACAAGTAAAATTTGCGAGAATGAAAGCCTTTAAACCTGTGACAATCTTCTGATCCAGATAAGCATGCCTTTATAACGTCAAAGTAGAGAGGAGCTTACCTCTTGCAAGGTTAGAATGCTTATTAAGAAATCTGTGACTTGACTATGCTAGAGCCAGCATACATGAAACTAAGTTACATTGCAATGTACAAATAAAGATGATTGGTTATGGGAATGCCCTTCCTTTGCGTAGCTTAGTTTGCAGTATTTTATTTTAAAATTTGCAAGGCTATGGCTAATATAAAGTGTGAGTGGAAGCTGAAAACATCTGACAAGTGAATCTTTAAATATAATTGTTAAACTAGATCTTGCGTTTACTTTTATTATTGTGGCTTAAAGGTTCCCTCGGATGATTTGGAAGGATTTTAGTCGTTTTGCACTCATTTGAATTTAGTCTCTTGAGTGGGCTGAAGACAGAAAGACACTGGAATGGTGTAAGTCTGCTGATTCCTGAGTGCCTTTCCCAGATACGGTGTTTTCTAATGAGAACTTATATCGAAACAAGAGTCGGGGTGTAGACCAAAATTAGCATTCCTTTAACTTTTTCTCTTAAACAGAAGACATTTTATTTCATGATTTCCACCTTTATTCTAGATTTATTGATGGTGGATGCATCTGGAGCCAGCATTGAGGCAAATTCTGTCTGGGGTGCGCTCTATGGACTTGAAACTTTCAGTCAGATTGTTTATCAAACAGACGACGGGACTGTAAGCTTTGTTTTCTAAATTGAAAGATAACTCTCACTGAAGAGGCTGTCACTTTTCGGGGAGCAGAAACTTGCCTTTCAAGACAGGTGGGCACTTCCTTGCCCAAATGAACAATTTTTACAATAGTTTGAAGAGTCTCAAGGAACTCTTGCGATGGGGTACAAGTTTAATGGTGCATGCTATGTCAGTAGTTTTATTGTATAATGCAAATCAAAAACATTGGTATTTAAGTTAACACTAGACACAGTAACCTTTTTTTTCTGATCTAAGAGGTTTTGTTATTCTCAGTCTAGCAGGAATAAGTTTTCTCTAAACAAATTCTAAATCCTCCATGTTTGTATGTTACAAATACTACATATTCTCAATGCTGCTCTATTTTTGTGCATCTTTGGAGATGGAGTTATGGTTTTCATGCATCAACTTGTTTTATGGAAACTAGTTAGAAACCCCAAAAAGAAAAAAAAAATTTAAAATACAGTCTTGTTCCTGTAAATAAAGTTTGTGGTCTGTAATCTGACATAAGCATATTAACAGCATTACATTTAAAGAAGTGGAACGATCTGCCATTATGAACACCATCTTTCTATGTAGTATTTCTGAAATATTAAAAATTATAATTTATAATCCCCTGTAAATGTACAATTTTGAGGGGGGGAAAGAATTTATTTTTCCTTCATGTTCTGAATAAACATCTGATTTTCATTGCAGTTTGTTGTCAATCAGACGGCCATCAAAGATTTTCCCCGATTCAGTTTCAGAGGCATCATGTTGGACACCTCAAGACACTTTCTGTCAACCAGAAAGATTAAGGAGAACATGGCAAGTTTACGAGCTGATGAATCAGAGACGTTTTCACTAAATTATTTTAGATAGTACTTTATAATCTTTAGAAGCAACACCCACACAGTTTCATACATTATGAAGACTAAATAAAAATAAAAAAATTCTAAGCAATGCACTAAAATGATATGCTTTTATTATTATATTACAATTTTAATATATATTGGCTGTACAATTCCAGCATTCTGTATTCTTTGCTAAGGTCCAAATAAATCATTAAAATTGTACAGCTGCCATTTGAGAGCCATTGGAGATTAGGTTATTGTGTATAAGTTCTGAAATAATTTTTGTATGCTATAAAAAAAACACCCTGCTCCGAATAAGAGTATTTTAGTTACAGGTAAGTCTAATTTATTCTTACTCTTTAAGTGTAGTAGCAGTGCACTTTTATTAAGTTTTCTGAAATGGATTTATTTGAATTTCAGGAAATAATGGCTCAGAATAAATTTAATGTGTTCCATTGGCATCTTGTTGATAGCCAATCTTTTCCTTACCAGAGCTACACATTCCCTCAATTGAGTCAAAAGGTGAGTAGTTTGAACCAGCGAAATACTGCCAGCCTAGTTGAACTGTTTTAAGTGAAGCGTGAAGAAAATAGGAAATGGTTACTTAGTCTTGAACATTTATTTAACGATCTCTGGTAGTCACAACTCCTAAATGGTCAATACTGGAGGTTTGTTCCTATAATGAGAAAGGGGTTGGGGGTTTCTTTAAGCTGAATCTCCTGATTAATTTTTCTCCTTAACATTGTTTCTTAGGTCAAAAGTTGAATCACAACCTTGCTAGACTTCTTATCACATCACCTGCCAGTTTAATCTTCCTGTGCTTTGTTATCTTTTTGCTCTGCTTGTCAAGTTTTGTGCAAAATGATACAGAGATCACCTGATTAAACAACGTGATTAGTTTAGTTAAAAAAAAAAAAAAAACTATGGAATAACATTTATAATTTGTGGACCTTTTATATTTGCAATTTAATAAAATTATCTAGATTGTTAGATTACAACACACCAAAGTACCACTAAGAAAGATACAGAAGCCCCAAAAAGTATAAATGAAAACTTTTAGTATCTTAACAGGAGTTAGTTACCTGGGAAGTTAATTTTCCACAACAACTGATTGATTTTAATTTTTTTTTTTTTGTGCTAAAAAGAAAGAGAAAAACTGTCTAAAATTGGTATTGCTCAAAAATAATGTAGAAAGAATGGTGGTGCAGAAGTAAATCTCATTACTAGTGATGTTAGTTGTTACTTGGTGTGTATGTTGCTTTCAGCAGAAGATATAAGAAAAAATGGTCAAAGGAAGGTATGTATGTATATCTTGTCATGCAGGCACTTGCCCTCTTTGGATACAAGTATGATTTTTAAACTGTTTACTAGGAATAAATTCAAGGTTATCCTTGATGGCGTTAGTAGGCACAGTAGAGTTGTTGTTTTTTTTTTATTATAATAATGTAAACTGCCAGCCATAATGATTAAGGTCAATATATTCTAGGGAGCCTACCATCCAGTAACTCATGTTTACAGTCAGGTTGACATCAGAGAGATTATTGAACATGGACAATTGCTGGGGATCAGAGTCTTGCCAGAATTTGATTCTCCAGGTGAGAGGATGATTTTGGATTGAGTAGTATAAACGCATCTGTTAGATACGAGTCTGAACAGATTAACAATCCTAATTTTTTTGATATTGTGAATTTTTTTTTTTTTCAGGTCACACCCTATCATGGGGTGCAGGAAAACCTGACTTACTGACAAAATGCTATTCAGCTGGTTCCCCTGATGGAACTTACGGTCCAGTCAATCCAGAGCCAGATGCCACCTACACATTTTTGGAGTCATTCTTCAAAGAAATTGCCAGCGTTTTTCCTGACAAGTATATTCATCTAGGTGGAGATGAAGTGTCTTTTTCATGTTGGTAAGCAAAACACTTATCTTCCATAGTACATCTTTGCAGAGGAAGGGAGAAATAAAAATTGAAAAGAAGAACTCCAAGTCTTTGGTGCAATTATGTAATGTATGCATGCAAAAGGCTAGTTGATTGAGATTTTGATAATACAGTCGATGATCGGTATAAGCACAATGATCTATATAAGCACTTAACCGTGCAGTCCCAAAAATTTCCATATATATTTTTAATAGAATAATCTTTATAAGCATGAAATCGATATAGTCACGTGGAACGAATCCAGGAAGAAACAGTAAAAATGAAGTTGGAAAGTCTGCGAAAAGCAGGCATGGTGTGGAATAAGCTGATTGGTGGAAACCACCTACGCAAAGCACGATATCTATAGGTGACAGCATGACATACCTATCATTCCTTTAATTAAGCACATTCTGCACAGAGTTCATTATGGCTTCAAAACGTAAAAGTTTTACATTAGAATTCAAGCTAAAGGTTATTCAGGCGGTTCATAACATTGAAAAGAAAGCTGATGTTGTACGGAAATTCAACATTGACCACGCGATGGTTAGCCGATGGCTGCGAAATGAAGAGGAGTTAAACAAACTCAGGTTGCAAAATGGAAATCTTTCTTGAAAGAGAAAGCGGAAAGGAGCGTTACCAGATCTGGAGCAGCAGCTGTACAAATGGTTTGTTGTCATGAGGGAGAAAAGGGCAGAGCTCTCTGGACCTCTTTTAATAGAGAAAACTAAGTCTTTAGCTCAAGAACTCTATGGTGGTTCCGAATATCTTCTTCCAAACACCTTCACTTCTGGCTGGCTACAAGAGTTCCAAAAGAGATTCAATATTGTCTACAAACGAGAACATGGAGAAAAGGCAGATGCTGGCTTATCTTGGGCCAATGAATGGAAGAAGACTGTTTTGCCAGAACCTCTGCAACCTTATCCAGAGGAGGCGATTTTCAACGCTGACGACACAGGACTGTATTTTAGGGCTACTACTGACAGTACACTGGCCAGAAAAGATGAAGTTGTCAGTGGAGGAAAGACTGACTGTTTTTGTTTGATGGCACTGAAAAACTAGCTTTGCTAGTGATCGGCAAGCAAGAGCCGAAATCCAAAGTGTTTAAGAACAAGAAAAACAATCTTCCAGTGCAATATGAATCATATTCTGCAGCCTAGATGACTCTAGCTTTATTCACAGAATGGCTGATAAAGTTGGGCGAGAAAATGCGGTGCAAGAAAAGGAAAATTCTGCTGCTGCTAGATCAGTGCCCTGCACATCCTAAGGAAGTCACAACAACAAATGTAGAGGTGGTCTACTTGCCAACGAATACAATGTCACTTATGCAGCCAATGGATGCAGTGATTATTCACTGCCTTAAAGCACACTATTGCAAACAGTTAATGAAAGAGTTGGTTGCACGCTTAGATAGTGACCAGGACGAATTTCTTGTGAGTGCTGCTAAATCTGTAACTGCTTTGGATGCCATTTTCATGCTAAAAACTGCATGGGATAATGTGACCTCAATGGCTATCCAAAATTGCTTCAGAAAATGTTTGTCATTGAATCAGGGAGAAACGCTTCAATGCAACAAAGATTTTGAATTAGAATTTTTAAACAGCGAAGGCGGCTCAAATTTGGATGAAGAGTTTATTGAATGTGATGGTCAACTTGAATGTTTTGAAGAACTGGATGAAGCAAGAAGTGATGAGACTGATGTGTTGGAAGATGTTGAAATTGATGAGGCATCGACTACTCCACTGCAAGCACTTGCTATGCTTGACGATGTGAAAAGTTCTTGAAAAACATAGTATACCAACTCAAAAGAATACCCAACATGCAATTCGAAGTTACATAATACAAAACAAGTGCATGCGACAATCTTCAATTTTAGATTATTTTTCTAAATAAATACCGTGGCAAATGTTTTAATTTTATGTATTTTTATGAAGAAATAAAATTTTGTTTTTATTACAAATTCCTCTAATATTATCTAAACGAATATATACAAGAAATCCTTTTTAAAATTGGACTTATCGATATAAGCACAATTTGTGCTGGTCCAGAGAAAGTGCTTATATCGATCATTGACTGTATATAGCAGCGGATATAATTGTAAAGAATTGATACAGATGAATGTTTGTTCTGAATAAATTGAACGAACAAGTAGCTTTAAGTGTAGCAAGATTGTCCGAATTACATGGTGCTTTGATATGGTGAATTTTGGTGAATAATACTTAATTTTTTTTTTTTTAATGTCTTGTCAAGCATTAGCAGTACAACTTGAAATGCTAGAAAATCTTTGACTAGTTTTGTATAAACAAAATAATTCAGTAATCAATACATAACAGTTAAATACATGTTTTTGTTTTTTTTACCATCATGTATTACTTAGTAAAATCTTTTATATTGTTTTTTTTTATGCTAAACGATGGAGTTATTTCTGTTAAATGATTTACATTCGATACCTCATCTAAATTCATATGCCACTATTTTTTGAGAAATTTTTCATTCTTATCAGGGAAAGTAATCCAAACATTACTGCCTTTATGAAGAAGATGGGTTTTGGCACGAACTATGCCTTGCTTGAACAGTACTATATGCAAAAGTAAGTGTACAAGTTTAACCAACCTTCCATGATATGGGTAGTAATACCTTGAACTGCCCTTGGTATCAGGAATCATCATGCTTTCTGAGTTCTGACCCCTTAGATCTGCTGGCTGATTTTTCTCAAACTACTTGTTATTATTAAATGCATAAAGAGAAGTTAAAGCAACTGATTTTTAGTTATTTAAAAAAAAGCCAGTATCAAATAATTTTCTCATCAGTTTCAATGTACAATGGAATTCCCCCATTGATATTTCCAAATTCAAAACCATTTGGTTCTGGTTCCTCCTCATCTGCTCCAGCAAGCAACAGCCTCTTTCTGCAGCATTTACATCCAGATAGTGATGCTATAGTTGGCACCCTGCTTAACAACCACTACCACCAATCACAGTTAATTCTCTCCATATACGAGAATCTGCTTTTCAATGAGCTGCTGCATACTGAACAGCATATGCAATTCTTGGAAGCTTAATTGTAGGACATAGGACCCAATAATCTTGCTGATTATGTCATCCATTTTCTGCTGTGTGCTCCTTGCAGCATATGGTTTATAGTTAGTATTCTGTGTTCTACTAGACTACTATGGTTGAGAGCCAGTTAGAATCCTGGTCAAGACCAGCTTAGTTTGGCATACCTCCCTCCTTCAGCTGTCCATGTGGGTTTTCTCTCACTTCTGAAAATGAAGTTTTTGCAAGGATTTTTCTGTGGTAGGTGTGTGGTTAATGTGTGCATTGTTCTACTCTACTTGGCTTAGGAAACTAAAACTAGGTATCCTCTGGTGGATGTTTTGTTTACCAACATCAGTACGCAGGTTAGAGAATGTGGCTGCATTGATTCCATTATTACACAGAAAAATCCTGTCATTTGGCCAGGCAGCATGTTTACAGTATATGTTCTTAATCTGGAGCTTGTCAGAAAGCTAAAAGAAAGGGGATGATTCAGAACACGTGCAGAGCATTTAAGTAGTGCTATTATTATTAATTTTTAGCTATATTACATATGAGAAGAATAAAGTTGAACTTGTAATAAAGTTCAACCACTTTTTATGGCTTCCTAGCCATAGTTTTTGTTTGTTTTTTAAATAGTAATGCCAATTAAATGTATTGACAGCCACTAGATTTGAAATAAAATTCACAAATTGAGTTGGTTAGTTTATTATTTTTCCTTGATAAAATTAACCAGGAAATTTATCAGGATAATCATGCAAATGAACGTGGTGCATGGACAGACCCCTCATGCTTCCTTGTTGCCTATTTTAAAAATGGATAACTAATAATGTAATAAGCATCTCATTAATTGCAGTGTTTGTACAGTTTAAAATTTCTCTCCATACATCACTCTGTAGTAGTCATTGGAAAAAACAACTTTAGGTTTTGCCTGTAACTACAAGGGCATGCACCTGGATGGCAAAAAAGCATTCGGAAATTTTATTTTAAACCTAAGTTTTTCCTATAACTTTTGCTAAATCTTCAAAATCTGGAACTTCAGAAACTAGTTACTAGTTGATCAGGCTGCTGTACAGGTGTGTGACACTAGTTAGTAACAGGTCCTCGTGACTCTAGTGAATACATTACCTGAGAGATGGGTATAAGTCTGCATCATAGGATGTGGAATATAATTAATTGAATATATATTATGACTTGCTGCCATCTAAATAAACTTTTGAGATCTATCTTTTTTAATTTTGCCTTCATGTGCAAAGTGCATCTTACATAAAATTACTATCTAGATTTGAATAATAGAACAAGGCTGATTTTTAACACTGAGAAGATGACAACTGTATGATATATCTAACATAACAAAATATTAGTATCTTAGATTTTTTCATCAGTTACAATGCCTGTATATGTATTTTAGTTTCTAACAAAAAATATACACCTTTGATCTAGCTCTGCTCAAATTATTCTAATGCAAACATTTCTTTTTAGTTATGAAGATGTCTTATTTTTTGTTCAAAACCTAAGTTTAATGTTTTGATTTTTCTCTTTAGACTCCTGAATATCATAAGTAAAATGAACAAAGGATATATGATCTGGCAAGAGGTTATTGATAATGGAGCAAAGGTGAGTTAGTGCTTATATATAAAAATAAGTTTTTTTTTTTTTCATTTTTCTGAACTGTTCAGTAGAAAATGATTCATGATAATTGAAACATTTCCAGGACAGGTAGATAACTTCAAATTAAGAAATGATATATGCAGCCACAGGACCCAAGTGAAACACGCAAGTCAATTAATTCAGCCCCTTATGTAATTTGTAAGAGGGGGAACTTCTCAGTGAGCCAGAAATTAGTGTTCTCAATATATAAGTACAACAAACCAGAGATCTGATATAATCTGGACGAAAATAGGGCATATTTTGTTAATAGGGTTAAATTTCCATGGGAAAACAAAAGGAAATGGATAAAGTATGAAGACCATAGCCAAGAAATTGAGATGAAAGGATCAAATGTGGTATTTTTCCCAATTGAAGTAGGTGCCAAGGGACTGACTATTGGAAGATCAGTGAAATAAACACCGAAAACCATAGGCTTCTGATCAAGACAGTGCAAAGCAGTATCAAAATGTCTGAGTGACAGAGCATAAAGGCTCCCTCTAGCTAAGCTGATGGACAGTGGGGTCCTGTGAAGGATAGCACATAGCTGAGGAGTCCATCAGAAATATCTAGTCAAGCTAAAATGCCTACAATAAGCAAACACTGATTTTCATGAACCAGATGAAATATTACCATTTAAAATGATCTTTGGTCATTACTAAGGAATACTTCTTGTGATTGTGAAGCAAAAGAATTCTAATTTATTAAGTAGGGCAGAAACAAAGCAAAAACAGTAATATTTTAATGGAAAAAAAAACCCACTATAAGTGTCCAATATTTCAGAATCTCGGCATGTGGAACATTGATGCTGTATATCATAATTCCTTTATTTAAAACTTACCTGTCATCTCAAAGAGAATGAATTGAGGCACCTGAAAGTAATTCAGTGAGGTTCATGATAAGATTGTAATAGTGGAATTTGATTTCTAAGATATTTCTTAAAATAAAGGTACTAAAGATTGCTTTGAGAAATATAGGCAAATGTTACTAGAAATTTCTATTCTAGAACACTTGTAGTACAATGACTAATTTTTTAGGAAAACATCCAAAAACAGTTTCTCACCGAAAAAGTGAAGCTACAAAAACTATTAGTGTTCTCAAACACTTTTATGTTGGCAGTTTCTAAGCATTGATGTTTTAATGGTAGAGTTCTTTTTAGGTATTGCCAGATACAGTGGTAGATGTGTGGAAATCTGGGTATGTAGAAGAACTGGCAAAAGTGACACAGCTTGGCTACCAGACTGTTCTGTCTGCCTGCTGGTATCTGAATTACATCTCCTATGGCCATGACTGGATTAATTTTTACAACTGTGAGCCAACAAAATTTAATGGTATGTGTTTAGGTATTTCCTCAGCCTGTCATTGGGTTTCCATATTACATGTTTACCTATAACCAATATAGGTGCAGCCAGATACCATTGTGGATGTTTGGAAGGGATCAATATATCAAGAGTCTCTGGCACGGATCACAGCACTTGGATATAAGACTGTTCTCTCTGCTTGCTGGTATCTTAGTAAAATTGAGTTTCCACCAGACTGGGCTAAATACTATGAGTGTGAACCGTACAATTTTAATGGTAAGTTCTGGTGCGACGCACATTAGAGGAACCATTAATGCATATACTTTAGAACCTACCCCAGATGCACAAAAGCTTGACTGGAAAGCTTCAGGTCGACAAGACCGCTTGCTACTGTTCACCTGAAAAAATTTTGATCTTTGTTGTGCTTTGATTGATCATTTATTAAAGAAATAGTTTTATTTTCTAAATCTGCATAAGCAAGCAAATTCCCACAACACCGTTTATATTGGTAAGCACATTTCAAGAGATTTTTTTTAAAAAAAAACCCTAAATTTAATGGGATTTATAATGGAACTGTTGTCAGGAATGAAGTTAGTTTATCTAGAATGTCTTGTAAGAAAATATAACAAATTTACTCAACACTACATACATTTTATTAACTTTATAAACAGTAGTTTTTATAAAAAATTTAAATCATTTGTAAAATATGCACTTATTAGTGTCTGTGGTATATTACCATTTGAGGATTAGGGCTCCTAGCTTTCCTGGGACAGTTTAATTCTGCCTGACATGAATGACTTGTCTTTTTGTTCAACAGAGTTTAGCTATGGAAAAGGAAATTCTCAGCAGTTGTGTACTTTGGATGGAAAGCCTAAGAAGAACTGATTCAGATATACAATTTATTTTAAAAGTTAGCAAGTCTGTCTGTCCACAGGATTTGAGATTAAATAACTTTGTATATGATGGAGGACCCTCAGAATTTTAGTTGTTTTCATTTTCTTTTCCAAGTAAATTGAGCATAAAGTAGCACACACGGGAGCTGCAGGAGTTCAACAGCCTACTAGAAACACTCTGATCCTTTTTCTGCATCAGCAAAGTTAAGTAGGGATAATTTGTTTCTGGTGGCTTTTGATCCTTAATTTTATCCCTTTCTATCACATGCAGAGTTTGTTTTTTTTGTCAGTCTATTTGTCAAATATCAATTAAATTGCTTTTTTTTTTTTTTAATGCAATTTGTATCTTTATAGGCTCGGGTTTAATACCACTCATCTTAGAGAAGACCCTAAACTGGAAAATGTAGTTTCAGAAAAGGATCTAGGGTAACTAAGAAGAGCAGGGTAACAAAGGGAACCAGTATAAAACACTTAAGTGAGCAAGCTTCAGCCTGGTTGTATAAATCCCTTGTTAGTCCACTCTATCAGGCTGTGCACAGACCCTATCTGAGAGGGGATATTGGTTCAGCACAGATTTGCTAGGATGTTCCTAGGTCTCAAGCATTTATATGCTGGAAGTTTTGAGTGCATAAGGATGGAGAATTTTTTTTTTCCAGCTATCTACGGTCACTAATAGTAAATTATAAATTATCTGAGACGGTTAGATATCAGGAAATAAGTTTTTAGTAATAGAATTGTTGAAGAATGGAATAAACTATGGGAAAATGAAAATAAATGTTAATATTATTAATCGGAATCACACTGGGGAGGATCTTCCCTGGTGGCCCTTGAATGAGACCTATCTTTCTTTTTTTTGATTTCTAGGAACTGCCCAGCAGAAAAAACTGATTATTGGTGGTGAGGCCTGTATTTGGGGCGAATATGTGGATGATACTAATCTCATAGCCAGACTATGGTACACTCTTTTCCTTTCTTTTATTAATTGTAACCCACATAATGAAATTACTAAGTTGGTATTCCATAAAATAAAATTAAGAATATTTGGAGAGAGATTGTCTCATTGGTATGGTTATATAAAACTGGGTGAATGTGTCCCTGATGAATTGTTATCCATTTGCATGGGGCTAAATGTTGTCAAAGGGTCTGGGGAAAGAGGTGTATGTCAGGGAGAGCAGTCATTTTGATGTTATACAAAATTGGTTAGAAATAAACTTGGTTTATGGTCTTAGTTTCATGTATTTCCCATTTTAAACGTTTGTCTGATGTTAAAATGCATGGAGACATTGGTACTTTATTTTCTAATCTTAGTTATGTTTTCTGAACGTTTTTTTTTATTTCTCAGGCCTCGTGCTAGTGCTGTTGCTGAGCGGCTCTGGAGTGCGCAGACTGTTAACAGCACAACATTAGCTGCACCCAGACTGGAGAACCACCGATGTCGGATGATCAGGTAGGTAAACTTTCTTGACAGGCAGGCATCATTCAACAAAACACCAATTCTCAACAGTTAGCTATTTAAAAAATATTTCGTTCTGATTCCTTTAGAAACTGATGCTTAAAATGAGGCAGTAACTTGTACAAAACTCCAGGCTTTCAGATGGGTTCATTACTACTGTAGGCCCATATGAATCTTTTTCTGAAAGACCAGATTTTTAAAATACATGGGTATGAAAGTATCTAAGGTGGATTTGACTCCCAGATTAAAATTAGTGTTATTACTTTCATTCTCTTCTTTGCAAAAGAAATAATCTGAATTAATGTATGTTTATTAAGAAAAAGAATTTCCTGTAATTGTTTCTCATGCACATGAAAAAATGTAGAACTCAATCCATTTGAGAGAGAACTGTTTGTAACAATTTTTCAAGTGCTCTGTTGATCAGTTCTTGACAAACCTCTGTCTTGATGGTAGAGGTTGAGGACATTTCACAGCAGTGTTAGGTATCTCTGCCTTGGTACAGTACCTGTGGAATCTCACCAGATGTACGACCCAATGCAGCTGGCTAGTGAAGAGTGAGAAGAAACTGAAAAAAAGGTACAAGAAATCCAAGTTATCTAACCATTGGGCACCCAATGATTAGTTGTCTTAATGCTGAAACCTATGTATGAGTAAGAGCCTGATGTATGTCTGAACATCATACTATGCAAAGGTATTTTTTTTTACTATTTTTCTGAAGCAATGTATAAAACCTGGTAATCCTTTGTGGATGGCTTCCTTCAACCGTTAAAGCCAAGTTCAACAGATGAAATAGATAAAATCTCCAAACTTTACAAATCCTTTTGTTGTATTACTGAAGCTTTGTCATGATTCAAGATGGGTGACACCGGTAATAAACGAAGAGGTTCTCAACTGCAGGCCCCCTTTTCTATTTCAAGATCAATGTTAGATGGCACCTACTTCCACCAGAAATTACCAGATTTTAATACATTAGCCAGTATCCATGCATATATTTTTTGTCTAAACTTAGAACACTACAAGATTTTGATGAATATGGAAATCGGTACACACTATCATGATTGTTGTTTCCTTTCTTTCCCAGGAGAGGTATACCCGCTGAGCCAGTGGCTGGGCCTGGATTTTGTCCAAAGGAGTTTGAAGAATGAAAACCTATTGACTCCTTCCAAAAAAAATTCATATGAGATTACACTAATTTGTTTGAGCAAGTGTGATTCTCTGAAAATACCCAACAATCAGTGATAGTAATATTTTTTCAAGATGTAAATAATCAAAAGTTTTAAATAAAATTCCTCACAATTAAAATGGTGACTGTCATTTGATCATTTGAAATTTCTTTACTGTTTGGTAACAGGGAATTAAACCTGTGGTGATAGTTTTGCTGGGATTATTATAACTTAATGCCTTTTATTTCTTGTGTTGTCCAGCTGTTACTATGAATATCTGACTTATGACAATGAGGTGAAGTTATGATTTATGCAAAAACTCCCTTAGAATAGGATGTCACAGTAAAACTGATCTCAGTTTATCAGAAAGTCAGGTGCTGTACAACATTTACAAGAAAGGGGCATTTGGATGATGTTAAAGTTTTAAATAAGCTTATTTCCCCATAGTCCTAAATATAAAGAAGAGGATTTGTGAAATAAGTATTTCAGTTTTACCTCTCTACACAATCTGGCTTGATTTCTGAAGCAGTTCCAAAACACAAATGCTCTGTTTCATTTGTTGAACCTCATGATTCTGGAAAAAAAGGCAGCTTTATGTAATATCAGAACAGAATGTACCTGCAATGTTAGGCTATGAAAGTTGGGCACCTGCACAAAAACATTGGACTAGCCTTCTGTCTGTTTTAGAATGTTTTCTTAATTATAAACTTGGCAGATACCATTTGGAATTCAATTTGTTAACTTTTCATAATATTCACCATAAGCAAGTGCAAACATTTTAAATTCAATTAATATTGCCATAATTTTAATACATGTTTGGTCTCTGTATTTATAGTTTAGTATTTAAAATTATTTATTTAAGAAAAAAAATAACGGTATGATTCCATCCAAAATAGCAACTTTTATTGTAATTACCTTCCAAATAATCACCAGCTGATCCACTCCACATGTCACTATACCTTCGCCATCAAAATCAACAAACATCTGCAAGGAAATTAGAATAAATTATCTCTGGTAGCAGAGAATTGTTGACTTATTTTTCAAAAGTACAGTAACTGAAATTCACATCTTGCTATAAGCTCATTTCGAATGCTAAACTATATCATCTTGCTTAACATCCCTGAAAAATTGACAATGCAGGCTCCTCAGCAGGGATAAAATGTCTTCATTATCAAAATGAACTAATATTTGATCCTTCAAAGACAGACATCTTTACTATAGACTTGTGCAGTGTTTAACTGGTTCATGGTTACTATTAGAGATCACGTGGCAACTTATCTCATCTACAATTCTTGGCTGAAACTTAACAACAGAAACTGTTTCTGGAAACATTCTTTCAAGGATTAAGATTGCCAGCTATTTTATTTTATTTTTTACTGAGTGTCGTACAGAATTTTCTTTAGCCATTTAGGAGATGCGCACAGACATTTTTCATCCTGATGTAAACACTTTCTTAAAATGTATTGGAAACACAAATTTTAGCTATACGTGTATTTGTATATTAATACCATTGCTCATTTAAAAAAACAAAATACTAGAGCTGGTGCTTAAAATTAGGGTCAGTAAAGTTTCTGGAACAAATAGAAAAATTGTTTTCCTAGGTCTACAAAAATATTTCCTGATGTCAGAACTAGCAAATGTTTTTTTTTTCAAAATTATAATTATAACCCTGGAACATTAAAACTGTGGTAGCCGAGAAACATTCTGTTCGATTGGCAAGTTGACCGCACATCTCGTGTTGTGTCTTTTTGAATCAATCTGCTAGGAAAGTTAACAGTTTCCCCATAGACTACTACAAACACTGAAATTTAAGTGAAAGTGAATCAATTTTTAATTATAATATTTACTTCATTTGAGAAGATGGTATTATTCTAAAAAAGCAAAAATAAACTGAACATCATCAAACATAAAATAGGATGATTCTTAAGAGTTTCTCACAAAATCAATGTGAAGTATTTGCGACGTATGATAAGAACTTTCTCCTGGGGAGGGGATGGCCAACAAATACATTCAAAACTGACACACACTGCATATAGTATTCACAAAATTCTCATAATATTTAGTCCAGAAATTTGATAAAATTGTTTACCTCCTTGTGCAAATATTTAGAGAATTGGCAGTCTTACCTGTACGGCACCAGAGTGACCTAGACACTCTCCCAAAAGTTTTGGTTCCATATTGTTGTCTGGAGACAAGTTCTTCAGCTGCTGATAACTGAAAGACAAAGGCACATTTATAGCATGTTCCCAATTAAGGTCTTTCCAAAGAGTAAACTGATCCATCGACCGCTAATATATTTTAGAAGGTCAAGATGATAAAGACTAAATGTAAATTAATTTTAAAAATTACAAATAAAAAAAATTTACACAAAGGTAAAATATGCTAGTGTTTCAGACAAAATTTTCAAATTTATAAGAAAAAAATTGCAAACCTACCTTAACCCTAAATACTTTTCAATGTTGCTGACTTCTGGTCTAGACTTCTCCACCTCATCATTATTACTTGGGTCATGACCCCAGAGTCTCAAAGACCCATCCTCAGAACATGTTGCCAAAAAATTCCTGTATTAAATGACAAATATGTTAAGATTTTAAAAAGTAATAAATAGTTTTTTTTTTTGTTTTTTTTTACAGCAAGGCCAACAACATTCTGATCATTTTATAGACTGGCTGGTGGGGTCTGGGTTTGAAGCCCAGTAGGGGCCAGCTAGGTTTGGTTTGGTTTGGTGTACTAATTCCTTAGCACAGTTGCTTCTTAGTCTTCTTCACCTGCCACCCCTGCATGGGTTTCCTTCCACATCTAACAACGAAGAGTTCTAATAAGGTTTTCCAGGTACGCAATGGAAGTTCAGTGGCAACTCTTGACTCGCTCACACCTCCAATCAACAGATCCAGGCTCAAATCCGCACCTCCCTTTTATCTCACTGTTGACCTTGAAAATCAGGACAGGAATTTGCAGAAAGGCGTTGTACTATTGGAAGTTGCACAGTGGTGGGAGGATTAGATTCGTGTGTAGAACAATCTTGTCATTTGAGAAGGATCAAAACTCATTGGATTTCAGTGTTTCACCAGAGATGTTCCACCTGGAGTTTATTTTTCAGTAGTCCAGTTTCTCCCACTGACCTGAGACCCTCCTTACCATAGTTTGACATGTTCAGCTCAGTTTTCTCTTAAGTACAAAACAGTAACTCTTGGCCAGTGCTTGAGGAATGTCTGCCAAACCTTTTACAATACACTAACTGTTTCCCAACTTGAACAGTCAGCGACTCAAGCTATAATTTGCTTCAATGTTATTTGGCCATTATATGGCATCCAAGAAAACAAATATTTAGCAATCCAGTTTTTAAACTTTATACAATATTACTATTAACTATCATCGCTGTCAATTTACTCCATTGGTTTACAACTCATTTGAAAAGAACCCTTAATTTCAGTCTACGCCCTTGTCAGTCAGAAGGGTCAGGTTTGTGTAAAAGACAAAAAATGATGGTTGTCAAATAAAACCTGAGAATATTTAAGAAATTATTGCAAAGCATCAAATGCATATAAAAAACAAGTAATTCTGACAATGAAACAAAGTCATCGATTATAGTAATAGTGATAACTAGGGATGCTAAAATGAAACTTGGGTAGATGTCATTTCAGTAGGGTTCGATTTGAACTGAGTGTTTCTTTAAGAATGAATTAAGTTCTAAGGAATTCTTTAATGACAGGGTCACTGCTGTCTGGAAAAATCTCCAGCAAGAGTTGTGCAGTCAGGTATTCATTGGCTGGAGATTCTCTCAAACCAAAAGTTATTACTGCCTATCACTTTGTCAGTCTTCTGTCAACAGTGAGTACTCACCTCTATACAAATTTTTTTAACTTTCTGAGGAATCCCAGCTTCTTTGGCACTTGGAAAGATCACGTGTGTAAAGCTAGCAGCCAGACAGATTTTTAGAAGTACAGTAAACCCTCGCTAATCCAGACAAAGTCCGGTCTGGAGCAACTGCAAGGTGTCGTGATGTCAGTTTTTGTTTACCCACAGAGCGGCGTGGAGATCTGCAGAAATGTCTCACAAACTTATTCTTTTTGCTAACATGTTCAGGAAACATCAATAACAGTAGCAGAAGTTAAGAATAATATTCATTCATTTATTTATCTATATATATTGGATAATCCAGACACCCTCATCCCTCCAATTAGTCTGGATTAACAAGGGTTTACTGAGTTGACATTAAACCTGTACACCTCATGAATTCTGTACTAAAACATCCATTCCCTAGATAATACCAGAGATGACAGTTAAATTCAGAAATTCTAGATAACGATGTAAAACTCACCCATCACATACAAACCCCATGTACAAAATCTTTGAATAATGTGCCATAATCATCCGTGAAAGCACCTTCTTTGTGATGACATCATACAAACAAAATCCAGATCCCAGAGCAACAAAGATGTATCTCTGAAACAGTAACATCGCAAATCAAAATGGCAGCCTGTGAATTACTTGGAGGAGAATACTAGTAAGAAAGTAATGCTAAAGTACTGAAAACGCACTTCGCTCCAACCCTTTTTAAAGAGAAATGCCAGCTAGCACAGGCACAAACAAAAAGTAAATAGGTGAATGGTGAAAATTAATTTGTGCATTTTAAGAACAGCAAAAATACAAATATATTTAATTTTTTTTTCACTAAATGGAGGAATATCTCGCCTCTCAGTAACTTGATAGAAAATCTTATTCTATTATTTTCAAACTGTTTCTGCTGCTATATCAACTGAGCAGATAAATAAATTTTATGTTGGTCTTAATAAACAAGATATTCTTTGTACTGGCTGAAATATTAAAAAGTCTCAATTATGCCCGGTGTCACCCCTCCTACCAATAAAAAATGACAGAGCTATTAATAATGTAAAATCCATTGCTGGTCTATGTAATTCTTTTAATGATTACATTCCTTGAAATAAATATGAAATTAAAAAGTAAGGCAAAATACAGTAATTAGAAATAAAAAAATAATCAAAGTGAAGCAATTATTTTTGTGAATACTACTTATGCACATAAGTTCTTTTCCTTTGTTAGTGATATTCTTCCTATGAGAAAACCAGGTTATTATTGCATAGAAAAGAAATGCTGCAAAGCGAGTAACAAAGTATTTCCATGAATTTTGACACAGCTATTGTTTTTTTTTATATCAGACTAATGCATTTTTTTAAAAATTTCAAATGTTGAGGAAGTTGCAATCCACTGATTACGACTACTACAAAATTCCAATGCCTGGAATGAAAATGGTTGTCAAAAGTGATGAGTTGTACAATTATAATGAACTTTCATGAAAAAAGTTATTTATTGATGAACTGGAAATGTTAAATATTGCAAAAAACATTTTAGGAATGGAGAGAGAGGGAAGAGATCTCTCAGATCTTTTTATTAAAATAAAGCAAGAATGTCTGTGCATTCAAATATTCTAGATTAACAGAAGGTCAGCAGGTGAAATGATTATATTTGTAGGGCACAGCTGTAATTTTGAAAGCAAATAAATGAGGTTAAAATACAGGTATACCACTGGCAAAAAAAGCCTTGGATAGCAAAGCTCTTTTATTACAAAGTTTGTTAATCCCCCCTCCTTTTTTTTTGCTTACAATTTAAAAAAATAATAAAGAAACAAAGCGAGTAATGGAATCCCACAAAACGGCCATAGTCTTCTGTTTTGATTTCAGCCAATCAGAAGAAACAGAGTGCAACGCCATCGGCTCAGACCTAACGCCTGGCGTGTGTACGTACAGATTGCATTTCAACATTTCTCTTTTTTTATTTAAAATATTCATCATTAGCCATCCCTGTGCCAGCCATCAAGTGGTGGTGGTAGTGATGCCTGTGTCCTTAAAAGAAGCGTCATTCTGTCTCACTGGATGTAAAAAATGCAAGCATACGACGAATTGAGGCAGGGGAGAAGTACAACTTGGCCCAGTCCACATTGAAAACCATCTTAAACTGAGCAGACGGAATAAAAAACTTCAGTCAAAACAGCAGGTGTATCAGCTGCTAGGAAATTAATTTGCACGAGGAGCAACATAATGGAGATGATGGAAAAGAGATTGTGTTTGGGTGGATGATATGACATCGTCATCTGCTGCTCAGCCAGGCTTACATTATGGAGAAAGCCCCGAGTCTCTTCAAACAGGTGGGGAACCTTCAGAGACATTTGCTGCCAGCAGAAACTGGTTTGAGAAATTCAGAAAACAAACAAAAATTCACAGCGTTCGTATTACAGGTGAAGCAGGTAGTGCCGATGTCCAGTATTCTGCGAATCTCCAGCCAAACTGAGAGCCATCATAGAAGGTAATTCCCTCCTAGATTTAGTTTTCAATGTTGAGACAGGGCTCTTTTGGAAAAGAATGCCCTCAAGAAGCTTCATAGCCTGAGAGGAGAGACGTGTGCCCGGATTTAAGGTTGCTAGAGACCTCCTCACCTTATTGCTGGGCGGAAATGCCTCAAATGATTTGAAATTAAAGTCTCTTCTCGTTTATCATTCTCAAAGAACAAGAGCGAAGAAAGGGCTCTCCAAAAATAATTTGCCAGTTATCTGGATGGCAAATAAAATGGCTTGGATAACGATAGATGTTTTTTGTGACTGGTTCATCCATCACTTGCCCAGCTGTCGAATGTTATTGTCAGAAAAAGGGACACGAATCTAAAGCATTGTTGATTTTAGATAACGCTCCTGCTCACCTGAAAAGCTAGAGACTGTATCAACATCCATACCAGTTGATATTGTCATTCTTCCTCCGAATACAAGATCCATCCAGCAACCCATGGACCAAGGGTTCATTGCGAACGTTAAAGCATATTATCTGAGGCGCACATTTAGACAGCTTATCGAGGCCTGCGATGAACAGCAGCAGACAATTGAAGACTTTTGGAAATATTATAACGTAATTAAAACGATTGATAACATGAGACACACATGGCAAGAGGTGACAAGCAAGTGCACGAATGGGCTGTGGCGCAAGCTGTGGGGCAGATGACATCAGCGACTTTGGTAGTTTTAAGACCGAGATGCCAGCAATTAAAAATGACGTTGTTAAGCTAGCAAAGGAAGTAGATGACAATGTGCAAGAACTAACAAGACAGGAGCAGCTGATGAGAGATGAACAAGACCCAATTGTCAATGAGATGCCATAAAAAGTGTTAACTACGAATTCTGAATATATTGCAAAGATTATGGATGCACAGTGTTGAAAGAAATCTGCTATGAGATTTTAAGTGAAAGGAGGAGGAAGGAAAGACAGTCAACACTTAATGCATTCATCAAAAAGAAGTCCTCTGTCCAGAACCAGAGCCAGTCACACAATTAGTAACACTCATCCACCATTGTCAAGTCAGAGCAAAGTTGGCAATGGCGGTAAGCACAGCGAAGCGAGCTCCGGCAAGTCACTGGTGAGTGTAATTGTTCTTTTTTATTGAAGATGTATCTACGGTAACGTTTTATAATGCTACATTTATTGGACCTGAACACATGTACAGTATGCAAAGGACTGGAACCTGTTCCCATTCGCCTCGTGTCGAAACTACCTCTGACACTGAAGTTTCTGAGAACCAAGTGGATTTTGTGAACATATCCACTTCGGTGCCCAGAGGTATGTATTTCGCTGTATATTTAATGGCCATCATTATCATAACTGTATACAATCTTCTGATGCCACTGCCAGCACTTTTAAGAAGTCGAATATTCAATTTCCATGAAGATCAAGAGGAAAAAAACCAGTAAAGTTTACACTCATAGTGTTTGTTTACACCAATTTACTGCAATGTCAGAATCTATTTGATTCTTTGAAAGATGAAAAACTAAACATATTCTGTGTTTTACTTGAATATAATTCTATTTATTTTGATGTTTCCTAGTAGTGCAGCAAATGATGCGACTAAAGCCCATTCATTTAAAAATACAAATTTGGTTTTATATTGTTACATTTTTTCACTCAAACTGTTTTTAAATTCATCTTAAAACAAGGTTATAAAACAAAATTTCTTTGTACATTTTAATAAAACAAAAAATGGGGAGGATGGGCAAAAATGTTTTATTTCTTCACTGGTGGCACCGATATGGGCAGAGGAATAGCTAGCAAACGCTCTTGATGCCCTAAGAAAAATCTTGCTCATGTGGCCCACAAAGAATGTTCATTATTAATTAATAATTACTAATAATATGATAATATTCATTTGTCAGTACCCTTGCTATGTTTTTGGCTGAGTGTCATCATGCATATTTTCAGGATGCCACTACTCTGTCATACCCTGTAGACAGATGGAAGCATTCCAGTGCATTGTACACTACACTGTTAAATATACTAGAGGCTCAAATGAAACTTGGCTGGACACCATTACAACAATGCTGTATCAGAAGGGTTTCATACAAACACTCCTCATATATATTACTAGATATTATATTAATTCAGTGTAATTCTTTTTTAAAACCAGACAGTCAGTACCTCATCCACACAGAACATGTGTTGAATGCTGTAAGGGTAATTCTGCTCTGAACCCTTGTATTCTGTCATGGAGTTGAAGTATTGTGATGGGACCAAGGTCTGAGCTGACCACATGATCACTGTGCCATCAAGAGATCCACTGGCAAAAGAACCCTCTGAAATATATAAAAATAGTTACAAGAGGGCAATTTTTAAAATGAGAATCAACAATGCTGGTGAAGACTTAAGTAATAGGAGATAATTTTTAAAACTTAAACACTCAGTTTTATCAGTCCTTCTAGTAATCCAACCTATGTATAAGAACTGATCATTTACAAAAACACATTCTTTTAGTGGTCCTCAAAGGTACACAACTCTGCTACTCTCTCTAAAACCAGAATCATTTTTAGACTTAAAAAAACAAAATTGAAAAACTTATATGGATATTCAGAATTTTAAAAATATAAATTGGGATTTTCTCTAATACAAATAATATTCAATATTTTATGGATTATTTTAATTTAAACAAGATGTTAAAGCAGATATTTCTGAAATTAAAGAAAATCATATTATAAAAATTTCTTAAGGGATAAAAAATACTAGTCTGAGTTATCTCCTCTCAACTTTAAAAATGACACAAAAGCTAAACAATGCTTTAAAATTTAATTTATTTTGCCATTATTTTGGACCAGCTGATATAAAAAATACCAAACACTTTCTTGAAGCTCTTTCTTTAGTTAACATGCTACAAGGAGGCTGAAAGCCATCATAACTTATGCAAGGATCCCCAGGAAGGAGAAAATGACCATTAGTATGATTCTCAAATTGATTAATACCGTTACTATTAACTATACTTGTTGGTGACTACCATACAATAGCAATTCTATTACTAAAAATATACCTTTGATGATATCTAACCAGGCTAGAATTTTAGCTACCACTAGTAACTGTAGACAGCTGAAATACCCTTATGCTGTCCACATGTTCAAAACCCCTACCTCCATTAGGTCTCTTCTTAAAAGTCTAAGCAATTCCAGGTAAATTTAACTTAGTTTTGTTAAGTCCCTAGCTGAATTCATATTGGTGCTAGGGTACATACCAGAAATATTAATAAGGCTTTTTACTGATTCTCGGTGGGGTGGTAATTTCCGAACAAAAGAAATAGTTGACAATTCCTCGGTTTCGCCATTCTCAAGGCTGTACACTTCTGAAGATAAAAGAAACACCACTTTAAAACGGTTTATTCCAGTTTTGTCAGTAAAAACAACAACATTATTCTGTTCTAACATCAAGTTTTGTGGGCACTTTCATACCTGTGTCTCCTAGCATTTCAGAAATTGGATACAACTAATTTCTTTCTACTAAAATCTCTTTCACGTTTAAACTCTAAAAAAAAATCATAAAGGTATTTCTTACCTAGTTGTTTATCAGCAGCGATGACAATTCGATCCTTCTTAATAGATATCATCATGAAGATGGGTGCTGGAATTGAACAAGTGGGAAACATTTTTGGAAATTGGTGGCACTTGTTTTGGAAAAAAGCTGTTGAAAAACCAACGCAAAATAAGCAGACAAACTCCAGCTTTGATCAGAGTCTTGAATAAAACATTAGAAATATATGAACAAGTCCAATGGTCAAATAAAGCGGCATCTTTAAAGTTTCTGAAGAGCAGGGGCGGACTGGCCATACAGGAATTTGGGCAATGCCCGGTGGGCTGTGGCTGCTTGGATGGATAAAAAAAATGCTGAAAAAAATTGTCACTGAAAAACTCCTGCCACCACCCCCGGGGATTCCCCGCTAAATATCAAAAGGTCGCCCCTGACGCTTCATTATAATTATTGAGCAGTGGAAGTATAGCTATAGCATTTTGTCTATTTTCGCAGATAAGCAACATATTAATAAATAATGGGCCGACCTAGTAGGTGAGGGATGCCCGGGCTGGTTTTAAGACCCAGTCCGCTGCTGCTGAAGAGTGATATTTTGAGCCTTCCAAGAACATGAATCTTTTAAATTTCAAATAGGCCCCTGACACAAAACTGAACATGACAGAATTACATAAACTGCACACGACAGCAATTCATAAACTGAACACGACAGCAATTCGTAAACTGAACACGACAGCAATTCATAAACTGAACACGACAGCAATTCGTAAACTGAACACGACAGCAATTCGTAAACTGAACACGACAGCAATTCGTAAACTGAACACGACAGCAATTCGTAAACTGAACACGACAGCAATTCGTAAACTGAACACGACAGCAATTCATAAACTGAACACGACAGCAATTCATAAACTGAACACGACAGCAATTCATAAACTGAACACGACAGCAATTCATAAACTGAACACGACAGCAATTCGTAAACTGAACACGACAGCAATTCGTAAACTGAACACGACAGCAATTCGTAAACTGAACACGACAGCAATTCATAAACTGAACACGACAGCAATTCGTAAACTGAACACGACAGCAATTCGTAAACTGAACACGACAGCAATTCGTAAACTGAACACGACAGCAATTCGTAAACTGAACACGACAGCAATTCGTAAACTGAACACGACAGCAATTCGTAAACTGAACACGACAGCAATTCGTAAACTGAACACGACAGCAATTCATAAACTGAACACGACAGCAATTCGTAAACTGAACACGACAGCAATTCGTAAACTGAACACGACAGCAATTCATAAACTGCACACAACAGCACGACAGCAATTCATAAACTGAACACGACAGCAATTCGTAAACTGAACACGACAGCAATTCATAAACTGCACACAACAGCACGACAGCAATTCGTAAACTGAACACGACAGCAATTCGTAAACTGCACACAACAGCACGACAGCAATTCGTAAACTGAACACGACAGCAATTCGTAACTGAACACTGACACGACAGCAATTCGTAAACTGAACACGACAGCAATTCGTAAACTGAACACGACAGCAATTCGTAAACTGAACACGACAGCAATTCGTAACTGAACACGACAGCAATTCGTAAACTGACACGACAGCAATTCGTAAACTGAACACGACAGCAATTCGTAAACTGAACACGACAGCAATTCGTAAACTGAACACGACAGCAATTCATAAACTGCACACGACAGCAATTCGTAAACTGAACACGACAGCAATTCGTAAACTGAACACGACAGCAATTCGTAAACTGAACACGACAGCAATTCGTAAACTGAACACGACAGCAATTCGTAAACTGAACAAACACATTAGTAAATTTTAAGAAGAAAAACAGAAAACAATACGTTAGTTATTTAGCAAGGAACAAATGACAAAAAAATAATGGTAAGTTTACTATGGAGACCAAAATACGCAATTGGTAAACTTCCTTTAGTGGATAATTTGTCATAGGAATGAACCCAGGGTGCTTTATATTAAAGTTATACAGAAAACCTTTATTCACTAAATTAGTAATGAAACAAACCTGGTTTACTGAGGAATTAAAATTTACTCCTTATGCAACTTATTCAATGCAAAATTCAAATTTGTATAAAAGGCAATGGTGCTGAGTGAATGCTCTCTTGATTTATAGACTCTTAGTAAAGTACTTAAGAAAACATTCCTTACAAAGTCATTATTCACAGAGTTCTCAAGATCAACAACATGCATCCATCCCACACCATTTTTAGTCAAGGAATCCCTGAGATCTTTTCAACAACAAAAAAGTTAATTAAAAGTGTACTTCCACAAATCTTATTTAGAGCGAGTTTCATAGCAGGAGCTAGATTTAGAGATTTCTTTCTTTTTTAGGATTCAGTTGCCACCCATACAAATCATACAATACCCAGTCTGCTGTTGGAGCTCTGGATCTTTACAGAATTAGAAAGCAACAAAAGATCAATCCAAAGACTCTGCGAGCAGTTTCATTCCCACCCCGACTGTACTACCTGTAGAAGACAACTTTGACCTCAAAGAAACAAGCACTTTGTCCACGTCCTGAACTGATTTCAGTTTGAGAATTATGGAACGTCTGGGGATGTTAATAAAATCAAAAACAAAACCTCATCTTATTGTTAAAACAAACTTGCATATTATTCATACTATACTGGGGCCCCTGTAAAAGCCACAATGGCTTCCTGCCTACTTGTAGACCAAACTAATACAGATGACTGGTAACCAGTGTAAACAAAGTTTACTGCAGAATCTGGTGGTAGCTTTATTCTTTCAAAATCTTTCAATTTCCATAATTTTAAATAATAACAATTAAAATAAAATAAACTAAAACTAATTAGAAAAATTTAGTACATACATACAAATATGTAAAGTCTCACAGGCATAAGAGAATTTGTTTATCACTAGTTTATATAAAAGAACTTTCATAGCTAAAATGCTGACATTCAGATGTAGATCTAAATATAGACAGACAGAGGAACTTTCATAAAGCCCCTTTCACTTTCAAAAAGAAAAAAACTTTTATTTCAGTACAAGTACCATATATCAATTCAGTCTTCCCTTTAGGCCAAAAAAAGACAAAGCACCTACAAATTTTTCCAGTCTCTCAACAAAAACATCTTTAAATTTGCCTGCCTATTTGCTAACAGATCAGTAAAAATAAGCAAGTATTATTCCATGGGCTTTTGAATTTAGTCAAATGATCATTAGATTAAATAGCATTAATCATCTAGCTCTGGATTCTGAGGCAAGTAGCTCAGCTGATAATTAAGATGTTCCCACAATACAATGTTATAAAAGCTTACCCAAAGCTGAACATCCTCTCCACATGCTCCTGCACAAATATCACTGCAGATACATCATTCAAGATCAGCATTATCATCAATTATGGGGTCTTCAGCAGTCAACATTTAGCTGAGTTCTACTAGAGGGTCAATGTGTTTCAGTTTCTAGTTGCATTGTGAGAACGTTCTCTCAGTTATTGGGAAATAGAAACTTGATGGATGTGTTTTGTAATCATTATCTAGTTCATGCCATCACAAAATTAATTAATTTATGTTACTAAAAGTAAATATTGATAGAAAAACAAGGAAACGAAATACCAAATGCAGTAGAGTGGATGTTAAAAACAGGATAAATATTTTATGAAACCTGATGGAATGGCAGTGGAAACGAATATTTCTTCTTAAACAGCATCACATACTACACATTATTAGGCAATAAATATGGGATGCACTGTCACCCCTGGTAGAAGGCAAGCAGCCAAAGAAGAAAAAAAGAGAAAAGCACCTTAAGAGAGACTTGTATAAATCTGAAGCCACCTAATTCTAGAAAGAGCATATTAAATAAACCAGCTGATTACCACCCAACAAATGTAGCCTTTTCAACTATTTCATCAGATAAAGTGCCAATCCCAACCCAAACCACCATCAGGAAAAGCAAGAAACAGATTCAATTATTAAAGGCTGAAAGAGTGTTAGACAATAAGCAAAAACAGGAAGAAAAAAAAATGGTGTCCAGATAAAAATCTAGAAAGGCAAGATGGTACAAGTAAAGATTAAACTTTCCACTAACTTATATATATATATATATGGGATATTTCATTGATGAGTCCACAATTATATCTGTTAATGTCTGTGCGCGCACGTGTATGTTTGCGTATCTCTGTCTAAGCTTTAACAACCCTGGCATGAAAGAACCTTTATATTTTTGTATGTTAAATTTACCTTCATTAGGAACTACCATCATCTATTTTTTAAACAAATTAAAGAAATCTTCACTACTCTTCTCTTTATAACAGAAAAGAGTTTTATATTTAACAAGTCCATATATTTACATTACAAAACCACAGCACAAATGAACAAATATATTCAACAGGGAAATATTCATAGCAAAATAATATTAATGAATGATAAATAGTTAAAGATGACCACTGTAAACATTAAGAAAATACGGTATTCCACATTTCTGAGATTATAATGATTGCATAAAAATTGCTTTACTTATTCACCACCTAAAACAAACAAAAAAAATGTCTACTGCCAAGCATTTTCTTTTATATCAAATAGAGCTGTTTTAATAAGTATTTCCTTTGTGTGCTCTTCTTGAAAATTGATGAATTACTGTTTTTTGGGGAGACATCCAGCCATTGTGTCACCCCCTATAAATAATAGAACAGAAAGGTGCTGTTCTGGTACTTCATGGTACATGGTAAAATGCAGTCATTTAGAGAAATTTTAAAATAAAAGAGGAACCAACGCAGATAGTAACCACAACGCATTTTCACTACACTGGCAGGTCACAATCCACTATATCATTTGTATTAAAGCTTTGCCAAACCAGTATGGAACCACATCCTGTATTGGTCATGTTTCAGAACATTTAGCTATTGAAATCTCACTCCAGGTTTTTCACACAAAGAAAGTATCAAGCTGTTTTTTTTCATCAAACAAAAATATCTTAGTATCAACAAAGCTGTAATAATTTAACACAATACAAATACTTGCATTTCACTCTGCCCAAGAAACTTCATATGAAAATATATAATTTTTGTTTTCTTGCTTCATTTTAAAACTCTGACAATGACCAACTGATTAATTTTTATTAATTTCATTGAAAGCTAAGGATATTTTGTTTCAATATTTGTTTACTTTGCTTTAATTTTTTTCAAAAAGTAAACAAAGTTATCATTGTACGTGTTCCTTTGTGCACTTTATAGAAAATTCTGGAGAGAAAAAAATCTGATAAAACTTGGCTAATAAAAATTTTCCTTATCACTGGAATATCGCTATCCTTTATAATTATAGTGCATTGCACATAGTATCGATATTACTGCAGATTCTTTAAGCTACTCAGCTATGTCCTTACACACACAAATCAGATCTACTACTTTTGACAGGTGAATGGTCAATAAATTCAGCTGTGAAGTTACCTTCTTCCTGACCCCTTTTATATTTATGAAGTAGAATTCCATTCTGATCCCATACACACATTCCTTGACCACCAGAGCAAAACAGATTATCATTTAATGGAATGAGACACTGAAAAGAAAGAAAAAAGTTAAATACATAAATAAAAGGAAAGAAAAATGTTATATACCTCAGTTTCCCAGTAAGCTTTACAAGAGATCTTTATAAATCTGTATATGAAAAACATTTCTTTTTACTAGTTATTTAAAATTATATTGAATTGCGTAGCCATTCAGTGCTAAATACTATTTTTTTGGCATGCAAAATGCAAAAGTCAGCTTTGTTTAAAAAAACGATAACACCAGATTTCAAATTGTAAATGGTGTTCAATCATTCAGCATTTCAAGAGTATTGGTATGTTGCAGTAGTATTTAATTGTGTAGAGTAAGGAATGTAACTATCCTAGTCTGATACCTTAGTAGCCATGTATATATTGGCTTGTAGAGTCACCATTCTTATGAGATATCTGGAATGGACGATGGACATGAAAACTGAATTGATAGAATTTGTTGCATTGATTTAATCCAATTAATGGATGTGCCTAAAATCTTTAGATTGTTTCCCTTTGGTCTTATCAGACGTTTGGATCTTGTGTTTGTAGACAACTTTTCATGGCAACCATTCATTTAGCATTCATACCAACAGTCAGATAACCAAAGCAATACCTTTTAAAACTAGCTTCAGTTGTATAATGAATGATGAATATAATAGGCACTTTCACATCTAATTAAAATAAATACAAAATGTTATGAGAAACACATTTCAGACTTCCAGACCAAGAATGTGATATGTGGGGGGTTAAATTCTACTGTGATAGAAAGCACGACAAATCGTGAAGAACACAAAAATTCTAAAAAGCAAGCAAGATAGTAACAAAATGTAGCCCTAATTTAAAATTGTTTAAAATCAAAGTATTTACATGAATTACATCAGTAATAAAACTGAAATTGAACAGCAACTAAGGAAAAGCATAGTATTCAACAGGTAACAAATTAACAATCAGTCTTACCCTTATAGATGCAGAATGATCTGTAATCATTTTCTGACACACTCCATTTTCAATGTCCCACACCTGAAAATATTACTAAATTTTGTTTATAAATATTTCATGTTTTTTAAAGCTTTAAAAATATCATTTAAGATTATTTTAAAAATCTAAAAAAATACACTTTTTAAATGTTGTAGTTGTAGGCTACTGGGAGCCAGAAGGCTGCTGAGCTGAGTTCAGTTCCCTGCTAGGACGGGCTCAGTTTGGGGCACCTTCCTGAGATAGTTTCTTCTCATTATTTTTCATCAGCTAAAAATATAAAGGGTTCTAGTTGGGTTTTCAAGATACATTTAGTGGAAGTTTTGGGGCAAACTTTTGACTGGCTCAGCTCAAAAAATCCCACCACCCCCAATTGTGCCAAGGCTAACTTGCTTGGTCACCAAGGCTGATACTCTTCCTAACTTACTGCTGTCTGTGTGGATTCATTCAACTGCAAAAATCAGGACAAAGGTTCACCACAAGGATCTTATTATAAAGGAATACTGTTGCTATTTTTTTCCTTCCGGAAGCTTTTTGTTAACTTGAAACCTCAGTTATCTACATTGTAGTTAAAACAATAAAGAAGAAGTTGTCTCCCTCTAAACCACCGAGTTTAAAAAAAATGATTTTAAAATATTCTTAAATCTTGAATCAAATCATTTATATAAAATAGGTCTTTATGGACATTTAGGCTGAAAAGTTATCAAGCTTTAAACATGTTGACATAGACGTTTTCAATTATTAGTAAGAAAAATGAAGAGGGTAGATATGTAACTATAAACTATAACCAAAATACTTTCATTTGAAAGAGAATAAATTTCTGCAAGGCTTAATATCAGTTTTTTTTTTTTTAATATAAAAAATTGGTGGCACCAGTGTTACATCAAACCTATTAAACAGGAAATAGAAGAAAGAAAAGAATTAACCAAAAAGGATATCCTCAAACACTGATCACGTTAAATTCTGAAGGTAAAGAATGCTGATAGAGTGATATTAAGTGTCATATGACCATTATTTTGTAATTGATTACAGATTCAATTATGCACAATTGTCAGTACATACTACATAGTAATTTCCTTTAGATAATTATTTTACAAAAGGACAACTATTTCTCTTTCTTTCATTTTTGTACCACAAATATTTTCATAAATTTTGTGAAAGTATTGTTTAGAAAAAGGTTTTTCTTATTTCCCTTTAAATGAAAGTTTATTAGAAAAGACTAAAACGCAAAAAAATGTGATCTAAAATTAGGAAATTCGTAGCCAAATGGGGAGACTTTACTTGTTTTATTTAAACCTTTGTAGAATATTTCTATGGTCCTAACTAATGAAGTACCAACCACTAGATGAAAAGTCTTCTTTAATAACTGACAGAGAACTAAAAGACCATTTATACATGGAATTCATTATCTTCTATATTCAATGTTGTGTAAATAGTAAAGACTACCCTTTTTTTTTAAATTTATTTCAGTCATTAAAGATGAAGTAAAGATAACTTAAACTTTTCATCATCCACAAGGGAGCACTAAGTGGGAGAGTGGGGAAGTGAGTACTGCAGGCAGAAGAATGCCGACTGACCCTGATCTGTCGATCTGAAGATCCGGTGAGAAGGATGAGACTACCATCCCTGCTGCTGTCACCAGTCCTCAGGTCCAGTAATAACATACAGGTGATGGGTAGTATGTGGCCAGCCAGTGTCAGCAACTTCTGTCCCATCTGAAAGCAAAAGTATTTCTAAAAGATTAACAGCTTATAATACAATAAAACTTGATGTCTGCCCAAACCCTGGCTTACAAACAAACTAAATTTTTACTTTCTCCCTCTGCTGACAAGAGTAACATGTAAAAAATACTCTGAATCAGCTTCTCATCATAAATAATGTAAAAAAAAAAAAACAACCTTAAAAAATGTTATCATATTTGTCTTGATGTTAACTTAAGCATGCATTTAGTGTTTTAATTTACAAAAGATTCAAACCAATAAATAGATAGAATTTTTTTAAATGTAGAATACATATAATCACAGATTCTCCATGGACATCTATTTCTAACAAACAAGTGTCAACCATGACTCTCAGCCAAACCCTAAAGCCAAAGCCAGTGTTGTTATAAAAACTATTTGCCAAGTAGATATCAATTACAAAGGCCTCAACATAAGTGTAAACGCAGTGTGATGTTAATGATTAACTTTTGTGACTATAGAGATCTGGTTCATCAATTATTCAGTGGTGGGTGCCATAGTCATGAGTTCAAACCATTGAGAATTTGTGTGATCACACAGCAGATATATGAAAATTAATTCCATTTATTTACTAATGAGAAGAAAAAATTAGTCATCTGATCATCTGAGCATTATAAAGTTCTTAAATTTTATATTCACTTTGTAACCAATCTCGATTTAGTACTGAATGCATTGGACAAATTACTTCTACACCTGTAAAGTAGGCAGGGAAATCTTGTGTCACTGCTAAGTATTGCTATGAAAGTAGATGTCAATCCAGTAAAAATTAGGGAAAGAATTGAAGTGCTTAACTGATAAAAAATACTGCTTTTAAGTATCATGTACAGTACATCTTTGTCAATAAATGTTATGTAAAAATGGACTTTACTGATCTTTGCAGAGTGAGTAAATAAAAGGTTTTGACAAATTGTATTTGAAAACCCTCATAGGAAGCCAAGGTTAATAATAGAAAGTGGAATAAAATAAACAAGTTTATAGAATTTTGTGGAAAAATTTTGTAAGAAGTCTAACATTGGCACAGCTGGATAAATAACTAAAAACTACTTAACCAAGTAGAAAATAAAAACTGGAATACTAGTTCAATGCTTAAATTATTTTTGTTTTTTTTAGCATCACATGGCTATTTTAAAGTATTGAAATATTAACTCTGCATTTCTGGTATTCTGGCTTATCAATATGTATACAGTTTTTGTGATTTTATAGTTTCAGCTGAAAGATGTACGTTCTGTGATAGTCTGTTGCAAACATTTCTATCCTACAAGCTATCTGTTACTAATAAGATTAATAAATTTAACCAAAACCTTTTAAAAATTAAGTGGAAAACCGTGGCCTTGTAGCTTTGAAAAGTTCACAGCCAAATCATGTGACAAAATGTGTGTGAAAAATCATTTTAGCACACTCAGCATCTGGAGTCTAATACAGAATTTTAAATTTAAAAAAAAAACAAAGAAGAAGACAACTTTTGTTCAGTGAGGTACTAATTATTTACTCTTCTTGGGCAAAGTGATTGCTCAGAAGTTAAAATAATGGACTACTAAAGTTAAGGGCCCAAGTTTAAATCCTACCAGATTGGCCCAATTTAGTGTATGTCCAGAGATGGCTTCTTCTTCTTTGCCAGCCAGCCATGTGGGTTTTATCTAAATATTCTGTTTTCCTCCCTACAACATCTATAAATGAAGTAGGGTCATTGGTAGCTATACTTACTGAGATACTTCAACCTTAGTCAATCTGGGTGTGACATTAAAATTATCTCTCTTCAGGATCTCACCAGAGCAACAATGTGTGTTTTCCTGGCTAGGGATGTTATTTCATGTCAAGAACAAGAATTCACTCTTCTTCCATAGGTATATTTTAAAATTACAGCTATGACCATATATCTGACAGCCTCTTACCTCTATGTTCCAGATGATCACTGTAGCATCCTCTGCTGCTGAAGCACACCTGAAAACATAAGCAGTATCATTAAATGCTCACTCACCAAATTCACAGCTCGAAACATACCACACACACTGACTATAAACCAGGCAATTCAATATTGAGACTCCTCATGCATTATAGCTAGTAAATTATTTCTAGCTTTGAGGGAATTCAAATTTGTTAACACCTTTACACAACTCAAATACCAACTTGAGAAAAAAGCATCATCAAATAATTATAGCAAGTCTCCAGCAGTAAAAAAAAATCATATTTAATGAATCAGTAAATCAGCTCTTCTATAAATTGGACTAAAAGAAGTAAATGTGTTTTTTTCTCAGTACTTACTATTTTGTTCAATATAAAACTGTCATAATAGCTTTTCTGCACTAGTACAGAATGCTGCCAATATTGCATAATTAGATTTTTCTTTATAATTCTATGTATCATTCACAATTTGTCCCATATCAGTTCCAAATTTAAGGAAATACCACTCCATTAGCATGTTTAATGATCTAAGATGGAAGTAGAAAAAATAGCAAAACTAGAAGGGAGGAATGCCTTTTGAATCAGCAATCTTCCAGAATTTTCAGTATAAAAAAAGATAAACATAATTATCTTAATGTATTAAAACTACAAATTACATGCTTGGGAACTATGTTATAAACATACAATTAGACAATATAAGTTAATTTCTCTGAATTATAAATCATTAGTTCTTACATACTTGAGAACAGTAAAACTGAAAAATGACCTAACGTGGATTACTAATTTGGTTTTCATTACAAACCTTATTTCTAATAAGGTCTCTTTAAGGAAAAGAATAAATATAAAGCAGAATTTCAGTTAAACACATTCTAGTAGACTAGTTATTCATGTGATGCTGAATCCATAAAAACAGTTATTGTTTTTAAAATTTAAAAAATTCTTAAATGTTTTAAGCATTAGTACCATATCTGCATAGCCCATTAATCATCCCAAACCTTTTGTTATCAATTTTGAGCAGTTGCCTGACAATGTCTTTATGTCCTTCCAAAATTTGGATTTCTGTGTATGGGTTGTGAACTTGCCCTCTGTCAAACATTTTATGTTTGTTCTGCCAAGGAAAATAAAGAAAACAAACATTAATTAATTTTTATAAGAGAATAAATACTCTACAAAACTACTGTAACAATATTTATTACAGTGTACAGTAACTTTATAGCTTGTAGGATGACACAATTTTCTGGTTTTAGGATTAGAATAAAAGGTCTACAGCTCCTATAACCTTCCAATTTTTAGAATAAAAGGTTTGCTCCTTCCACAATCCCCTCCTTTAAGAAAAAAATTTTTTTCCTTTTTTTGTATTTTGGGTAAAAAATTCATAGCGTTGGATGATTTTTATCTATCTTAAAACGAGTTTCTAATTATTTTTTTTTGTTGAAATTGATTAGCAGTTTAAAAAAAAAAAGAAAGTGTTTTAGCTTTGGAAGAACAAACAATTTCTAAAAGTTTTGAATGATTCATTTTTTAGGCAATAAATTCCGTTCTTTAACCAGTAATTTTGAGTGCACTGAAATGTTGTCCGTCTAAGATAATCACAAGGCCTGACTTTGACAGGGATTTCTACCGCCAAAATGCAGCAGTACCAGGAGGGTGCCATGATTCCAACCGGAGTCTGGACGTCCACAGTAAGTGTGTTCGGAAAATTCTAATTTACGTGTGTGCGCTTGTTACTTCAAATAATAATAATAATAATATAATAATAATAATAATATAATAATAATAATAATAGAGCAAGAAGAGGGGACCGCGATGCTGTAGACAGCCAATATCATTAAAAGATGTTCTCTCCATCCCATAGAAATAAATATATAAGGAAGTTGCTGCTGCTGCTGCTGGTTTAATCTCAGGACAACTTCCCTCCTTTTAGCCATCACCAGAAGTCGGCACACAAAGGAAAAGCCCTGACTCCTCAGTTAGCCGCCGGCCGTACAGAAAGAAGGATGTTTAAGCTCAGGTGAGCGATGAGGAAGAACCGTGAGATCTCAGCCCGGAACGAATATAATCGCCTCACCGTCTGCGGATATTTCTGCTTTGAACTTAAGGTTGGTGACTTCTCTTTCGAATGCGATTCTGGCTGAACGTTCCAGAACGGAAACGACATGGTCGAGGGCGAGGGCCGTTAGTCTCCGCCCGGTCCGACCAGAACATCCCGGTCGAAGTACGCATCGGGTTCGGCCGGACGACCACGAGGCGGCAGACACGAAACGTTCTCGCCCGGCGGTGTAGAGCGAAAGTGTTTAGCCACGAAATATATTACCGGGTCAGAGATTTAGCCTCTGAACCTTGGTTTCAAAATCAGTATTTATATCCTCCCCTCCCCGCCCCGCCACAAACAAAACACCTTACATTCTTTTTCTTTTATATGAAACCGAACAAATCCACGGATTTAAAATACTAACCCTAACCCTAACCCCCCAAAATTAAGCTTAATCTTTTATAATTATTATTTGGAGAACTCGTTTCCCTCACATAATCCTATCGCGAAAGAATAATATAAGAATTATTATTGTTTTGACAAATTAAAATAAAATAATGACTGTTAACTTCTATTTTTTTTTTCCAATGTAAAAACTATTATATATTTTATAGAGAGGGAAGACAGCACACGCAAACTTTGTTTGAAAATATTACTCTTACTCTATTTTCTACCCTTTTAAAACAGTTTATTAAACTGTCCCTTCAGTACATCGAACAGTATCTGGGTATAGCGCAAAATAATAATCGTCTAGATTTCTTGGTGGTTCTTCTAATCTGTTTGATCCAGATCCAAAATACTTTTTGTCTGTATCACTTGGTGAAATAATATGTTAAGTTTATGTTGCTTACAACTGTGCATTGATCTACGGTAATGAAAACAATACATTTACTTTATTATCAGCAAGGAATAATTTCCTATAGCCGTTACCGGTATCATCGTATTTGGAGACATCACAAGCTCATTCTCGAAGTAAAACGAACGCGAGACTCCAGAATGTAAAAACGATAATTTCAACAAATTATGTCATAAATTGGTGAACAGACAATACTCGTTTACAAAGAATATTATTCATTTTTAAGTGATTTGTTTTACTTAAATTTTAAAATAATTTTAAGGAATTGTACATAGTAATAGTAATTTTTAAAAAAAAATTGCTAAGGATCAAGAGATAAATGTCGATGTGGTATCGTTACTGAGTACGATAATAAAAACGAAGTATGTATTAGAAGTATTTAAGAAAACATTAATTTTGACAAATATCTAACAAAATCATTAAATAACGACGTCACAACTGTTGAATAGAGACAAACCTCAGAAAAACATTTCTAGTTATGGAAACAGAAACTAGAAATTTTATCATTTTATTCAAAAGTAACAAATTCCTGTTCAGAAATTGTTTTTGTATCTTGTGTGAGAGCCGCAAACACGGATGGCAGTTTGGTGCCAACATCTCTGCTCCAGATCGTTCCATTTTCTTTACGAAATACTCACCAAATGACTGCAACATTCGTGACAGTTCCAAATGAGTTTGATTGCGGTAAAATATAAAGAACCTGTTGTCGACTGTCCGAAGACAATGCGAACGAGCGTTATCGTCTTTAAGAATGAAGTTATTCGCCACGGCATTACTCTGGCTTCACACAAACATAAAGGACATCATCGCTGCCTCCTCACAACACCATTAACCCACTTCAGTAACGGTCATGTTAAGACATCTTCAATCTCTGGACTCCTCTGTGAAATATACAGGGGGGGGTCCAGTGTCTCAGGGTCCACCAGTCCGGTTCTTTCCGCTTTGCGGTGACTCGTGATTTGTGATTGGATTCAGTCATTTCGTGATTGCATCTGTCAGCCCGAACCTGACCGCGCAGACCTTGTGTTGAGACACTGAACAATGTTGCAATTTGACAAATGGTTTATTCTCACCTGCACGGCCAGAAAGCAATCCTGGCGATGAGTTTTCGACTTGGATTGCTCCTACCATGTTGTCCAGCAGTACTAGCAGTTGCTTGATGCAGAGTCCAGCTCTAGAGATGATGCTCTGGCATACATTAAACTTATCTTCCACATGATGTTAAACTGCTCCAGTCTCCGACGTACTATTCCCCTTCCAGCCTGTCGACGAAGCACTTCTTAAATGCTAAAATGACAGCATGCAGCACACCTGACATTTACGTGAAGCTGTACATTTACATGATTCTCTAACTCTCAACACACTAGAGGGATTATGGTCACGTCGTGAATGAAGGGACCAAAAGTAAAATGTACTGGTATCAGATGTAATATTCGTGGTGAGTTGACGAAGATTCCAACTTTAGTAAATTTTTAGTAGAATATAATTATTGAATTTTAGGTTTTGATATATGCCAAGTAAACAAGTGATTATAAATGTAGTATAGGTAATATTTTTTTAATTTAGTTCTGAAGAATACTGTATGTAGACGGAGCAGTCTAGGCCGCTTATCCTTAAAAAGATTTTAGATTGTATTAACAGCAACGATTGTTCGTCCAGTCACAGAGACGAGAAAACAGTAAACAGCTCTGACGAGCTGAATATTTGTGACTTTCTTTAAATCTTCTTCTGCACAACAGTATTTATATTTTAAAAATACACAAACAAAGCAACAATCTCAAGTTGTGGCAATAACTATAGGCAATAAGGCGAATTCACATCGTTCGTGTCGATTAGTGGCTGTGATTAAGATATTTTTATTCATTGTTAACGTGGATAATCAACAATAAAGTGATGTTACATATGTTGACGCTGCCAGGAAGGATGTGTTTTTTTTTACAAATCTGAACTGATTATTCGCATTAATAGAAACCAATGTTTGTCAATAGCGTACAGAGGTAAACATGACAACAGCCATTTTATCTGCGTCAACATCTCACTAATCTTGTTCATTACATTCAGCCTGAGAATTGTAGAAGGCCATTTAACGAGTTGTTAATTTAAATTTTATTAATATTCTAAAATATACGATGATATAATAAAGACTACACAGATCCTAACCCAAGAAAAGCAAGTTAACTATTTTGAACTCGGACATGGATTTTTTGTTAACATTAAAAACATAATAGAACCGACTGCTAACATCCATCTATACTAAGCAGCAGGTAATAGTTGAGATAGGTGTAATTTGACCACCAAACTCATTACCAATAATATCCTCACTCTCCTCTCTTGTTCACCTGAACTACAAGGGAACCTGTTTATAAAGCCATTCAGTTAGTCTAAGACTGAAAATAATTTCTGCATTAATTTACTTTATAATTTCCAAATGTCTAAGGGTATTGCTATAGCTCTCCTGTGAAGAAGACACAAACAGTATTGTGCGTCGTAGCTGTGCAGAATGCTGTGACATTTGTTTTCCGGTTGTATTTGGACAAAAGGTGACGGACGCTGTGTAGCTTTACTCCGTTCAGTAGGATTCAAACATACAGAACAGACTTCTGGAATATCGATATCAATTATTTTTAGTATTTAGTTATTATTTTCATTGTAAGTAAACCACAAATAGGAAAACGTTAAAATCGTGTGGAATTTTAAAAAGACACCAACTCATTGCAGAATTCTACCGATGAGTGGAGCCTTGGCCTCTTCAAAATGTAAATGTAGTGGTGTTGCTTAGCAACATAAGAATGGCATATAATATATTTAAATTGCGCTCCCATTTTTATGCATCAGTTAGTGAGATTTGTATTTAAAAATGTACTCTCACGGTGATTTCAGAAGAATCCTGATTATCCGTCGGAAAGCAGTACATGCCCAATTAATCCTATTAAAGATTCTTCCAACATTTCATTTATACCATTTTACGACAATTCTATCCATACATTTTCATAAACTTGGAACCTTTTCTACCGATTTGTATTTTGCTGTGATGTATGTCGAATCACATATTTGTACAGAGCCAGTATGTCATATTATTTAATATTTTGCACAGATTAATATTGCTGTTGTTTAGTTCACCTTACTTATTGTCTGCTTTACATAGTCTCATTTACCTATTTATTCTTCTTTCTTTCATATTATCCCGTTTGTTTCATTTAATCTAGATTTATTTTTCCGTCATAGTGACACAGCTAATGCATACAAAGTTTCCCCGACCTGCCCCTATTCGCCCCCCCCCCACATCCGTAATAACACAGTCAATTTTTTTATTTAAAAATTTTGATGTGTTTTCGGCTTCTAGTTTGACGATCGATCGTTGGTGTTTCCGTTCCAGGCGTAACTCGTCGGTTTTCGATATTCCAAAAATCTCCCATCATTTTCCTGGATAGTCAGTCTTGGATTGGCATGTTTACTGGTTATCGGACATCGACAAATTCTTCTCTGTACCAATTATTGTTAATTATTCTTCACATTTCATCAGTGTTGCTAACAGCTTGGGGTACACTGGTAATCACATTCAAGATTTTTTAAAAATGTTAACTCATGCAAATTCCTGCCTGAAACCGTAGTGTACAATTTAGCATCTATCTTTCAAGCAGTAATATCTAATCATTTGTTGTTTGAATAATCTAATATTGTTTTAACGTAAAAACTCACATTTTTCTCCATTTTAATGGTTTATTCACCCTGACGAAATTGGAAGAGCGACGCCTGTCGTGGCGCTGAATAAGCAGCGCCAGCTGGCGGATAACCACGACACTAGATCTTTCGCCAAGGTCATTTCTATTGTGGAAACTGGTGCACGAGACAACAACATTTACATCCATCTGAAGATTATTCGTCACCAGCTGCATTGACTCGAGAATAAATCTTAGTATCCTCTGCTAACGTTTGAATGTTTTTCCACCAAATAACATCGTTGAGCTAAAACGTAACCCTACAGGAAACCCTTCTGGACTTGTTGACCTGAAGATGGTACTCCTATTAAAACACCTATGCCTTCTTATTTTTCAAGAACTATTGCAAAAGTCTACCTCCATTGTCTTTTGCTTTAAATTTTTTCTATTTGACATTTTTCAGAATTTGTCATGCCATTTTTACTACAACTTGAAGCGCACATTTCTAGGAAGCTCTATATTTCTTTTGGAAAAAGTTACTTGTTTCACATCGGTAACTTGTTTTGAAGCAGTGACCTTCTGACCTCTGCTTTGATTACTTAACATTCTTTTGAACGTGGCATGTGGTTATAACAAATAATTTGAAAATGATATTTTTTGTGTTCCATGATTTTTTTTCTTTTACCTGGATTGTACCTTAGATTCTACAGGTAACAGTTGTCAACATAAATTTGTTGAAATTAACCCTTTTATAGACGGTGGCAATAATTAATATTTCATATTAATTTTTTTCCGAACGAAAGACAATAGAAAATCTGTAAAATTAATCCATAGAAATACTCAAATATTCTATATTAACCCTTCCGACATGGATGCCAAATGTGAATAAGTCAAATTAATCCTTTCAATACAAATTCTTTAATTATATTTTATATTAATCCTTTCCAAATGGATTCTAAAGTAGATTGAACTAAGCATTTCTAGAAGAATGAAAAATTAAATTATCTCATACTAACTTTTATCAGATGGATATAAAATTTAAGTAAATCAAATGAACTTTTTTCATACAAAGGTAAAATTAAACATTTTATACTCACCTTATCCAGTGAAATTCCAATTTAAAGTTGACAAATTTAAACCCCTCCAGATGAAAGAAAAAAACTGAAACATTTCATTTTAACCCTTTGTAGAAAGATGCAAAAAATTACCTAATCAAAGCATCCTTTTACAGAAAGAAGAAATATGGAAATATTTCAAACTCTTTCAGACAGGTGTAAAGTTAAAGTAGAACAAATTAACTTTTTCTAGACGGATGGAAAATTTAAATATTTCTTTTATCTCATTCTAATCGGACGCCAAGTTAGAGTAGATAAAATTAACTCTTTCCAGATGAATAAAAAATTAAAATATTTTATAACAACACCAGAGGATCCAAGACGCCTTTCAAATATTGTCAACAAAACCGTATATATTTTTTGTGCTATTAGTCCGGCTTTTCTTTCACCCAAAAGCGCAATATATCAGTCTTTCCCTTTTGATGCTACCGTCCTCCCTGGGTGTTTTCTCTCTATATTTCTCCCAGATGTCTGCCTTTATTTCTGACGCATACCCAGCCCCTTTGTCCAAAATTCCAAGGGTCTTGGTAATCCCCTTTCTCTGTCACGTCATCTCGATCTCATAGTGTAATACGGTACACCGTTTTTCAAGACCAACCCTGATCACAACAATTCCAATAGCCTTGGCTTTCGACAGTTTATTTCTCCGATGTTTAGAACAAATCTGTACAATTTTAATGTTCTGTGAAATATCGCATTATTTATTTGCTCGTTTTTATGGAAAAATAAAAGGAAAAAAAATCAGGTTGAAGAATGTTATAGAACTACTCGGGGATACCTTTAATAGCTCAGCTCTCTAAAGCACAAATAGTGACACAAAGGTTTAGTTTGAAGTTTATTAAACTTTTATCACATGAATGTATTGAATCTGACATTACCAAGTTAGGACAAGAAATAAACTGATTTACTAATTGTCTTCGTATTTTCTTGGTTTCCAAGCTCTTGGCTGGTAGTGTGTATATATACGAATGTGACACACACACACACACACATATGTTCTTGTTATTGACAGATGCATCTCCCAGTAGAATTCTCACATCAAAAGACGCCTTTACATTTTTTCCAAACTGAAAGGACGTGACGGCAGAAGTGTGATGTTGTGCATCAACGTACCGTCTTCTGTAAGATTCCACGTAAAACGTCTAAACGTTGAGGGGAGATTACTTCTGTATGGTAGCGTACGGAAGCGTTCCCGATATTTGCGGACCCATTGTACATTTTTCAAATGCATTCTAATTGGAATATTTAGATTATCTGTTTGTAAACGTTTTGTTTATTATGTGTTCTGAGCGGAGCTGTCGCAGAGAACGGCCGGACAGTGGCGGATGTAAAGATCAGTAAAAATCAGCCATCTTCATCTTCATTTCAAAATTAGTTCTTGCTTACCTCTGTTCCACAAAATCCATTTTATGATTTACCAAATATCTGTATCAAATTCCTTAACCCCTCTCCTCCTCTCCTTTCTAGGTATATATATATATATATCGAAGAAGCGATCGAGAATTCACCTATGTGTACAGTAAAATTGTCAGGCAATTTTATATAAATGCATTTAATTAATTTAAGAAAATAATACCCTTCTTATCTAAATATACGTGACGTAATTTTGCTACAGCACCACAAAGACGGGTGACTCTTCAGGTGAACAGGGTAATGAAGGTGGACATAAGTACATAACGGTAAACATTGTACGATATTTGTACTGCGTTCTTCAAATTCTAGTGATTAGTGACTTATCGTAAATTAGCCGCTTTACTCAGCGATAAAACCACGTTTATCTGGAATCAGTGATTTCTTTACTAAACGTTTTATGTAAAACATTAGAATATTTTTTAATACTTTTATCGACCTATTTGAAAGCAAATCAGTTTTCTGCAATACTCAGGTAAATCTGCCAAAGATCAAATCTTCTTAGGGGAAAGCGACATTTTTAGTTTACGCACAATACAACATTTTAATCAACTATACGAATGAAAATACCGCAAGTTTTATTTTCAAGAACATTGATTTACAAAGAATCTACAAACCATTATTAGAATTTATCGATCAAATATCGATTTAATACAAAGCCAGGAATTTCAAAGATTGATTATAAAACTGTTGTCATTTTACCATCAAGTTGGGCTGCAAAATTAATCAAAAGTTGAAAATCACACTTCGTCTAAACTTTTGTTCAAAGTGCAATTCTTCATCTGAAGGAACCTGTATTGAAAATAAATAAGTTGTTTTAGATTTGAGAAGATAACAAAAATATAAACGAGAAAACAGTTCGAATTATAAACCTGAAATCCGTTATTTTAATTGTAAGTGACTCCATTTCTGGCATGCGCTGTCCTAAGTCATTTCTCAAAGTAGCTCAGATTCGTTCGAAATCAGAATTATAATAAATTCTCTACTACTCAAAATAGTTTGAAAAAATTTACCATATTTGATGTATTATATACATTATTGGAAAAGGTTTAATTGAGTAACGCACTTCATAAAATAATAACAGTTGGTGTCAAATTATGGAACCAGTTCCAAACTTATAAACTATGGCAAAGAAAGCAAAAATAGTATCTTCATCATTATTTTATCCTAAAATAACTTTGATTTCACGGAATTATATATTTTTTTTCTCTTGTAAATCATTTACAATAACCAATACTTTAAGACTAATGGTCGTTAGGTATTCTGACAGCTCCTATCGGATCTGGCCCCTTTCCTTTCACTAACCGACTCAATCCATTATCTTATAGTTTTTCCTTCAACACAATATTTGCTTCAACTGGATATCAGAAAATCTTTAGGTCCAATTACATTTTTTTAAATTATTTTTCTTCTTAATTTTCGCACGAGCTTTTTATTTGCATTCAAACAAGTTTAGAAAACGAATTTTAAGGAGTTTGAAGAAATAGAATTAAAAGAATGAATGCAACGAACAAAGAAATAGAATTGTTCGCAGAGGTGATGCAACATCTGCTGCTGTTGTAATAATCTGAGCTAACATCTCAGAAAGATGAAAAGCCATCCATTTATCCTCCATCTGATTAGAATTAACACGATGATAAAGGGCTTCAAAACCAACCAAGTTATTCAGATAAAACTAATAATACTTTTATTCTGACAACGTATTTTCTTTAAGTTTGAGGTTCTTGGAACTTAAAATATGAGATACAAACAATAACAGGATTTGTTGAAGTTTAATTTCCAGATTCCATCAGTTTCTAATTATCTTCCTTAGCGACCCAAGTAAAGGAAGGACGGTTTGTTGTTTTGGAAATTCCAATAAACTAAATAAAAATTAAAACAAGAAAACAGGTACAAACCCAGAAAGGCGAGGCGATGCTGTTGCAGCTACTAGGAATATCGAAAACCGACGTATCGTTTATTTTGAGGATGATATTGACGAACCCAACGCTGGAAAGCGCGCGAGCTAAACAAAGGTAAATAGAAATAATAAAATTAGATTTAAAATGCATTAGTAACATATTTCCAATCCAAGTAAATCGCCATGGAACAGAGACTAATAAAAGTAAATATTCATTCGTAAACGGGTGGCGCTAAGTTTGGGCACAACATCTGTTTGAATGTGAAAGAGAAACTGGCGAGACTTTTGTCTCCAAGTGGACAAGTGCACTTATTAATTAAGATTACGACGATAAAATCTATAATTAAAACTATTCCAGAATATTTTTTTTTGGTGGTCTGCATTCCTCCAGGTAAATATATGAACTGTGCATCGAACATTTCTGTCCGGTAACTGGCTCCTAGAGAGACGTAAATTTGCTGTTTGTTTCTCAACTATTTTAAGAGTTTAGTTGTCTCCTTTGCCATGAAAATTTTTACGTAAGCCTTTGCTGTTTCCTCTCGTGTTAAGAGCAGTTTTCCTATAAAAATAATAGTAATAATAATAATATCTAATGAACTTACTTTTAAAACTGACAACTATTTGTTTTTAATAAATGAAATGTTCAAGTTAAGTATACTTTTCAAGGTAATCAGTTCTGCGTTCTACAGGCTCATTATTCATGCACATCATAGCCGGAGGTGATGTTATTTGATGTACCCGGTTATTTTCTTTTAATAAACATTAATAACTGTTATTATGATTGGATCTCTTTGATTTCATGGGCGGGTTTCTTGTTCTCGCTTTAAAAATTTTCAGGTTTGTTTGGCGAAGAAATTTCGGTCGGAGGTCTTCGCGGTTTTTCGAGACAAATTTTTTTTCCAAAAATAAGAGATAAAACCTAAAACTCATGAATATTAGAATGCAATTTAATGTTGTTGTTTTTTATTATCTCTGAAGTGAACGGTAAGGACATACTTCCGTCACTGGCCTTCACCACAATTGCTTCACCTATCGGAATGCATCCATTTTTGGTGACTGTAAGGGAAACCAAGGACTGCTGTATCATCATCTGGTAAGAGCTCGCTTTCAGTTTACCTGAGGGACCACCGAAGTAGAAATCACCACTGTAAGTAGCGTTACCTGGAATAACAAGACAACAAGTTTAGTGAGAATAGGATGGTTTACTTTGATACGAGAAAAGAGGGGGAAGCAGACAGGAAAAGAAACAGAGAAATTTTAAAAAAAAAAACGAGAGGGAGAGAGAGAGAGAGAGGAGAGAGAGAGAGAGAGAGAGAGAGAGAGAGAGGAGAGAGAGAGAGAGAGAGAGAGATTGAAAGAAAGAAAAGTATACCAGAAGACCAATCACGTGATGCATTTAGCATCTCGAGAGTTTTGGTTTATTACATCTAAGAAAGCGATCTTCGAGTTATGTAGTTTGTGTAAAGACTCTCACGATAACAAGAAAGTCAATGAACTTAGACTGGCTGACAAAGAAAGCCGATTTGCTGATTTCAGAAGTTGTCGAACTATTGATTGATAAAACATTTTAATTGCGACCGAACAAGAATTCCTTATGTTTTGTAGGATGGTATCGTCTGAACCATTTGATCGATTAGAAATGTCATAAGAGAAAAATCAAGTCATATTTCAAAATAGCTTTGATTTACAACAGATAAAGTAATAAATTAACCGACATGTATATATCTATGGGAGTGTTAAGTTAAAATTAGCCAGTACATTCACAACATTTTAGCATACAAAGAAAGAATGCAGGAGACCGCATTCGAAAAGACATGCAACTTGTGGAACATCTGACAAATCTTGTAAAGAAGCCATCATAATCAGAGATAACGGGGACAAACTATTTGAATTTTATTAATACTATTGTTTATCTGAAATTCAAAAAAAAATAGCACAATCACAGAACGAGGTTTGGATATAACTAATAAATTTATTGGTGGACTGAGAAAATTTTAGAAGCTCCGAATTCCCCGGTTTAAATTTCCCTATTTTTCGGAAACAATTTGCTCTGCATAAAGGGTTAAACTCCTCCTTTAGCAGGCTTAAAAGAAAAGGCACTTACTTGGTGTGCATCTAAACATATCACCCTCCAGATGGAGTCTACGACAAACTGATCCCGTGATCATGTAGGTCGTTTGCTGAAAATTAACAAGAAACGAAGTAAACAAAATATTTAAATAAAAACAGAATTCACTTTAAAATTGCTTATTTTATAGATTTTCAATACACACCCTGCCTCGTTTCCGCTTACAAGATGAATATTACACGTGTAAATTTTCCTTTATTCTCTCTAGTTTAGTTAAGAACCCATAATATGAGCTTTTTTGAGGTTACCCAGCCATTTCGTCCGGTAGATCAAAGGCCCCCTTTGCTCGTCGAAACTGACGCTAGGTTTTCTTTTATGCCAATTTGTTCATATCTGACCTAACAAACTGCACATTATTATTCCAATGGCCTGTTACCTTTATAAAATATTGGATTGATAATTTAAATCTCTGCTTTTAAACTTTCCTTCTGTTCGCTTTCTCTCAGAATTTATTCCAGAACTTTCCATCTTTCCAATATATACTCGCAAATTTGTTGGATATACTAAACTAAAATTGTTCAGCACTTTCATTGCTAGTCCACGTTTTCATGACTCACCACATCTCGTGGCTAACACCTAATCTAGAGTCATGGATGTTCTAGAAGGATGCAATCACTTATATTTTATACTTGGTTACCTCAGTTGACTATTCATACAACATCACGTGCTGCCAACGCGACTGCTGCAATATTTGTTTGTTTTCAGTCATAAAGGTCGAATATTTGAAGTAACCTAAGATTAGAGTTAAAATTAAGTTAAGAATATTTTATATTATTCATCAAGACATTCTGTTTATTTGTCTTCTAACAGGCACTATCATCTTAAAGTAAATATTTCTAAATGTTTTCTTACAAGTTATTGAGCGTCGGTGAAAAATGAGATAAAGAAGAGGAAGATTGCTGACTATTGTTAAAGTATCTAAATCTGAGATATTGTTCAGGTAACACAAAAATGAAACCGGAAAGTGGGATTTTGGATCTAGAAGCAGCAAATTAAATTATGCTTTACAACACTTAAAACTACTATTATTTTGAAAAAAAAATAATAAAACAGAATCTGAACAAGTCAAGTTTATATTTGCTAGAAAATGTTGTTTATTTATCTAACCATTTTTCTCTTTAAAATAATAATAAAAACTAATTTTTTAAAACTAATGATCGTCTCATCACGGCTAAAAAGTCACTTTTTGTATGCATGTCTCCCACCCCCTTGATTACCAGGAACTACATTAGGCTTTCTTAGATGTACGCAATTTGATTTCTCCGGCTTCAGTAATATTACAATAGTGTTTAAAAAATGGAGGTTTTTGGTAATTTTATAGCACGTGTCCGTGCGTACGAAAAGGGAGATTACCGCATTATAATCGTTGATCACCCTCAGCTTTAACGGTTTTCCGTTCACCTGGAGATTTTCATCGGCGTTGATTCTACGTCTAGAATAGCTGTAAGCAAAATTCGCATATCCCTGAAAAATTAAAAAGAAAAATATTTTAGTAATTTTGTGTGAAAGAAGGAAAGGAGAGACGGAGTCGTCAGGACCCCAATTTAAACTAAATCAATGAATTTGCTGTCGACGAGGCCCGGATATCATCAGCCGGAGGTCCTTTCCGTCGGTGATGACACGAATATCCTCCTCGGGTCTTCTGTCCGGTAATCTTGGGCAAACTTCAGAAACGGCTATCGGTATCCTTGTATGTATGGAGTTATCTATCAGGTTATCGGTTATCGCTCGTGTTCCTAGCCGTAAACCGATAAAAGTAGTTTCACCTGACATCTGTTTGGTTTAGATGTGCACAAAGTACGCGTGCACGAAAATGATGTTAAGTACATCTTCCCACCCGCCAATACCTCTTTCACGACCGACACAGCGGGCACCAACCTGACTGGCAGATAAGGAGAAGTCCATCGATCAATCCTACCTGTGTATCCGGGCAACTAAAGCAGGAAACAAGTACTTTGAGGATCGTTATCTGACCTCACAAAACCGCCCAACGAAAGATTAATAATAATAATAATAATAATAAAGAGAACGTTATAATTCTATGCAGTATTTTCTACAAGCTTGAAACAGTTGTAATTTAAACGTTAGCTCGTGATATATCAAATGGTGCCAAAATGCGCAATAATGTAAAGAGAACACAGACATTTATCACTTTGCCAATTTTGATAAAATATGAGAGCGAAGACTTTTCTAGGAATACTTGGCTTTCCCCTTATTTTCCTTTGATACGCCTGACTGAATACAGGGGAAAGACACGAGTCACAGAGCGAGGATTCCCAGTCGTGAAATTTGGCTTTGTACTTTTCTATCTAAGGGAAGTTTGCTCCAGATTATCGTTTTTAGAAAGACTCATTCGGTTATCAATTTTGTACATCTTTTGGCCACTTGAGGGTTAATGTTTTTAATGATTTGCTCTTTAATTCCTCTGCCTTTACTCTGGCACAGGAAACTGTCGAATAGTACAGTTTGTATCGCCTCTCTAGGGATAAAAGTGTCGAGGATATATCTACTTCCGCGTGCTAATTGTTTCTTTTTAATTGCAGCGTGAAGAATATATGTTTGGTAGTTATAACTAGATTGAGATTTGTTTAAATTTAAATATGATGGAAGAGAAAGATAGACGCTTCAGATAAGTAAACGACTGGATGGAGACAGAGAGGAAATCATGGGCCTATCTTCAGACATTCAGTGTTTCTTTCATTAATTTTTAATTCCCAGCCGTGGAATAGCTCTGTGAATTCCCAAAATCCAAGCAGTAATAAATAATACACAATATTTGGCTCTACCTTAGATAGTATGGTAGCAGTATACCTGAATCAGTGTGATTTTGGACCCTTTCACGACCCCTGTCACACTTCCATCGATTCCTTGCCATTCGGGTGGCACACAGCATTGATTCCCGGCTGCTTCACCTGTCAGGACCGACAGAGCCAAAAGCACGAAACACAGCCACATGACGAAGATTTAATATAGAGCCGGTGAAACTCAGGTAAGCTTAGATGTGCTTACCCTTATATACACAAGATACAAAATGTGTTTACTCAACTATACCTGCACGTGATTCTTCACTATTGGTTGGACACGCCACCTCAGAGTCGCATGACTGTCGACCAAGTAAATTTTGAAGTTTTAGCCACTCTCACCTGTCATTTTATCTTATCTGCCTTATTTGCTGATATTCCCTATTATTATTATTTTTATTATTATTTACATGTTTTGGAAAAAGATTTTTTAACCAAATAAAATCATTTTAATCTTTAGATCTGGTTAATGTCTTTTTTTTATGAAAAATAAAGGAAAATCCTCACAGTTCTGAGTTACAAACGAAAAACATCAATCACTATATTTTTTCAGGTCCATCATTTCAAAATGTACTGTACATATCCATCACCTGATATATATTTTTCCTACGTGCATTTAACAAAGGTATATTTACATTGACTTACAAATATTATATCTCTTAACTGCCGTTTAGTCATTCTCTTTTTAGAGGTGACACCTGCGATATTATCAGACCTGCCAATTGTCAACCTTTCAATTTGAAAAAAAACCTTGGCATTTCTGCCCTGATATCTGGACATTTGAACAAAATCAGGAACGCAGGGCAGACGACAAATTTCTTTGAATAAATTCTCCTTCTAGTCTGTCTGAGTTTCTTGTCATATTAATGACTTTATACCGTTCAAATGCATGTTACCTTCACTGTGACTAAGCTACATTGGTAAATATACGTACACGCTACTTCCTTCTTTGCCCTGATTAAAACTGAGCATATCAGAGATTTAATACAGTTAAGGTGTCTGTCACTGTCACTGTCCCAAACACATTTTGTAAATTAGTTTCTTTCTTATGTTTTGATTAAAGAATTTTTTCTTGCTCCAGGAGAAAAAGGTTAACAAGACCTCTAATGTTTCTATTTGCTTTTTATAACCTGGTCTTTGATCCCGCTGCTTACAGATCCTTCGTTTCTTTCTCATCCTTCAAATGGCTTTTGATGTTTTGGAGGTGGTACCCAAAAAGGGGCTTGCTTTTTGAAGGTTGCTAAAGGATTTAAAATGTCTTATTCACAAACTGATAAATCTTAATTTTTTTCTTCAATCTGCTTATTTATCACTTATTTATATTACCCTCACATTTAATCAGGTAAACACAACCTCCTATATATATGTTATTTCAAGGACTGGTCTCCCTCCTTGGTTTGTATCGGTCCACCTGGCCGACTCGACGAAGACAAGGTAGAAAATTAACGTATTTCTATTTATTTCTACTTACTCTCGACTCGATGTCCATCGCCACCTGGCGGAACAAACTCGGCCCTGAGCCTTTATCGACCTGCTCTATTAACTTAGTTATTTTTTTGTATTTTGTGTTATTTAAAAGGAAAACAAAATTACAAAATATGAGACAACTAAATTAACACATTCAATTTTTTCTAAAAGTTGCATTTTGATCGGCAAAATTGTTAACGTGGATAACCGACAACAAAGCGATATTGCAAATGTCGTTGCTTCCAGAAAGAATGTTTTTTGACAAATCTCAGCTGATTATCCACATTAACAGAAAGCAGTGATTGTCGGTAGTGTACAGATGTAAACATTGTAGTTGTACGGGAAAATGTCCCAGACACGGGTGACAAACGACACACACACACATTTTGGTGCCGGAACCCGGGAATGTTGAATCAGACTAGGAGGAACATTAGTACTGGACGTTCTGGACACGTGGAAGACTAATTTGAGGTATTTGCTCTTGTGTTTTGTGCAGTAAACGTAATTGTACTTGGCGTTGTCATCATCGTTTCGAGCCGAGTGTTTCCTTGATTATGAACTTTGCCATTCGTGTTACGTTAGCGAGGACAGTCATCACTGTGTTATGGTGAGTGCCTTATTTCCTTTATAAGTGTTGCTGCTGATGATGGCTGATTTCGCTCAGTTGAAATGGAGCAGTGCTTCTGCTCGTGGATGGTTGACACAGGCCGTCAAAACTCTGGATGATTTTCTTTTGCAATCAACCGTGGAGGATGCTGAACTAGTTGATAAAATTGAACTTGAAGAGGCTATAATGCGTTTAATCATCGTTTAGCATCTGTGGACGAGTCTCAATTATTAGTGGAAATGAACCTTGCCACAGAGGAAGATATTTCGAAGGAAGTTGAGGAGGCTGCTGCAATTAGAAATCGTGCTAAGAAGGTGAGGCTTGCTGCTGCCAAACTTCTTATTAGACTTTCACCTCCTGCTGATCCATTGTTGCCTGATATGCCTGATTCTGCATCAAGAGGCCACTGTAAGAATGGCAGTACTTGTGGTGTTTCATGTTCTACCAATGTTAAGTTACTTCAGTTAGAGCTATCAAAGTTTTCTGGTGAAGTTACCCAGTGGCAGAGTTTTGGGGTCCAATTCAATGCCACGGTGGACTCTACTGATTTGCCAGATGTAACTAAATTTACTTATTTGAGATCTTTGTTGGAAGGAGATGCGAGAAAGGTGGTAGATGGACTATCTCTTTCTCGCCAAGTAGTTGCTGGAATCCCGATATGGTCGTGAAAAGCTGATTATATTCACTCATATTCAGGGACTGCTGAATCTTAGTTGTTTTTCAAAGGGAGTCAAGGTGGATGGCCCGAGAAAGCTTCCGATCAGTCTGTTGATTCACGTTAGAAGTCTAGAGGCATTAGACATCACCGGAGACAAGTATGGAATGTTCCTAACGCCTCTGATTTTGTCTCGTTTACCTGAAGAAATTTGTAAGGAGTGGATCCGTGACTGTATAGGTAAGGAGAATGATCTTTCCTACTTGTTGCAGTTTCTGAAGGGTGGATTGAGCGACGGGAGAAATGTGATGCATTCAAGGCATCCACAACGTCGTCAGAATCGTGGATCTCTACATCAGAGGAACGGAGAATGACTGGTGCTAGCAGTATGGTGCCAACTGGATCCGTGTTGCAAACTGCTTTTCTGGCTGGACGTGGCTTCTGTCACAAGGGACATCCCACGTGGAAGTGTTGGAATATTCTGAAGCTGTCTCTCCCTGAGAGAGAGACGCGGATAAGGCAAACAGGACTCTGTTTTACATGTTTAAGGGGTGGACATGTTGCTCGTAAATGTTCTGCTAAGTGTTTTAAGTGTAAAGGTAAACATAATGCCATGTGTTGCCCATCTAAGTTACAGAACAAGAATGATGTTGAGAGAGTGTGTTTTTCAGATCTCTCTGTGTGTGTCGTTTGTCTCCCGTGTCTGGGACATTTTTCCGTACAACTACAAACATGACAACAGCCATTTTCTCTGCGCGAATATCTCACTGATGCAGGTCAGATCATTCAGCCTGAGTATTGATATTAGGAAATCATTTAAACAAGATGCTAGTTCTAAGATTTGCGCCGTCCATTTAAACTATATTATTACATTGAAACATTGGGTTACATAATAAAGACACACTCCCTGAACCAAGGAATACAAGTTATCTATTTTGAACCTAGAAAAGGATTTTTTGTTTACATTAAAATATTAATAGAAGTGACTGCTAACATCCGTCTGTACCAAGCAGCAGGTAATAGTTAAGATAGGTGTAATTCGACCACCAAACACATTACCTTTAATATCGTCTTTTCTATCTTCTCACCTACAGTACAAAGAAACCTGTTTATAAACTGATTCAGTTACTCTATGAATAATTACCATTGTTCCATTAATTTCCTTTATGAATAATTTTAGTAGATTTTATAATTTAAACCTTCTATAATTTCCAAACATTTCAGGGTGTTGCCAAACTCTTCTGTCGAGAAGACCTCAAATAGTATTCTGCTTCATAGCTTCTGTTACTGCTGCATAACAGATCTGCGGATCGTATTTGGACAAAAGATGGCGCTGTGTAGCTTTACTCACCAAGGTAGAGTTGAAACATACAATAAGGGGTTTGGTTTTGTTGGGGTTTCTATATGGTAAGTTATGGTATGTTACCGATGAGTGAAGCTTCTTTAAAATGTCAATGTGCTGTTGTTGCCTAGAAACACAAAATATCTTTAAATGTATTTAAATGTTGCTACTGTTTATTCTGCATTTAGTTTTCCTATTGAAAATGCTCAGATTTGATAGAATTGCATTCGTTATGTTTTCGCGAATTACTATTACTAGAGTAAAAAATAGTTAAATAAGTATTTTCTTGACGTCAAGTTTGTATTAATTATTTGTTATTTAGAAATGCATTCTTACAGTGATTCGAGACCAATCCTGAACGTTCATCAAGGACCAGCCCATCACCATTGGCTACTAGAGAATCTCCCACAACCCGGACCCATCTTCCATTTATACCATTTTTCGACCACTCTGTCTATACGTTTACACAAACTTAGAATCTTTTTTCACAATTCCTGCTTTGATGTAATCTGTTTGTACTGTTCAAATCACATATTTGTACAGAGCCAGTATTTCATATTATTTAATATTTTGCACAGATTAATGTTGCTGTTGTTTAGTTCATCTTACTCAGTTTCCTGTGGCTATTAACCTCGTCTGCTCTACACATTGTCCCATTTACCTTTTATTTGTTCTTGCATTATTTCACGTGTTTATTTGTACCAACCTCTATGTTCCGTCGTAGTGACTCGGATAATGCACACAAAGTTACCTTCAGTTGTTGTTATTCCCCTCTATCCATAATAATATGATGGTTTGTCTATTTCTCTTTGCCTGGCCTTTAGTCTAATGATCCTTGGCTCAAGGCGTAACTCATCGGTTTGTTATTCCCAAAATCTCCCATCATTCACTTGGATGGTCTTGGATTGGTATATATACCGGTTATCAAACCACGACAAAATATTTCTTTCTACCAGTTATTGTTAATTACTGTTGACATTTCAGCAGTGTTGTTAGCAGCTGGAATATATTAATAATCACATTAAAAATTGTTGTTGTTAAGGGTAACTCTTTCCAGTCCTCTTCAACTTCAGTTTCTTATTTTGCATCCTTAGCGTGGTAATAATTACTGGTTTGTTGTTAGAATAATTTAATATTGTTTTAGTGTGTAACTAAGTTATTTTTTTTATATTTTACTGATTTATTCGCATCCATCCCCTGCTGAAATCGGTAGATCGGAGGGACCGACCCGTTGCGATCCCCCCCCCAGAATAAGCAGCGCCAGCTGGCGGATAATCAGGGCACTACGGTCTTTCGCCAAAGTCATTTATATCGTGGAAACTGGTACACGACACAACAACATTTACATCCATCTGAAGATTATTCGTCACCGGCTGCATTGACTCGAGAATAAATCTTAGTATCCTCTGCTAACGTTTGAATGTTTTTCCACCAAATAACATCGTTGAGCTAAAACGTAACCCTACAGGAAACCCTTCTGGACTTGTTGACCTGAAGATGGTACTCCTATTAAAACACCTATGCCTTCTTATTTTTCAAGACCTATTGCAAAAGTCTACCTCCATTGTCTTTTGCTTTAAATTTTTTCTATTTGACATTTTTCAGAATTTGTCATGCCATTTTTACTACAACTTGAAGCGCACATTTCTAGGAAGGTCTATATTTCTTTTGGCAAAAGTTACTTGTTTCACATCGGTAACTTGTTTTGATGCAGTGACCTTCTGACCTCTGCTTTGATTACTTAACATTCTTTTGAATGTGGCATGACTTTTTTGAATAATGCTCTGATTATGAAACCAAAATGTTTTATACAGTATTGAAAATAATGATGGAAACATATATAGGATTTGTATAAAAAAATATGTAATTGCACCTGAAAGATAGTACCATATTATTACAGAAAATACACAAAAACAAAATAAACACGTTGTTCAGCGCATTAATATTTGGTATGGGAGCCCAGCTCATTGTTTTGTATAAAGCAAGACACCTTGTTTTCATGCTCTCATCTAGGTTATCGGTGTATGGGTGTGGAATGTTGTTCCATATATTCTGTAACGCTTTTCACAGTATACGCCGGGTGTTTGGTTTTCGTTTTACTTTTTGAGTAGCTATGTAATACGTCAATGATATCAGAACTTTGTGCAAGTCAAGGCTTCTCTGTGAGTATTGCATCAGCCTCATTAAGCTCCAGATAGTTCTTCAACACGAAAGATTAATTTTTCTGTTTATTGAGATTTTTCCTCGGGAATGGCTTAATGGATCAAAATCTCCTTACCTGTCGGTAGTCCGTATATCCGACACTCTTGTTGATATGTAGACACGCACTTGTATTGTTCTGACCTCATGGTCGACTGTAGCTGTAATATGTTGACTGTTATACCGCACTTAGGTTCTCCATCGAACTACCTACCTTTGATTTTTGCCATGTTGGACTCATCCTTAAATTCATCATATTTCAGTTTCTGCCATCTCACCGTTTCATTCCTGCTGCTAATTCCAGCCTTACCATTTGGTTTCCTCTCCTCGGCAAAACTTTAGGGAAGTTAAATATCCACATAAACCACTTCCCGCTAATGTGTATTTTACCGGTTTTCCATAAAAAGTTAACTCCCCTAATTACAGCTAAGCCATTCACGGAGACTTTGCTGGCTCGTCGATCTATCACGTACGGAACACAGCCTGAGATTCTTAACATCAAGTTTAGAAAGATTGCGCTTTATTTCTCGCCTGCATCTTTTGAATAATACTGGATGAAATAAATATCAAAATGGTTCACAATTTAACAAATTATGTAACTAAACCTAGTAGGCGATACCTCATTAGTTCCAGGTTTACAGTTGTGATATCGTGAGATCTTATATTGACTTTAAATTAGCTCTTTATAAGGCGGTGATTAATTCTTTGTGATTGTCATCAAGTGGGTAATGAGTACACAAACAAATAATCAAAACATTTCAGAGGTGGGGGGCGCCAAAAGGGTCTTTGCCCCCGGGCACTGAGAACCCTTGCTACGCCTCTGCCCTGCCTATAACTTTATGGTCCTTCAGCAGGTGGGAAACTTTCTGGTTGCTTGCATGAAAGCCATTCAAAGGGTTTATATAAATACGAAATTTTCTATGGACAAATTTATTTTTGTTTACGAGATAATATTATGTCACGCGTCATTTACACTTTATACCCAGTTTTTCCTTTGTTTCCATAAGGATTTCTATTACGGTATATTCGTATATGTGTGTGTGTGTGTGTGTATTCATGCTACCGGCAAAAAGTTCAAACACTAACAATTATGGAAAAAGTCTATTAAAATTAAATTTCTTTTACTTATTTATTATTTGCCATACTATAAGAAATGTGTGGTTCAATACATAGATGCGAAAAATACTCATATCTAATAACCCGTGACAAACCTTTAGTCCATCAAAATAACCTGTTTTTTCTGAGAACAGGTTCGCAAATTCTGAAGAGTTTATCGAGTAACTTTGTTAAATATTCGGGTGTTACAGAGTTCCATGCTATCTGGAAGTATTCCTGCGTGATGATGCTACCTGGACATAATCCACGCTTCTATTTTGATCGACAAGTGATTGGATAGTAATTAAGAAAGGAATTGAGATGCTGAAGCTAACCTAGTAGTAGTAAATAATTCATTTGTACGCATTCTATTCCTTCCATATTAAACCAAGTGAACTACAGCATAACAATTTCGATTTGAGGTCGGTCGGGTATTAAATCAAGTTTTAGAGTTGCGTCCCATTAATTATTTCAGATGGTAATAGTTATTTCCCTTGAAATATTTATTTTAGTAATGAATTCTTGATTTACTTGAAAATAATTAAAATTAAGAAAAAGAAACAACGTAAAAGTATCATTCTACAAATTGTGTTCTATGTTCATTGAAAGTAATTGCTGTTTACGTACTTTCAAAAATGTAATAATACACTTAAAATTTTAAAATGTCTAATTATTTCTATTTAATCGACATTAAGAAACTTCGTTTACTTTTTAAATTAAAAACCCTTAACTATCATTTTCATTAATTCACCTGTATCGTTAACGCTCAGGAAACTTAAGTCAATTGAAACTATCCACATTTTTTTTTACACATGAATGGTGAATGTTATAATTCCCCTGTTAAGAAAACCACCAAAAAAATGTTTTCTCGTTAATGGTTGTGCACAGTTATGTATGGCGTTCACTTTGGGCAAAAAGGTTGTGTGGTTCCGGTGCCACTAACTTTCCAACTCACTTTTAAAAAGTTCAAAACACAAAACTGGCAGTCTCCACAATGCCATTACAAGAACATCTATTCAATTGCTTGTTATAAGTGCTTAATAATTTGTGATTAGTAATTTTAGTATTAAAAACGAATTAAACATGTCACCCTAGAGATTCTTTAAGGAGGCCTCTGCTTCGTTAATCAACACTGTTTAAATTTTTTTTTTTTTTTAAAGTCAGTCACATTAGATCTGAATGGCTACATCAAATTATTCCTCATTGTTGAACATCTCGTCAAATTAGGATGTGTTTTTAAAAAAAAGTCTAGTACCTGGTTCCAATGTGTGGCTATCGCCCCTTAGTTCGATAAAGTAAACTGTTCCTAGATTTCTTTTCTTCGAAAAGTGTAATCATTCGCTGATGGTTAAAAATAACTTTTAGTTATACAGAGTTAGATTTTACTGTAATTTTTTCTATCACATCCTTTTTATTATCTGCAGTACAGCAGATCCATTCCACTACGTGTTTTAAATGTCTGATTGGAATCAATGAATGTAGATGAATTTTGGTTTATTTTCGTATCTGGTTTTGGCGGGATTTGCATAATAGGTTACACCGTTTAATAAAGACAAAAGAAAACAGCTTTACATTTTTATTATTTATTTCTTTTGTTTTGTTTTACATATACTTAATTTTATCTGCTTCATTTATACACGTAGACAGGTAAAGATATACACAAATTTTCTGGCCGCTTTTAAACTTTCCTTTTTGTTGTTGTTGTTTGTCACGTGACGTAATTTAGGCGCGAAAGTTAGCTAGGCTCGTCTTGAAGTCGGATGCTTCCCGTGCAGGTAAAAGCGACGCTTTTCGGTAAATAATTTCGTTGAAACTCATTGTTCGGGTAAGTAAGCGTTTACCTTTAGTCGAACGTTTGTTATTTTCGATGTGGCTGCGATTACAGGCGGAGCATCTTCATGTGTTCAAATTTCCCGTGCGAGAATAATAAAGATGGCGGAGACTGTCACCTCGTGTTGTTTGTCTAAATGGAGAAGAATGCTAGTTCTGCTTCGTCTGTCGTCTCGATGACCCTCCCGTCCCCGGTGGCGGTTAACGAGGTATTTAAATATTGGAAAGAAACAACAACAGCAACAAATTGTATGAATACAAATGCAGAATTCGAGGGCTAACCCTGACCGGTAACGGATCTTAAGTTAGGCCCCCCGTGGGTTCTGGGTTACCGTGTTTTTATTGTATTTTTTAACGGTTAAGTATGAAATTACTGTTAATTAGCCTGATGATACGGTAATTTTTTTGCGCTCTTTGTCACCCCCCCCCACCCCACCACCATCGATTCGAGATATCGAGTCCACCCCTGGCTGTGGTACGGAAACTTCCCTTTAGGCAGGTGTTGTTGTCCGTCACCCTTCCTCTCCCCTCTCCCTACAAACTCAGACCACTCACTATAAAGGAAACAACCCGACTCCTGTATCCTCTCATTCATTGGAAATCAGATCGTCGTTAATACTACTATTAACCAATTCTAATTCGTTTCTATGTTGTATATTTGTGGTTTGTGTAATAATCTTTAATTTCTACTCGTCAACTCAGATTTATGGTAGTAGTACTAGTAGTAGTAGTAGTACTAGTAGTAGTACTAATATACACATTTACTTTAATGATATTTAATTGATATACTATTATTTATAAGTCACTTAGATAATACTGCAAGGTTTCTTTTATTCGTATAAATAAATATTATTAATATTATTATTATTATTATCATTTCACTCTTTTACCAGAAATCTGGTCAGAATATCCAGGTACCGTAGCGAAGAGTACCTGGTTTTCTACTGAATTTTTAATCAATAAAGAAAGTCTCGAAAATCTCTTTTTATCAGCAAATGTTTTGTTTTGTTTTTTGTTTTTTTTTGGTTAATATATGTAAAAAAAAAAAAATAATAAATAAAAATAATAAAAAATATTCCAAAGTTTCTTATTGCAATTTGTCAAGATATTGAGGTGGGTGGGTGTACCAGATTATCATCACTGTTAGGAAATTTATGTTCTGAAGCCTCAGGGGGTAAATCCGTTAGGAAAGAAAGGGAAATGTTATAAAAATAAAATAAATAAATTTTTGGGGGGGGATTTCTTTTGAAAAACTTTGCAGGTGAATCCTTTTGTTTCCCCTGGTAACATGTTCAGGCATGGTTCGAATTGGGGAACAAACCAGCTCCTCCTCCTCCTCCCTGTCTGCTTTACCCCCTTATCCAATGGCTCGCTTTGCATCTGTTGTGATGACTAGGGTTTCTAAACAGGTAACAGCAGCTGATTTTTTTTTTTTTTTTTTGGCTACAAAGAAAATATAAATAGTTCTCTATTTTTAACATTAGAAAAGAAAAGAAAAAGTGTCTGGTCACGCATTTCTGTTCCTTCAAAAGTTATTGGCAAAAGTGTTTTTTCCAGTAATCCCTTAATATGCATACATGTGGATTACTGTTTTGAGAATTTTTTTTTATTAAATGAACTGATATATCAGTGCAAAAGTGTTGGATCATTATAAGCCTCCTTTCATCAGACCCATAAAGTTTATTTACTAGCGTCTGAATTCAGGTTTGGATTTCTCGTGGAAGAATTTATTTTGTCACTTCACTGTTTTTGTTTTTAAGCAAATTTTTCCTGTTCTCTTTTAGGTTCCATATCCTATCCAAGTAAAATCTGGTTTGAATTTTTCTAAAACCTTAATGTATTTTTGTTTTTTCCAGAATCTAAAGAATTTTGATTTTTTTTTTTTATTTTTTTTTTTACAGGTCTGAATACAAGTTCACTTTACTATTGTCAGGAAAAAATTACTTGTGACACTGTATTTCTGTCCCACCAGGAATTTTTTAAAATTTTTTTTAAGTTAATTAATAACACTGTCCAACAAAATTTGATGAATTTTCTTTTACATAGAATGTTAAATGTGTATTTTATTAATTTTGGGGTGCCAAATTTGAATTTGGCATTCTTTTTTGGATTCAATGTGTAGTTTTTTTTTTTTTTTAAATTTACATTTAAGTTAAAAAGGAAATGAAATGAAATGGAAAAAAAAATGAAAAGACTTTTTATACAATTTGATCATAAAATGATACAAAAAATTATGATTTATTATTCAATTGATACAAAATTACATTTTTGTTTTTTAAACATTTTTATAGACATTTTTATATTTTTTTAGACAATCAAGACAAAGAGGCAATGGTTAAAAAGTGTATTAGGTTAAACTTTAAAAGTGTTTGGCCATGCATGATCTTTTATGGGAGACAAACTTGTTATCACGCACTAGACACCAACAATAGTCAGCAAGTAATGCTGGCGAAGGCTTTCCTTTATACCATGCTTCCATATCACTAATTTCCTGATGAAATCTCTCTCCGTGTTCATCAGATACATCAGACATATTGTCAGGGGAAAAGTCCAGATGAGAATCGAGAAAATGAAGTTTAAGTGACATATTACAGTCAAATTTTTCAAAGTTTTTAATTAGATCTTTGACCAGGAATTCAAAATTTGAAGCTTTATGTCTCCCAAGAAAGCCACTGACAACATTTCAAAAAGAGCATCATGCTGCTTTTTGGACAGGGGTCAGAATGTTTTCGAGTTTTGATCATTTAACAACTGCCGTACATGTGGTCCAACAAATATGCCTTCTGTAATTTTGGCAGTGCTAAGTTTTGGAAATTTTGCCTTTAGAAAGTTCATTGCCTCAGTCTTTATCAAGTGCCTTCACAAACTGCTTTATAACTCCTAATTTAATGTGATGGGGTGGCAGAAGAATCTTATTTGATGGCACAAGTGGGGAATGGGCAATATTCTTGAGCCCCACTGTTAATTCCTTGTGTTTAGGCCAGTCTTTGACTTTGTAGTGGCTGTCTTTTGCCTGTGAATCCCAAAGGCACAAAAAACAGCAAAACTTTGTATATCCAGTTTGTAGTCCAGTTAACATTGCAATAACTTTTAGATCTGCACAAATTACCCACTGATGTTTATTGTACTGAAGAGCATTTAGAATATCCTTTAGATTGTTGTATGTTTCTCTTAGTACCACGGAATGCGCAACAGGAACAGATGGTAATTGATTCCCATTATGCAGTAATACAGCCTTCACACTGTACTTTGAGACATCAATAAAAAGGCGCCATTGAGAAGGATCATGTTCCAATTCAAAAAAATGAAATAAGCCTTTGATGTCATAGCAAAAACAGAGGTTATACTCCATTTTAAAAAAAGACTCTAAATTTTGTGAACGTTTGCGATAAAATGATATTTTAACACCTTTTTCAAGTACGTTTTTCTCCATAAGTCTTGATGCCAGAATTTCACTCTGTTCTTTATTCAACTTAAGATCTCGTATCAAATCACTTAAGTCATTCTGTGTAAAAAGTTGTGGTCTCTCATCTAATTCTGATGCTGACGCAATGAATTTGGGATCTTTGTTCATAGTGCTGCTTTCATTATCAGTGTCTTCAGAATCAGTATCTTTGTCTTCAGGCAAGAAATCAGGTTTCTTGGGCACTGGAATCGAATGTGAATGCTTTACTGGACGAGAAGCTGACCGAAGATTGGGATAATATATATTTCCAGTTCTAATGCCAGTGAGAGAGACCTTAGTACAACAAAAATAGCAATCGTCAATGTGATTTTGTGGTTCTCGCCAAATCATGGGAATACCGAATGGCATAGATTAGCCAGCGTTGAGCGATATGCTTTGCCTTGAAACACAGTTTGTACAACAATATTGCTGTGCCAAACTCGCCGAATCCACTTTTGTATCAAAATAGACTGTATAGAGATTTATAATATGCTTATTTATTATATGCCGCTGCTTTTTAGCAACATATTCATCGCAGATGTAACAAAAATTATTATTGTCATTCTTACAGCAGTGACCAGAAGTTGAAGTTGCCATTGTATCATTTATTCTTATCTAAAAAGAAACAATATAGAGTTAGATAAGTGAGTAGTAATCTTATAATTATAATAAGCTCAAATGTAAGCCTGTAATGATTTGCTTTTGAATCAGCAATAATCAAAATCTTAAATTTACACAAAAACTACCCGTTAAATGTATAAAAATAAATGCATTATCGTAATCCTCGTAAAATTTTAGTTTGGAAACATGCATTACATCATGTGTAAAAAAAAAAATTTGTTGTACTGTGTAATTGGAAAGAACATGAAATGGTGTATGTTGTTAATATATATGGACTGGTTAGAACACCACAGTGCATAGGCTATGTAGTTATTTAGTGTTACTAATGTTAATCAGGCTATACTTCAGCCAAAGATTTGGTTTAAAACTAAGGAAATTCCTACTTAAGTTGTGCACAGGTGTTGCTTTCTTAGGTAGTAGTACAAACTTGTAAAAGTTAAGTTTTTTTTTTTTTGTGTGCAAAATCAGTAATCTGAAAAATAGTTTCATTCAACCTGCTGTCGTCATTTCTTGACATGAGAAGTGGTTTGTAGGTTGGGTAAACAATGGAATCAGAAAATTCAGAATGAATCTTTAATGTTCTGGTTGAACTGGATGAGAAAGAGTAACCTTATTTAGAAGTTAAATGCACTTAAGTTATGTTGTATGTAGTGCAATTTATTTTGAATAAGAATGGAACTGTGATCAAAGTTGTATTGTGACTATAAATTAGACAGTGTATAAGAGACTATAAGAAGCATATTGTCATGAACAGATAGAAAAAAATTATTTAAAACTTGTGATGGATTTTATAGTGTAAAGTTTAAACCATAGAGAAGTTATGTGACTACAAGTGTTTCACATCAGAAAAATTGATTTCCAGTCATTGTCATGTTAATTATAATTTCAGCTAATCACTGGGTTTAAGGAAACACAACATTATTGCTTTTAGTCAAGTAGTATTGGAATTGTTTGGTTCCATGGAGACCATTTGTGTACAGCTTTTGAATGCAGTAACTAAGTTTTGGTGGTTTAAAGATAATTCTTTTAATTTACATTGTTTATTTCTCAGCTATTGTCTGACTATATTCTCTGAAAATCATTCAAGAATAATTTGTTTGTGGTAGATCTGCTGTGTTGAAAAGTTGTTTAGTTTTATGTGGAAATCCCATGTAAAGATTTCTAGTGAGAACATTTTTATTTGTGTTCTGTATGCTTGTGATTTTTTTTGTTTAAAAAAAAAAGTAAAATTTAGCAACCTTAATTACATTCAAAATCAATGGCACTGTATTACTGTCAACAATTGTTTTGCTGAAAATTGTTAAATTTTTACCATTAATTTTTGCCAAACTTCTAAAGTTGGATAATAAAATGGGCTTAAGAATTTTTTTTTTTTTTTTCATTTAAGAGCATGTTCTGTAACATCCAGATGTATAAATGTGATAGTATATCTAACATGGAAATCACTGAGTTGCATTAACTATTGCTGGCATACAATGATTTAGTTGTAGCCAAGAAGAAATTAAGCAGATTAAATGTTACATTAATTCTTGAGTGTCCCTTTTAATTAAAACATCTATACAGCAACAGATATGTTTATGGATGCTGATTAGCCATCTTTAGATCCACAATTTAATAATTAGTACATAAAAATTGTTGAAAATTTTTAGTCGGTAGAAAATTAATAAAGTTAGCCAAAATTTATATATCATATTGGTTTCAGTGGGTGGGCAAATATTGGAACCTAATCTGAAAATTAAATTAAATCTTCCTGTGATCAGCAATCGTTCAAATATCACTATGTAGGAATTAAGCAATATGAGAATATCTCCAAATGACAGTACAAACTAGGTAACACTTAGCATACATGAGACAAGCATTTTTCTTTCTTTACATGTAGATTCTACTGTGGAATGCAGAGAATAGGAGTTAAATTGCAATTTGTTTTATCGTTGGATCTAACTTAAGTCACTTCTTGATCTAGTTCATCATCCTTAATATTGTGTCTAGTTGCTCAATGCATTGCACCTGACACACCACAATTCTGTGCACCTTTTTCTTTGGTATTGAGACAGTATTTGTGCAACAGTTGTTTTGTACTATGGAGATGGCATGCCATGTCATCCATTCGTAAAGCCATCCAGCATTTCCATGGAAATTTGTGGTTAGTGTAGATTTTTTTAAAAATTGAGGGTCCGGAGTTTTATGTTTTCCTACAATTTATATGCCATGATCATGGAGTTTGGAAAATTCTTTTATCTATTTGAGCAGCATGCAATTTTTAATCCACACCCCACACAGGTAGCTGCCACCTCTTGGTAGGTTCATAATCAGTTTTTACCTTTTGGCTTATTGTTATTCACTATCAGATTCTTTTTCTTTCCATGCTGTTTTTTTGCCATCTCACTGATTGTTGTGGATTTTGCAATATTGCAGCAACTATAGTTTTTCATCACCCTAGTAATTTAACAAAATCTATTTTCAAATCATACTTCTTATCACAGTACTATGACCACTTCTGAATGTCTGCTTTTGAATACATCTAATTGAGTCAAACTTATCAAGATTTATATGGTCTTTTCATAACATACAAATATCTGATTTTTATTTCAAAATGTCACATTTTAAAATTTTGTAGTTTTCCACAGGCTCAATGGAAAATTTACCAAAGCGGTATGCACTTCAGTAGGTTAACGTAACATTATTATGCAAAAGAAGCAGTTTTAATTTGTCTTTATCAAGCAAACTTAGAAAATTTAAGGGTGTAAAACTTGGTTGTGGCTGTAGGTTGAACCTGATTATGTTAACTTGTCATCTTTGGCATTCTAACTCTTCTGTGGACATAATACACAATGTTTGATGAGAATTTAAAATGAATGAGTAAATTTGTGGAAAGAATTGGTATTGTAGAAAAAAAGATCTAACATGATAAAAGCACAGTAAATAGTGATCAATGATGTAATAATCACATGCCCAAATAAAGAGCCTTCCTACCTACTTACAGTGCTATAGTCAGCAGATGTTAAACAAAATCATGAATAAACAATTTATTTATTGCTGATGTTGATACTTCAGTGGTGAAAGGACTCTAAAATAGGCTAGAACCAATTCAAAACTGAGGTGGCTGATTTTCATTTAGCAAATTCTTTGACTGATGATATACCTGGGTGTTTATTGGGTATATTTATGAATGCAGGCAAATTGGTGGTTTTCAATAACTTTTGGGTTAAAGTGAAAATGGGTATTTATTTGAACATGAGTACTAATTAGAATCAATATGGTTTGATTTTAATATACAGGGTGAGGCAAAAGTCCTGCCCCATAAATTGTACATTTTAAAATTTTACTAATTCCATCTAATTTATTAACCCATAGTTAATAAATTTAAATAGTTTGAAGTCATTCCTTCCTTCATCTTTTTTTTTTCTTGCTTTATTTTCTACATGGATACTGGAGGATTGTGGCTGTAACCCCACATTGCCTTATAGCTTGCAAAACTGAGTCAGATAGGTTGATTTGATATTTTTTTACCAATCAGTCTCTCCAAATGCTGATGGTGACAAATGAAACATCTTCATCAGAAAACACACATGTACATACCGAGTTGGAAAAATGTGTGTTGTACAGTGCATTAGTGTTTGGTACATGAGCCCTTTGCTTTATATAAAGCATGACACTTTGTTTTCATGCTTCTGTGATGCAGACTGGAATGTTGTTCCAAATACCCTGCAGCACCTTCAACGATTTGTTGAAGGTGTTTGATTTTCATCTGACTTTTCCTGCCCACGTGACCTCATGCAAGACAAGGCGTCTTTGCTGGTGCTCCATCGGCCTCTCTATGTTCAAGATAGCTTTCACCACGTTGGCTGTGTGCTTGGGATCATTGTCATGTTGGAAGATGGATCCCAGCCAAATGAGACTTCTTGACAATGATGTAATGGCTGAGAATTTTCCTGTATGTGTCAGCAGTCAAGATGGATTTGATTTTATGTAGATCTTTGATACCATGGGCTGATGTGAGCCCCACACTTATTGTTCCACCGCCCTCCCTGCATTATTGTAGCTGTTGCACTCTGACTGTTATAACAGTCAATCTTTGAAGAAACCTTTGGTGGTGATTATTGCCAAACAGCTTAAACTTGGGCCCCACCTGCATAGATAATCTTCCAGCTTTGGTACCTCAGTTTCATTTTTGCTGCCCATTTCAGCCTTGTTGTTTGGTTTCCTCTCCTCAGCACTGATTTTTGAGCAGATACACATTCGTTGAAACCACTTCACACTAATGTGCGTCTTACTGTTCTTGAACTATTAACACCTGTACTAGCAGCTAAGTCATTCTCTAGAACTCTACTGGCTTGACATTAGTTTTGAATTGTTTTGGCTTTCTTCCTTTACTGTATCTATAGTCAACATTACCAGCTTCAGAATCTTGCTTACAGCTGAAATAAAATTGGGTTGAAATCTGCTGCATGAAGTATCCTTCACTAACTAAGACTCTGATTTCTATACACTTGTCATGTGATATTTTCCCTCCAGGAGTCAGTATTCATTGCACTACAATGATAACCTTTCCTATGCCTTTATAGTCCTTGTGTAGCTGTGGCACTTGCTGATTGCTTGCAGGACAAGCAGTGTATAGTTGTCCCCTGGTATTCGCGGGGGTTACGTTCCTAGAGCACCCGCAAAGAGTGAAAAACCGTGAATATTGGACGTGGTCCATAAAAATGCCTGTAAATGCCTATAAACGTCAAAATATAACATAAAATATAAGTAAATATATAATAATAATTTAATAAAAAATACAACACTCAGAGAAACACTCGAGATAGCTACACGTGGTAAACTGGGATGATGTGGGGCTGCATCTGCCTGAGACAGCGCCTCGTGGGCAGCAAGGAGAAATGAATAACACTCGGATTGGCTACTTTCAAACTTCCAGCCAATAGCATTTATTTTATGTTGATATTTTGCTCAATTTATGTTAGTATTTATATTACAAAATTATTAAATTATATTATTAATAATTTAGCGCGAAAAAATATATATTGCCATAAAAAATCGCGGGGGGGGGGTTCCACAAACAATTATTAGTTAGATTCTAAGGAAAATTCCATGAATGCTGAACCACGATTACGTGGGGGTTGACTATATACATCAACACATGACTACTATGAACATTTTATTTTTGCACATTCGATGCAATTCTGTCACTTGTTTTGCATCTTATACCCAGTTTTTCTTGTTTTCATAATTTCCAATAATGTATATATATTCTTTTCTTTTTTACTAGGTCAGATGAGCTTGACTCTACTACCTTAGAATGAATGATAAAGAAAAGGATATCTTGATCACCAATCGGGTGAAACTGGTGGACATATTAAATATGAGAGATGGCTTGTACTCCCAGCTTATTAGCAAAAGGGTTTTAAACCAGAGGATGATCCGAACAATTCAGGTGAGAATAAATAGATTTTTGTCTCATCCAGAAAATAAGATAGCAAAACATAGGAATAACACTTCACCTCTCAATCAAGGAAAATGGTTCAATTTTTAATTTCCATAGAACTTTGTCTTAACTGGAGGTTATTGTAAATTATTTTTCATGAGCATGAGTGGGGTTGTGAAATTATTTACATTATACTATGATCAGGCAAAAAAAAAATTTTTTTTTTAAGCCATCTCAATTATGAACTCTTTAAGATTAGTGATGTTCTGACTTTTGTGAAGAACATTGTCGAATAAATCAAAAACTATACAAGATGGGGGTCTATGAAGTATTAATCTAAGAATATGTAATTTTTATATACATTTGTGATTAGTAATCCGAGCATTGAAAGAAACAGCAGTGTTACAGTCTGAAACTGTGCTGATGTGCTCAGGATTGTTTTAATAGATACACATCTACATCATAGTTTTCTTCAACGGTATGACTTAATTGTGGATTTTACCTCAGTGTTAACAAAGAATGAAAAAAAATATATAGATTAAAAATGAAACTTCATTTTCCTTGGTGTTAATTTGCATGAAAAACTAGAACTTGTAGCTCCAGTTAAATGATTATAACATCCAGAGGTGGCTAAAATTCTTTAAAACGTGTGCCTGTGTGCGTGAGAGAGAGATGTATATGACCAGATAGTATTTGACATTTGTCACATTTTATTGAGTTACAGAAATAAGAATCTGGAGACATATATATTTAATAACAATATTGAGTGGGAAAGTTGCCAAAGTAAAATATTCCTTATAAGTGAAAGTGATGTGTAATAAGTATTCAAATTCAATAAGCAGTAATGGACTAAGCTAAAATGATAAATAGTGTGGATTTTTCAAGCTCACTAGACCTTAGGTTTGGGTAAATGTCCTCTAGGAGAATGGATGGATTGCATTCATGATGACGTGCTCACAACTGGAACTGTGTTCAAACTAGTGTTCCCAGTCTGGTCAGAGAACATCTAGAGAAAAGAAGAAGAAATCATTTCATTTAAGTACATAAAAAAAAGTCAGGGGTCACCAATTTATCCTAAACATGGATCTGAAGCACTGTTATTCAAAAAAAACAAGAAATGGTACTAAAATTAGGGAAACTTACTCAGACATGTACTTAGAGTTTACCAAATCCCCAACCAACACAAAAAAATCCATGCACTTCCAGAGCAAATTTGCATTCATATTTATTTGGAAGAGAGCTAGGTTGCTATTTCCACAGATTTATTATTAGTTTGGTAGAGTTTTTCTAGAATAAAATATTTCAAGAAAAACATCATTTTAATTCAACACACAAAATTACATTAAATAAGATTATGATAAAGTCTGACAATCCTATCCATTTACATTTTATTCAAAGGATCTTTCTGGTAATTAATTTTGGTAATTTGGTTTGTATAATATGTTGGTTAGTTTTTTGCCTTTGGTATTTCAAAGTTAGTGAAAACTGTTTTAGTATAAAACACACACACAAGGATACTTACCTGAAAATGGAAAAAAAACAACTGATTTTCAGTAGATAAAGGAACATGGTTGTTTCTGATGTGGCTTGTGCGTAAATATGTAATCATATGTTTTTAGTTCATTTCTTTAATTCGGGTTACTGATGCTTTGGAACATGGTTATCCCCAAAACTCTCAGGCTTTGTAAATCTCAATATTTAGTAAGTAAAGCAATTGTTTTCTTTTGCTGATCCTCAGTGTCCTGCTATGTAATCTGATGTATTCTATTACTGACACAGAAACCTGAGGTGCTAATGAATATTTTAACTTTTATTAGCTAATAAATTTGATTGTTTGTTTGTTCACATGGGAAATATGTTAAGAGCAGCAATTGAAATATAGGTTTTTGAAAGGGTGCATTATAAAGTATTTTCAAAATATTTATAATAGTTTGGGAAATTGGTTATTATAATAAGTATAGCCAAGCTGATCATTGATTGATTGTAATCAATTTATTCTTCCTTTCAGTATTTTTTTTTGCATTTGCACCTTTATGCTCTTCATTTCATCCTAAACTTGCATTTATAAATGATTTGATTTATGCTTTTTGCTGGGAATGTACCTAAACCTACATTTTATAAATTTAGAATATGAAAAGCCTAGCCTATTACTATTGTGGGTAATAGATGGACGTGAAAATCTCTAGAACCTAGTAAATGCAAAAAAAAAAAGAAGAGTTAACTTAAAATTCATTAGAGACATGGTTTTAGTGAAATCCAAAGTACAAAGTTAGAGAGTTAGAGATTGAAAAACTAAGCTATCAGCTAGATGAGCCTCTAAAAAGAGTTTTTCTTTTTTTTTTTTGCAAGATTCCAAAGTGCCAGAAATAAAACTGGGCCCCATTAAAGAAGGGATTAACCCTTGAGCCACAAGACACAAGATAACTGGGTACAATTTTGTTTGACAATTTATATAAAATAAAGTTATAAAAATATTACTCTGTTTTTCACATTTTATTTAACTGCTTAATTTAATTCTTCCAGCATGACAAAACCCTTGACAGGCAAGCAGAAGAATTGTTGGACATCTTACCTACGCGAGGCCCAAATGCTTTTAAACATTTCTGTGAAGCACTGCATGCTGATGACCAAGGCCATATTGTGGATGAGTTTCTGAAAATAGAAGATGCTGATGGCGAAGAAGTGGACGATTTTTTACCTGAAAATATTAGTATTTTGGAAAAGGGAGGCACATGCTACCAGATTAACATTTTGTCAAAAAAAAGCTGTCAGAAAAAGAAAGGCCATAGCTTTATAAATGCTGAAAGCAAAAAGTTTGAAAACCATCCATTCCGTTATGTGCTGAAACATTATACTTCTGATTCCTGTCCACCGGATTTACATTCAAATGTGAAGCAGTCACCTGTTCAAGAGACCATGCCTCCTCAGATCGCCAGATGGGATAGTATGGGTAAGTGGTGACTGTAGAAATCCATTTCTTACAGTTTTTGAGTAGTACATGTGTGTGCATGCAATCCATTGATAGATTTGAAACATCAAACTTTTATTTGTAAGCCACTTTCTGTTATGTTGATAGTTTGGATCTCCTATATTAAGAACACCTTCACTTTTTTAGATCATTAAACTCCACATTTCTCCTGCCACATTTTTTTCAGCTATTTCACTAACAATTTCTTTCCTTTTTTTAGATACTATGACAAAAAGGCGACAGGCCCCTCTTGAACCTGCTGAGGAGTTACCATGTAAGTGAAACTTTTTTTAAATAAATTGGTCAGCATGAAGTAGATTTAAAAAAATTTAATTTTTATTTATTTTTAATTCCATTAATACAGTATGTGAACGGAAAACTAGTAATCCATCTTTTCTCAGATCTTGTATGGTAGTCATGCAGCCAACATTGCTTACCAAACATTTTTTGTTAATAATCTTCACTATAATAGCAACAAAAAAGTAATAAAAACCTTGAGTTTAGTTAGATTTGAATATATCAGAGACCATTTTCTCAACAATGCAACTATGATAACGCATCCTTTTCCCCACCCTGGTGATAAAACCAAAAAAAAATATATTGTTTGCATCTAAAATTGGCTTTTAAAAAAATTTGTTTATTACTATTTGGTTTTCAAGAAATTTTAATTCACTATCTGTTCAAATTTTAGTAATTGTTATATTTTGTTAATAAATATTTTATTTTTAATAATAATATAGCAAAAATAAGCCGGGAAGAAATAGATGAAGATGAAAAATCTGAAACAGAGGATGAGGAAATTGATCTTTCTGATGGTCCAGTAATGGTGACTGTGGAACATTGCACTAGACAGTTTTTCACATCTCATCATAAAAAGGTAGGTTTTCTTCATTCTAAAGGTTTAGCATATGCCATATATATTAGAGATAGAGTGCATCTGGAATCTCATAATAAATAAAAGGTACAATGCCCTGTATAAAAAGCACAACAGCTACAATAAAATGAATTTTCACATGACCAAAATAACAACTAAAAATAGTCCATAGGTAATACTAGAGTGTTTAAAATAAAACCCAGGTGAAATAGCATTTTCATAATGGTATTAGGATGGGTTTCATTTGAACATCCTTAGTGCAATCATACTTGCTAATGCTTTTAATTAAGAATATAATAATAGAAAATTTTAAAATTCTCTTTGATGATGCATTAACTTGACACAAGTTATTAATGTTATAGTGTCTGAAACCTTACAGGTGCTAAAAGTGAATATGGAGTATTTGTTAATGAGTTGTAGCCACCCTATACTTGAAAAATGTTAGCTGATCTTTTCTAAATTGCAATATGACATTGGTTTGGATAACCGCATAAGATATGTGTGGAAGGAAACAATCATAAGTTTTATTAATTTGCAAAAAAGTTTTTTAAAAATTTGAGACATGTATTACAAAAGGATTTTACATTTAACCCAGTCAACAGTACATCTAATGTGCCTCAGATGCCCAACAAAATATAGTATTAGACACTATAAATTAATTTCAGTTAACTAAAGCAAATTGCATGTATTCATTCTATTCATCAAAGTGCTCATGATTGCCAGCTATTAAATTTTAGAATTTTTTGTATTTAAAGAAAGAATTAAAATTACAATGAGAATGTATAAAGCAAAAAAAAAATCCAAAAAATTTTATATGAATTTAAATAATAATACTTTATTTAATATTTTTAAAATTTAAACATATTTATTTTCTAATAACTAAGAACTAGCATATCTTTACAAAGTTGTATTTTTTATATACAAGTATATTTTATTTTATTTTTTTCTGATCAAATTTTATGCTAAAAATTAAAATGTTATAGAATTTTAATAATATGTTTGATGATGATGTTAAAAATACTAGAAGACGGGGTCTTCTGTTTGAGCAGGATCATAGACAGAGAATTGACGTGTAAATAGATGTTAACTACTACAATATATTTTTTCTCCTAACTTGGTATCAACTGTTTCCACAAAGTACACAGATGGCATGTGGAGTGGCAACAGACTGCTAAAGATGCTGAACTTAGAATAAATACCTGCACTGATGCTGGATCTTTTCTATTATTTTTCTGGGGTCTGTTAGTAACGCATTCCAGGAAGCCAATGGTTGACTGCTTTAACAAAGTTTTTCTACATAATTATTGATTAAGTAATGTTTTTGTTGTGATAATTTGTAAAATTCATGGCTCAATGTGCAGTGTTTCTGCACAATGCTGCTTTGTTTTTGTTTTTTTTTTTTTAATTGCAAGCAGTGATGCTTTCTTGGTTTTTTTTTTTTTTAAGTTGTAAATATTAGTTTGAATTCTGCAAAATTTCTAATAAATTATGCATGAAAATTTTATTTTCTGCTTAACTTTCAAAAGATAATATGAATCTGTTTAGTTAAAACATTTTAATGACTAATCATCCATATTAATTTTCATCTATGTATTTAAATAGATTCTTTTAAAGGTTTACTTTAGTGTTACAGTAGAGTCTCGATTATCTGACATAAACAGAACCAATAGGTGGTTGGATAAACAAAAATGTCAGATAATGCAGAAATGGTGGATGCAGGATGAAAGAAGCACAAATTGAATGGAAGTCCAGTATAAGTTTGAAATCTTGTTTATTAATACTGTCCAGTAACCATTATACAACTACTACTACTGTAATATGAATCTATTTCTGTAAAAATATTTAACTATTTTTTTTTTTTTTAAAATAGATTCGTTTAGTTAATTGAACAACACATTTTAAATTACATGTAATTACAGCAAATGCATGAGTATACAATATGGTCAATGAAAAAGTTATTTAAAAAATTTAGTGTTTAAAGTTTGTTTCCCTGTTTTATTTCTCTTGTGGCGAGGTTGCGCCATGTCCCAATAACTTAACATCAGTAGCAGTCGCTTCCTCTTGTTCTACGTAAGCCAGTGCCGCCTCGAAGGCCTTGACCCCTTCACTATGACTCATTTTCTGTTTTGTCTAGTCCCAGTACAGTCTCAGTGCCATTTTCTTCTTCATTCTCATTGTCAGTCAGTTTTTCTTGCTTGTCTTTCTGCATACATTCCTTTATGTCATCATTTGCTTTCTCACAGACTGGAATTTCTTGTAACAAAGGAAGCAGATTGGCACCATCTTCATGAGCCATTTCTTGTTCATTTTCATCTTCAGAAAGTAACTTTCCCCATGATTTTGCCAGGGTTTGTGGTTCAATTTCATCCCATGGTTGTGCATTGCAGTAAATAACATCTTAAAGGTTCACTTTTTTTTAGCATATCTAGCATACCATTTCCATTGTCCATTGCATAAATAAACATAGTTAAAGGCTTACAGCGATATTTTTTCTTAATGCTTGAAGAACACCCAGATCCATTGGCTGACACAATGAGATGACAGTAGGAGGAAGAAAAATTGCTCTAATGTCATCACTTTTCAATTTGTCCTTGGCAGATTTAGCGATTTCAAAAACCTTTCTACTGATGGAACAAATTCATTGAAAAACCAGCTTCGGAAAATGTCTGAATCCATCCATGCATTTTCCAATAAATGTGAGCTGTACTTTATGGTTACCAGTAGCATTACTACAAGTGAGAATAGTCATTCTTTCTTCATTTATACCTGGGAGCTGAAGCTTCAAGACGGGAAGCTAGAGTTTTTGCAGGCAACATTTTATAGTTTAATGCGGTTTCATCGCAGTTATATATCTGCTCCCGTGATACTCCTTCATTTTCAAAAGGATGATGAAATTGTTTTAAATTCAAGAAATTCCTCAGAACTTGCTGATAATTTTCCCCCACAAATATTGAACTCTTATTCTGTATTGTTTTTTCCAGCGATCAAGCCAACCTACACTAGCCATGAAATCAGAGCTTTCTCTTTCAGTATAGGGCCTGATATAGGCATGCCTTTGTCTTATTGCTGTGTGAACCGTAGGAATAAAGCTTCTCTTACCTTTTCATATCTGCATTTCTTTATAGTTTTTCTAGCGTTAATTCCATAATTAAAGGCTCGATCGGAGCACCACTTCTCTAACTCACTCCTTTTCCTCTTCCAATCACTAACAGTAACTCTCCCCATGCAAAGTTTGGATGCAATTCTTTGCATGGATTTGCCTTTGTCTAGTCTTTTTAATGCTTCAAGTTTTTGCTCAATTAAAATAACCACTTTATTTCACTTTTCACTTGCCATTTTCTTTTTTTACAAAAAAAAATTAAAAATAAATCACAATCAAGGTTGTCTGTATGACACAAATTACTAGCGCAGACAAACAAACAGTTTACTCTGGTGGCAAAAAGCTACGGACTGAGACAGACAAAAACAAATACACACTCATCTCAATACTATAAATAGAAATGATGACACTTAGCCTTGAAATAGCTCACGTCACACAGGTATTTCGGATAATCGAGACTCTACTGTATATATAAATCTGCATCATGCTACTTTATTGATTTTTTTAAATTAAATAAATGATATTGATTAATAAATTCTTCATGAGAGAATATTTAATATTGTATTTAAGAAAAAAAAATAAATAAAATTATAGCATGTGCCTACAGACTCTCTGCCATACCAAATAAATATTTTGGAAGGTCTCTACATGAATCTTTTTATAAGCTGAATTATTTTCACTTGTGATCACATGACAGTTATTCTTTCTATGTTAACAAGGTATCAAAATGAACACAGTTGTTGCCTTCATTATTAGATGTGAGTCTATTGGTTGGACTTAGTGACTATAGTCCCCCAGTGTAAAACAATTATTATAATTGTAGCAAAGGCTCAGAATATTTTTATAGTCTGATTATTAAATATGCCAGTGAAAGAATGAATACACTGATACAATACACACTGGACATGCTGCAGCAGATTTCACAACTGTACATATAAGCAAATCCCAGTTAATTCCTTCATAATGTACTCCAAGAAACTGAGTTTTACTACAAGATATAATCATAAGTGACTCCTAATTTTTTTCACCAACTCTGTACAAAAGCCCTACTTCATTTAAAAATTAAAATAACATAAATCATTTTAATATTGAATATTAAAGTAATACAAATTCTTACAGTTGCAAATTTAAAAAAAATTTTTTTATATTTTGTTACTGTTTTAATTTGTAATGGAGTTGCTATCATGATTTAGTTTTGAAACACTAATCCACAGCACCATTACATTTAAAACCAATTAGAGATGCCAGCAGTTTTTTGTGTGTGTGTTTGGCATGAGTTTCAGAAGCACTGCCCTCTTAGGTAGAATAGTTTTCTCATTAATTTACTTTGCTGTCAGCTTTCTATCTGCAGGTGTTAATTTACATTAAAGATGTTGAGCACAATTATATATTACAACTATGTTACGTGTCTGATTTTTTTTTGGTATATAGCCTTATTACACCAAAATTAAAGTATTCTTCAGTCTTGTTTATATTATAAACACTTTGATATTGATCTTTCTCTCTGATACATCCAAAAGAAGTGAGATGATTTTTTATCTTGATGGCAAAACGAGAGAATTTTGATAGAGCTGAGATTCCCACTAAAGAAAAATAACGGATATTTAACATTTTCTGGCATAAATATTACATCTGATTTGTTTGGTTCTGAGATGTGGATTTGTTGTTTGGGATGAATTTCTTCAGTTATATATATATATTTTTTTTTTTTTTTTCAGTCATACCAAATGTCTCGTATTCCCAGAGGGAAAGCGATAATTATAAACGTTAACAAGGTTGAAGGTAAACGTCCAAGGAAAGGCAGTGAGATTGACCAGCAAAATCTTAAAAACCTTTTTCTGCAGCTTGACTTTGATGTGTTAGAACACACCGATAAAAGTTTTACAGCAGAAGTGAGTTTTTGTTTCTTCAGCTCTGTATTAGAAGTCACTAGCTGGTTGGTTTAACTGGTGTCTCACTGTTTCCAAAAATTTCCTAGATTAAAATGCATCATTTTTAGACAACTTTACCTTGATTTATTTGGTGACATTCTAAGATAAAGAAACAGTTATATATGTCTTACTGTATTTGTCTGGAACCCAACAGTTAAATGTAGTTGAGTACTTGTACAAGCTGTATCATTTGTAGGTAGCTATCTATCTTGTCTAAATTGTATTATTAATCATAAGTGTCAGAGGACCTAAATACAGTTGTTGTTGGTTTATTCATATCAGAAAAGAATAATAACAGTAGTTTAAAGTTGCTCCATGGACAACTTGGCTGCAAATTAATTTCATAAGCATAGCGGGTAACAGATGGAATTTAGCTCTGGATTTTTCAAAAAATTTGAGAATTGTAGTACGTAGTTATGTGTGTTGCATTAATGCACAGAATGGCAAATAAACTACTCAGTGTAATGGCTTAAATTTTAGTGCTATTGTTCATGCTAAAGAGCAGATGCTTATATATATATATATATATATATATATATATATATATATTATTGTGGTGGGTTAGGGTGTGTTAAATGGAACTTATTGGCTGACCAGTAATTTTAATAATCAATTCAGATTCATCAGGGACTGTATCTATTCATTCTCTTATATTAATTGATTTTAAAGTACAAATTAAGCCATATTTAACTCTGTGCATGACATAAACAAATTTTTTTTTTTTTTTTTAAAAATTTATATTGCTTAGGGTCACTTATGGATCAAAGTTTGAGCTTTTGTCATTTTTTTAATAAAATATTTTTATTGAAAACTCCTAGTTCTTCATCTGTCACAGCACTATTTCTTAAATATCGTTTCTAATTTAAATAAAAAGCTGGTTTAGTGAATCTTTCTGTTTTTAAAATTTTTTTTTTTCAATTTTTTGAGATGCATTTATTTTTCATTCAAATCACATTGCTGTTGTTTTTCTTGTCATACAGAATGCAGTATCATATGATTTTATCTTTACTACTATAAAAAATAAATAATGGATTGAAAAAACTGCTGAGATAGTATCAGCACAAAAAATACAATCAAATAGTAAAAAAGAATTATCTAAATTGGGCAAGGGGTTAGAAGAAAATGTTGCCATTTCCATTGTAACCAGGTGAATTTAAAAAAGGGAGTTGTTTACATCTGATGGTATGGTTGAGTTCAACCAAATTTGTTTGTTGGTTTAGAAGTGATTTTTCTATTTTGGCCCAGGTGTTTCCTAGAAGTAAATATACTAGCATAAAGGTGAAAGCAGTAATTTAACAATGAGAACTTCATAAACATAAAATTTGTTTCTTTATTTTTATTCCTTAAACAATCAGGGATGAAAAAATCTAGTAGATTTTGAGTGTTTTTTTGTTAGAGAAATTGTATAAATTTATCTACTTTTTTAAAAATCTGTCTGTTTAACACTTTAATTTGGATTTTGGGCAATTAGATCCTGGTCTTTTTCTTTTGTGTAAGTAAAGATCTCAACTTTTTTTAAGTTGGATGAACATAAAAATAGTTGGAATTTCTTTGGTTACTGGAGAGAGAGGTCTTGACCATCGTGTTAAGGTTTGTTTCATTTGCATAAATACAACTTATGATACTACTATAGTGACAGAATATTTCCTGGTAACTGTTTTTAGATATCTAATATATACATAATCTCACCTGAATTACATAAGTGCTAGTCAGATGTGTTCATTTATGAGATTTACAAATTACTTTGGCAAGGCACTATATCTATTGCTGTTTACAGATTGTTTTCACTACTTAGCTTCCTAAGAAATTATCAAATGCAGATAGTTAAATATATTGGCAGACTAACATCTTTGTTTTTGAGCTCTTGAAGTGAGATTTAAGTCTTGTAATTTCAACATTTTATAGCAATTTGCACAACTGCAAAATGAAATCTTTTTGTTTTGGGCAAGAGAACTTATGTATAAAAGTATGAAAAGTTTAAATGCATTGTTTTTTTTTTTGGATTTTTTATTGGGTAAATTAATACTTAATTTTTTTCTTTAGAGGAGGTTGCAGTTGTATAAACATTAATTTCTTAATTTTCCAAGCGGTTAAGTGGGAAAATGAATTTCAGAATTTTTTGTGGTGGAAAAAAATTTGTTCTATAAGAGGGTTTTTTATCTAATCAATGGGAACCTATACAAACAAATGAATTTAGAGCCTTTTAGAGAAATTTTGCCATGTGAATGACAAACAGATAGTTCTGCCAGTTAACTTACTCTGTCATTGGAATAGTGTGTTCACCTGCAAAAGCAGTTAGCTATCAACCTCAGTTTTTGATTAGCTCTTGATTGTCTTTATTAACTAAATGTTTGGCTTTTGGCAGGTGAAAGGTAAAGTTTATATTTAAAGACCTCATCTGGTTAGATTTGTTTTGAAACTAAAAAACCTATGCTTCTGTGATTGAACACTGAATGCTGTAGAATTTTGCAGGAAAACGTTAGTTAATACATATTTTGTGAACTGATGTATAATAATCCTTCAGGTGATGAAAGTTGGGATTAGATTTTATTCCAGCTATCACTGTCTTTAAACTTATAATGCATTTATTTACTGAATCTTCTATTAACTACCTAGCATGGGAAGTTTTAAAGAAAATATTCATTAAACTGAAGTTTTAATCCCAAAACTTGTAACATGATTTAACTCTAAAGAAGTAGGCAGGAGAACTTTTGATTGTTTCATTTATAACAAACAGAATATTGCTGAGGAAATGCGTAAGTTTGCTGCCCTGGAAGCACACAAAGATGCAGACTGCACAATCATCTGTCTTCTTAGCCATGGTGAGGAAGGTATCATTTATGGGAGTGATGGCAAGCAGGTACTTCTAGAAAACATCTACTCATTGTTTGACAACAACAACTGTAAACATTTACAGGGGAAGCCCAAGATCTTCTTCATCCAAGGATGTCGTGGAGGTAAGCAGCAGCTTTGTGATGGGTAGGGTCTCATTACAGTTCTGATAGAATGATCACTCCAAGCTTGATAAACATTGACTGATAGACATATATGACTAGCTTTTTCAACATGTAAAATCTACATTCTTTTTAGGTATCTAGGGAGTACATAGCTAAAGAATCTGTCCAATGGCATTGACAAGTATGAAAGATATTCTTATTTGTCTAGAAATACTAGAGCTTTTCTATCTAATAAAAGAAAAACTCATCTTTTTTACTAGCATGTAACTAACCTTCACTAGATAATGAAAATTGCTGATTATTTGAACCAACTCTATCTTTGGGTTATAGGGTGCAAAACCACTGATTAACTTTTACTTTCACTACTTAATGCAATTTTTTTCACTTTCATAAGCTAAGTAACATACCTGTTTACTTGTCCATGTGACTGAAGTAAGTAACTTAATGCAGTTTTTCCTCAGTAAGCTAATATGGGCTACATTCTTTTGTCTAAATCAGGGGCCATCAAACTTTTTCAACCAGAGACCCCTCTCGTCCTTCCTTAGCAATCCCCCCTCATTTAAAGTATTTTCATATTTTAAAAAGTCATACTGAAATTAAATTATCAGCTAAAATGCATGAAAAATTAAGAAATTCTAAGCTTATATATAGGAAGATAATGAACATTTTACATTAATTACCTTTCATTTTTTATTGTTTTTAAAGTTAGAAAACTTGGAAATTGCATTTCTTTGCTGGAATACTACTTTATTAAAATTCATTACATCAATGTGAGGGATGAACTTGGTGATCGTAAATCAAAGCATTTATGTCAGGTTGAATGTTAGTCAGCTTCAATCTCAAATCGCCTTGTTCTTCTGGGTTCAGACGATTCCTCTGCTTACTGAGGATTGCGTTCGCATGACTGAAGCTAGCTTCCACCATGTAAGTGCTGGAAAATGCCAGAAGGAATGGCTCAGCTGCTGCTGTAAGGTTTGGGTACTTGATACTTATGTTCTTGTTGTACCAGAAGTCACCCAAACTTTTAACTTCAAAAATGGTTTTCGGCGTAATGTCCACACTTAATTTAGAGAGTTCGTATTCAAGCTCTGGTTTCATATTCAAATTCTCGAATTTGACGTCAAAGGGTGTCACTATCCATGCCGGTATTTTCATGTTCACATAGTCTTCAAACCGAGCGCGAAAATCGTCTTGAAGTTTCCGCAAGTGATTGGTAAAGATTTCGATATCATCGTCTGAAATATTTTGTCTTGTGTTCAGGGAGAAGTGCATCAAATTCGAGAAATATTTAAAATTTCTCCAATGAATTTTCAAGCAATCCAAGTTTCACTTGGATACCCATGAGTACCGTGTGTGCCTGAATTATTGTTACATCCTTGCCCTGCAGACGTTTTTCGATCTCATTAAATTTGCAATAAATGTCTGCCAGATAAAGCAAATGCTTTTCACAGTTCTTCAATTCATCACACAGTGTAGGATCCACTTCTCTCAGAAATTCTACTGTGGAATCGGAGATGTCGACAAGCCGTTGCAAGCTTTCACCCCTCGACAACCATCTCACCTCTGTGTGGAGGAGTAACTGGTTGGCAGTTTCATCATTTTCCTCACACAACTTTGCAAACAATCTTGAGTTGAGGGGGTGCACTTTTATCTTATTGATTGCTTTTATGCAAATCATCAATGCTGGTGCAGTTCACCACTGAGCTTCTTGGCCACAAGATGGTTTCGGTGCAATATGCAGTGAATAGTAAGCACATTTGGAACATGCTGCTTGAGCAAGCTGATGAAACCTTTATACCTACCAACCATGGCTGGTGCACCATCGGTTGCAAAGGCAGTAATATTCTCAAGACTGATGTCATGTTCATCCAAATGCTCTTTCAGGCATCTGAAAATAGTCTCCCCTTTCAAATCGCCTTCTAGATATTTTGCAAACAAGAACTCGTCAATAACACGTTTGAGACTCTGACTAAAATACCTGACATGTGTCATCAATACACAGGAACTGCCAAATGTTGATTCATCCAGTTGAAGTGAAAACTTTGAAGACTGCAGCTCTGATACCAATGTTTTTTCAACATTGATAGCCATCTCGTCAATGCAGCGTTTTACAGTACTTGCACTCAACGGCACAGACTTTAAAACAGAGTCAGGATTAGCCTTCATTACATTTTCAATAACCTCCACAAGAGCTGGAATAATCACTTCCTCGCCAAGGGAGTGAGGCTTTCTGACCACCTTCAAGATCTGCTTTTGCATACGGCTTGAAAAATGTTTTCAAGCTTGGTCTACTGTTGAATTTCGCTTTTAGAGTTTTGAAATAAACGAGATCTTTGCTTGCTGAAAGTTTTTTCGCAAAGTAGGCACATAGGAATCAATTCATTTTCTGGTGAAGTAATGAATCCCAATTTCAAATATTCTTCATTATATTGTCTGCACTTTCTTTTAGTGTCTGACATGGTTCTGAAAAAATAAATGTCTTATTAAAAGGCAGTAAAGACTTCAAATTATTGCAATATGACTTAGTTAACCCTAAAAGCTTTTAAAGGACAATGCTGCTGAAATCGTTGTAACCCCTTAATACAGGTACACATATCTCCTGTGCTACGCCAAGACATAGCCTAGTACACCTCTTATAAAAAAACTATTCGTGGTAACTTAAATTTATACAAAATGTAAAGCTTACCCATAATATTTCTGTCGTGTTGTTGGCCAGTATCGAGAACTCCTTTATTGTTGTAGTAGCAGGTCTACACGCGTGTAAGGAAAAGCGAACACCTCATTGGAACATGCTCTGTCTTTTGCACGCAGAGAGGGGAAAAGGCAGGGCGAGTCAGCATCCAGTCACTTGCACTCTTGCCAGACACGCCGCACACGCATAAATTCGAGCCAACACCATGGCCTCAGGCGCACACCATCACTGATAGCGCCCAGCTTTCTGTTGAGTCATTCATTGCGTAAGTGGGAGATAAATTACACCATGCAAACTCTCACACGAAACTGATACCATGAATATCGATTCAATTTCAAACTTAAGACCGCCGACCCCCATTCGACCCCTCGGCTGTCATCGACCCCCAAGTGGTCTCTCGGACCCTGTTTGACGACCCCTGGTCTAAATGTTAGATGCATTTTTTGTTTGTTTTCTTTTTTAACTAAAAGTCTTTCTCTAAAAACTTGTCTTAAGTAGAAGCATTCAGTAGCATCCTTTCAGACTGAAGTATTAAAAAATAATAGTAATCATAAGATTACAAGACTTAGAAAGTTTGATTGGAAAAAAGGAAAACCCATTAATCTCATTTTCAACAACTTTAATTGCAATGGATTTTGTTAACATTGATAGTTACAGCAGTAGTAGGATTGCCCAGCACACAACTGCTCAAATTGTGTGTGAAAGATGGAAAGAGATTGATTATACATTACAGATTTTTAGTCATTTCTGAAAATTGAATATTAACTTGTAGTGGAAACTACATCTTATTCTTTGAAATCTCATTTATAAAATGTGAATTTCATTTGATTGATAAGTTTTTTTATTTGTTTTCACAACAGATTTATTGGATTCTGGAGTTCAGTGCTCTTCAGAAGATGAATTGGATGGTGTCACCAAGATTCCCACACGTTCAGACATGTTATTTTGCTACCCAACACAAAAAGGTACTAATCTGGTATAAAGTTTTTTCACTTTGTTCCTAGGTACTGTGATGACTTTACATAAAATATAAATTAATCAGTTTGTTGGTTTGTTTATTTTTGTGCTTGAATTGGTATGGTACTGTTAGAAAAGGGATTGCAGAGCACAGCTGGCTATTACTTGCTCTTTCTGAGTATAAATCAATATTAACATGTATTTAGAAATGTCTAAAAATCTTAATTTTACATTTACTCCCTTTTTCAAATTCTTAAGAACATTGCTGTTACTCAGAAAATGTCACAAGATCACAGTTAGTCTTTCTGTCGTTTGCAGAAGTTTTGAGAAATCAGTAAAAGTTTATATTTAATGTCAAACTCATTAAATTAATGAATTGATTTTGTTGTTCTAAATCTCTTAGAATCAGTATTAGTTATGCTGAACATCAGTCTGAACAATAATGGAGATAACCCCTTTACATTGGAGACAACTCTGGTAAGAGATCATGGCCCTTTGCTAGAGGGCATTGCCTGTCTTGTGCCATGAGAGGCCTGGCCAACATTTTCAACTATACTAGGATCAATATTAGTTTGTCTAATCATTGTTAAATTGTTTTATGGTGTCTTTTAGAAGTAAAAAGACATGCATATGGATTTCAGCTGAGCTGTTTAGAAATTTTTCAATTTCTCTGTTGTTGTAGAAAATTATGACATTTATTCAAAATGAAAAGTGTAGCCAGCAAAATATTTTTGGTGTAAAAGTTTTATTGAAGCTTTCTGAACATTTGATGGTTTTTTGACAAAGTCTTAAGAACTAACCCCAATAAAAACATGAAGAAATTATGGAAATGTGTGGTAAGATGGTAAGTAAAGTTTACATAAATCTTTCCTTTTTTTGTGGATAGCACATCAATAAATTTCTAGTTTTATTCCTGATGTTCTTTTTGTTTTGTTTTATAACTTTTTACCATATCAATAGCATATCAAGGCTGTGTTTAATTGCAATTGGGCAACAGGTGCTTAACCGAAGCCCTAATTGGATAGTGCAATTTCCTGGAAAATTAAAATCTGACTTGCATAGTTGGAAATAGAATAGATAGAGAAAAGAATCAAGCAGAAAAGGTTGCTTGTTTTTCATTTGCTGAGAAAATAATTAAAGTCTGAAAGATTTCAAAGTACTGAAGACCATGAAAGTTGTGCTGGCTAAAATTAAGATAACACTAAAGAATTATTGATTCAAAATATTTTGTTAAATTATTGAACATAATTTCTCCTTCCAAATGGTGCATGTTATGAAAGGGGCCAAGCTATATTTGTGTGCACTGTCTTCTATGATAATTAATTAGAAATTAAAGGGTTTTCAAATTGGTAAGATGAGTCTTTCCTTTTTTCCTTTGCCACCACTCTTACATTCTTAACTGCCTATTGGTTTAACTAATTTGCTGTGGCAGATTTAACGAGACAACAATAAATTGTTTATAACCATAGTGAATCTTGCTATGATAAGCAGTTTGTTTTTTAACCTTGTGTATTACAAATACAAATGGTGGGTATTATTAGCTACCACAGAACAGCAGCAATTTTCTTAACTTTGCTTCATGAAGATGCCACTCTTTGTTTTTGGTTAGGCTCTGATCTACCTCAGTTCTAGATTTACAAAGGAAAAGATTCTTTTAATAATTGGATGATTGTTTGATGATGTTTTGTGTGTGTGTGTTGTTTATATTGAATTTATTTTAAACTAGTGCATTGTTGTTCTCACAAATAAGTGCTGCTTCATGTATTAAATATGCTGGGTAATTTAATTTAAAATTGTTTCATTTCTCTTCTCTTGAAGTTGACCTTCAATAATTTTGATTTATTGGCCTTATCTGGTTTCTTGAGAAAATGAAAATTTTTTCCATTCTTTCCATTTGATTTTTTTTTTTTTTTTTTTTTGTCTTTTAAGTAAAAAAAAAAGTTTAATGTAATTCCTTTTGCACACTTTAGTACCTTGTCTTTCTTTTTGATAAATATGGAGAGATAACTCCTGCTTGCTTAGTTTACCTATCTTATCTGATGTGATTCTTTTTCTTACTTTATTTGCTTTGGTCTTTGGATCTGAATATTTTTAGACTAATCTAAAAACTCCAGTTATTTTATATGTATTTTATTAGTATTATATAAACTAATGACTTCACTATTTATTTTTTTTAGACATGATTTTAAGTTACATGCTTTAGAAATAGTCTGTTTCACTACATTATAATAAATAACTTAAATTAACTCTCTGCCATTTAAAGAAAATTTAGTTTCAGTGCATTACAAGACAGTACATGAGATTATTGATTTAAAATTATTATTTTAAAAAATATATTTGCTTCATTATTTTAAGTCAATAACACTAAAAGTATGCATTCTTTATAGGTCTTGACACTGAGCTTTTTCTGATCTATTAACATACTGTGATATAATACATTTTATTTTACCAATTCTCTGACACTGTATGGAGAAACAATCAACAGCGATAAAATTTGCCACCATTTAGTAACTTGTTTAAGTAATTAATGTTCTCTTAAAATTGGCAATGTAATTTTTCAGAGTTTGAAGAGAGAGGATTCTCATTTATAAAATTGTAAGTAAAATTAAAACACGTTGGTGACTACCCAGTCTGATGTGTACACTAAACCATCTGATCTCAGTTATACAGCATTCGTTGTTGACTGGGAAAGAGTACAAAAACAATAACTCACTCTGTTAATAATGCATTGGTCAGTCACGTGTGTTAATTTTAATACTTTTCCTTTTATTGACTTTTAATTGTTGTAAATAAATGGAAATTAATTTTATCAGTTATCTTTTCTTGAAAGTTTTAAACGGTCTAGTCATTTTTTTCAAAGATTAATTTGCAATTTGTGATTTTAACAATAATTTTCTGCATAAAGTTTGTGTGATCAGTTCGGTTAACTATTTCTGTTTTGATCCAGCCCAAGTATAACTATGCCCTGCACTTTGGTGGTGGCCATTTGTAACATGGTGCTTTATTTCTTCAAGGTTATTATGCCTGGAGAAACTGTGAACAGGGAAGTTGGTACATTGAAGCCTTGGTCAAAGTGCTAATGAAGTACTCAAAAAATGAGGACATTTGCACCATGTTAAACCGGGTAAGCTGGCTTGTTTGTTATGTTGGGTTTGTTCTCTCCTTCCTTTCAAAATAATATGAATCTTTCTGGATTTATATTTTTGCTTATGTTGTACATTTGCCATGAAGAGGGTTTGAAATATTAAAGCACTCATTTGTTTATCTGATTGTTACTATGATAATATCTTCCAAGTTAAATAGATGGCTGCTTCACATTACAGAATCTGGGATCTTTGTTAATGATAGTGTCTCATTTTTTAATGTTCATTTATATTTTCATGTGTCTCTAGAGCAGTATTTTTCAACCTTTTTGGTGGAGCGGAACCCAAATGAAACATTCCAGAGGCTTGAGGAACCCCTGTGCTCATATTTGATAAAATAAAATGAAATTAAAATACTCATGTTCAGATTTATTTACAATAAAAATATAAACTGTAAAAAAATTACATTTATTCAATGAGATTTATTCACAAAAATTCAATGAGAAACTTGAGCCTGGTGTTTCTTGCACAACTCTTTAAGATTGGGTCGTGTATTTGACAGACAAACACGAAGTTCATCTTCCACGGATATCAATTGTGCTCGCTTTTTGTGCTTGATGGTTGTCAGAGCTGAAAATCCAAACTCTCACAAGTAGGAGGTTGAAAACTGCAGAAGAAGTTGCAGTGCTTTCTGGGCAATTGCAGGATATTCCTTTTCAACTAACAACCAGAATGCATCCAGGCTAAGCTCAAAATGCTTCAACTTTAATGTTCTATCACTTGAAACACTGGCAAGTTGTTCTTCTTCTGTTAATGTGAACTGTTCTTCAGATGGCTCGAATTCCACAAATGGGTTTCTAACCCAGTCATACTGGTCAACAGATATCGATGGAAAATATTTGTCAAGATTTGTTAACAAAGTGTCCAAGTGGTTCAAGATTAGTAGTGCAATTTCTGGACAATTCCTTTTAAGAGTACTTTGGAAACAATTCTAAATTTCCTGCAGCTATTCGTTTCTTCCATATTGTCAGTTTCTTCTGAAAAGCTTTTATTTTATCAGTAGAAGACAAGATATTTTCATTCCTGCCCTGCATGCCACTGTTCAAGAGGTTAAGTTCATGAAATATATCGACAAGATATGCTAACTTAGAACACCAATGGTCATTACTCAAACATTCTACAAAGTCTTTCAGGTTTTCTTGCAAACAGAAGGTCAATAGTTCTTCTCTTCTCGGATTTGAATTCAAACTTGCGGAACCCTTGGACTGTACTGGCGGAACCCTGGTTGAAAACCACTGCTCTAGAGATAGCAGTGTATTTCCATTTAATTTTAGTAGTTATCATTTGTATGTTGTTAATTTCATTTTTACTGAAGTTATAATATAGAAAATTATTAAATTACCTGTGTAAAGTAGATGAGTAAATCATCTAGATCAGGGTTGGCCAAACTTTTCTACCCGAGGGCCACATGGAACATCCATAGGGTCTCTAGCAGGTCGTATTTGACAAAAAACTAAATTTACTAAATAATAAATTTAATAAAAGTTATTTTCACACAAAAATACAATTATAATTCATACAACTGTATTATTTGGTACACAAAGAAAGTAACAAATAAAACTGAATTTAATGTTATGTTGCTTCATAAATGTTATTGAACAGCTAAAGTCTTAATGAGATTTATGCAATTGCACACAATCCTGCACAAGTTTGTTGTAGTCAGGATTCAGCATGCTTGTAGTTATACGCAAGACAGAGTGCGAAATTGAATCTGTTAGAAGAGACCCATTCTTTGATTTGTTACTGTTCATACATGATAGTCTGTTCACAAATATAGGTTGCAACAAAGGATACACACATTTTTCTGGCAAACTTTTTCAAATTACCAAACTTTTCTGTATTGAGTGATGCATAGAATTTAGTCAGTTTCATATTCTTAAAACTCTCCTTCAGAGTATTGTCTGCTTGGAGATCAATTAATTCCAACTGGAGAACATTTGATGCTACTTCAATATTAAATGAAAAGGGGTACCTCAGCAAATTGAACTGATCTTCCATAGATTTAAAATCAGCAAACCGCCTTGAAAACTCATCTTTTAAAGCAGATACCTGCTGACTGTATTTCTCTGAACAGACTTGTGGGACAGTCTGTGTCTGTAACAAGGGAAAATGCACAAAGTTGTGCTTGCTCAGTTGTTTGGAAAAGTGTGCTAGTTTCACTTGAAATGATATAATTTCCACAAACAATTCATGTGCAAAAACACCCTTGCCTTATAACTTAATGTTCAGTTCATTCAGTTTGTCGAAAATGTCAACTGTGAACGCTAAATCCCACACTCATTCTGTCTTTTTCATGTTACTTAAAAATTCACAACTAGTCTTCTTCATTTCAAGAAAGAGCAAAATTTCTTCTCTCAGATTCCACACTCTTCTCAAAACATTTCCCAGGCTTAACCAACGTACATTGTTATGATACAGTACATCTGAATATTTGTACTCAATCATCCAGCAGATTTCTGAACTGTCTGTGATTTAGCCCCCTGTTTTGGATTAAGTTAATGACACATACCACAGGATCAATCACATTTGAAATCCAGGACAGATTTACACACTTTCCTGGTGAATAATGCAATGGAATGATAACACTGTGAAGTGGATGCTCACCTTTCACTTTGTCATTAAGCAGTTTTATGGGGCCAACATGTTTTCCTGCTAATGCAGGTGCACTATCTGTTGTAATGCTTGGCAACTTGTTCCAAGGTAAACCAGATCCATCCAAGCAATTTTGGTACATTCATACAAATCTTGGCCAGTTGTGGTGGTCTTCAATCATTCAACTGACAGCAACTCTTCAGTAATTGCAAAATTATCATCAATTCCTCTAATAAACACAAGTTGTGCTGTCTCTTGTATGTCAGTGCTCTCATCTAATGCCAGTAAGTACCACTTGAATGACTTGCCAGTCTCAAGTAGCTGTTCTGAAAGATTCTGCGAAATGACATCAATACGGCAAATTACAGTTCTCCTTGACAAAAAATATAGCTTCAATTTTTGTTCTGACTTCTGGGCTTGCAATCTCAACAGCATCAAGCATACAGTCCTTTAAAAATTCTGCTTCAGAAAACGCTTTGTTATGTTTGGCAATTTTATAAGCAAGCACAAAACTGGTCTTTGTGGCAGCCTCTTGTATGGTGGTTTGTTTTACAAAAAGATGTTGTTGTTTTTAACTCCTCAAAGTTCCTGTGCTTAGTCTGAAAATGTCTCTTCAAATTATACTCCTTAAAAACAGCAACACTGCTTCACTTCTAATATTTGTACGTTCATTCCTTGTTAGACATACGGCATTCATCTTCAAATTTCCGGGTGGGGGGTTGTAGTTTTTGTAGCACTCATTGTCAAGATAACAAAATTTGAAATATATGTTAATATATATATATATATATTAAAAGACTTTAAAATAATATTACGTCCATATTAACTATGTAGATGGGTGGTCATTATTGACTCGTCAGTACTCAGCTGTTTTCAGCCAGTTTGCCCTGGTTGATTTCATATTTTATAAAATGATCTTCATAGTTTTGGTATACTAAAGTTGTCTACTTAGGAGCTATTACTGAAATTTTAAATGGTTTTTACCTATCTTATCAGTTTTCTTCCTGTTTGAATTAACTTTGCAGTCGGTCTTAATATTAATTTTTGTATTTTAATTGCTCTACTACAATTTTTTAATAGTTTGATATCTTTTCATTTTAAAAGTTTGGGGTTTTAGATATTTAACTTGCTGAGCAACAAAAAAAAATGAAACAGGATGAAGACGAGACAAATCAATAGGTCAATATTCTCTTTTGATGATTAGAAATAATTTTCATTGGTATATGAATCCAGGTTTTAAAAAAAATCAAACAGGATTTTATTTTGTTTTAAGTTTGGAGTGAAGATCAGTCAGTAGCTTATTTGTCTTCAGCTCTTTTAGCATGTAGATAGATTTTCTTACCAGATATTGATGAATATGGTGTGTCATTTCCATGGCTTATCAACCAAGGTTAAAAAAAACGTAATAGGATAGAAAAGTTAGACTTGCTGATAAAGTATACTGGGAATGAGCATTGTCTTGGTGGCTTTATATTCAGTTGTAGCTTTGCACATTCCCTTTAAGGTGGGGCAACATGAAATCAGGACAAAGAGTTGTTAGGGTTTGAAGCTATTGATCCCCTAATTAGTTGCTTAAGTTGTGCACTTATTGACAATCTTTTAATCTGGATATTTTACATTGCCAGTCCTAGCCACACCTATTTGATAGAGGTGCAATGTTCTTATCTTACTGACATCATTAGTTATCATGGAGGGGGAACTTAACTTAGCAAAATAGCATATTAATGAATGCTATCTGATTTTTGGAAAAACAGCTTCCTAGGATCTAGGGACTGATCTGATGCTAACATGGAAAGAGAGGCATTTAAAAAATATTATCATTATTATTTTCAATAACTGTTGCATTACCATGGCAGAAATTAATCAAAATCAGAAATTAAACCTTGGTGTGCGATGTATTGGTTCTATTCACCTATTTGTCAGTATCTGTCTACTTTATTTCTCTCCAGTTGTGTTTCTTTAAATTGCAAGCATGAAAATACCAATAAAATTACAAGACCTGATAATTTATGGTCATATATTTTTGCTACTTTGCTTCCCATCTGCCTTGCACAGTGGCAATTGTTTGTATGTGAGAAAAGAAAATTGTTTTAGAGTATTTGATTGTTTCGTTAAAATATATTTTATCCCCATTTCATTTTAACAGCTACCTGTTGGTAAGATAAACCAATGATCATAATAATAAAATGTGAAATTAATGTCAATAAAATATCATTGCTGCTGCTGGTGTTTTAGGCCATTTTTATTCATTTTAAAATGGTACCACATGCATCATCTGTGGCTATTGTTTTGTTTAATCGGAGATATTCTGTCCAATTGTTGAACTAAAATGTACTGACTGCTGAAACATGTTAGTAGACACTTATTTTTTGCATCCATAGCAACGGATATATAATCTATTTATATTCCCATTAAGTATACATGCAAACTCCATTATCTTGACTTCATGAATTATCAGAATAGAATATGATTCAAACCAGGCTTTTTGTAGATAAATTGTCACTGATTTTGTGTGGTATGTGTTGTTTACCTATAGATTTTTATGGGAGTGAAATAGGAAGATTCTTGTAAATAAATGTTCAACGAAAAACATGAAGCTTTTGTTGTTGTTGTTGTTATCTCACTAGATTGGCAGTTGCTATTAGATTTGTGCTTCTCTGAGAATGATTTTCATCCAGCCATAATATGTTAACTTTTTTTCTGATTGCTGTTTTTAGCCATTCAACTGCTTTTTTATTTTCTGAATAAAAAAACGTATTAGGATTTTACAGAAAAAAGACTTTAGCTTACGGTTTACATTTTACTGGCATGATGTGTGCAAATTGCAGCCAACCTAATGAAAAAAACAACTCTTCTGATCAGAAAGCAGAGGAAAACCTGCCCAAAATGGGGTAGTAGAGAGAGAAAGCATGTTATACTAAGTCAGTGGTCTGGAGCTCTTTTCATTAGAAAAGGAATTGTCATCTCTAGTTCAATGCCGACACAGATGGACAGTTACTTGTTAAAACTGAAAGAACTGCTGTTTTTTTAATTAGTTTTCAGAACACTCCCAGTGGAACATTTCACATCAGGTGTACTATTAGGGTTGGAAAGGGTCAGTCTTCTTGATTCACCTGTCATCAGGAAACTGTATGGAAGTGGGTGAAGCTGGGCTGCTCATCTATTAGTAATGGTGATCTTTTGTGGAAATGAAAAAAAAATTAATGTATTCTAACATTTTCATTTTGTCTAAGTCTTTTTGTGTCCATATCCAGGCATGTCAACAATTACAGGAAATTTTGTAAATGTTACAAATTATTGTTGTAAGTTATAGATTTCTTACATTCAAATCTGTGGATTTTGCTACTGATGATTTACTTTGATAATGATTAACTTTCAAGATTTTACATCACTTATGCAGCCAAATTAAAGAAAGAGTAAGCAGTTACCTCTATCATGGCTGAATCATGAGATTGGTGTAGTGTGGGCATGTTTATAGTACAAGACATTAAAATTTGAAAAAAAATAGAATTCTGAACAGAGATCTGTGTTGATTTACAATCAAAAAAAAAAAAAAAACACTTAGTAGATACAGAGAATTATGGGTGTTTAGTTTGTTTTTCTCATCATTCTCAAATGTAACTTTCCAGTTTCAGCCCTGATCACATGGGGGTGGAGTGTGTGTGAATATTTCTTTAGTTGGAAATTGTTAAATTGTCTAGCTATGGATGCTAGAACTAGTAAAGCAACTGCCATTACAGAGACACTTGCAGAAGATATATCAACTAATATTGCTATTAAAAAAACATTGTTAACAGGTTCAATCCTAATACTGTACTAAAAAGACGCTTGAGGTTTATCTCTACATATCACCTGAGTTGATGTGTATTATTATCCTTATGTAATTTTGTCCTTTTTATTTCCTTTCAGGTGAACAGAGTTGTATCAAGAAAAGTATCAAAGTCCACGTCCATTGACTCGTGCAAAATGTTGCAGATGTCAGAGTACCGCAGCACTCTAATTAAACCACACTTTTATTTCTTCCCAGGGATAGGCAGCCTTTGATTGACAGATAGAAAAGAGTTGTTTTATTCCATCATGTGGACTCTCTCTTTCCATGTCTTGTTGCAAAAAAGTCATACTGTTTGAAGATCATGGTCATGATGATAATGAAATAAACTGATAAAAGTTTTGTAATTTTTATATTGGCCTGGTGCTTTGTCATTCAAATATGCTTTTCTTCAGGTGAGTACCAAAAAAGATACTGAAAAAATGTTGAAATCACTTAAACATTTCATCCCTCCATTTTCCCTGTAATATGGTGAAAAAAGAATAGACAGTGGCAAGGAATAGAAGTATATACAGGAAACGGAAATTCTAGGAAAACTAACCTAAGGGGCATTGTTAGAGCAATGGGAGAAGGCATAATTTCAGGGTAACTTAGTGATGGCTTTAGCTGCAGGGCATTGAAACTGAAGTAGGTGGGGGTCCTCATATCTTGTTTTTGATAAATGGAGCACAAAGTAGCAGAAAAGGAGCCTTTTATACCCAGAGGTGACTGAGGTTATTTTAATTGGGTTGTAAGATTTTTTAAATTTCTCTTTTAATCTAAGATGTGTGCATATGAGTGAGTGAGAAAGTAGATGCTGGACTGTACCTCTGCCCTGAAACTTAGTATTGACATTAAGAAAGTGTGTCCCTCATTTTAGGAGCCCTGATGAAGAAAATCCTTTGGCCATGAGGGATGGATTCTGAGTTACTGCAAAAACAACCCTGTAGGTTATCTGGCATTATATTTTTTATCATTGTTCCAAGACACATGAAGTATCACTGGAAGCTTGAAAGACTATAAGATTAAATGTTTTTACCTTTTTAAAGCTTTGTTACTACTAGATTTTTAAATGTTAGTCTCATGTGAAAAAGTGCTGTAGGTTCTCATCTCAAAATACTTCTCATGATTTTTTTATCCTATAGTGTATGTTTAAAATAAAATAGTTAACATTAGTCTGAATGAATGAATATGTACAAACAGCCAAACTTGTGTTGGAAATATGATTAATACCTACGATGAATGTCTGCCAGTAACATCTTTCCTGTACTTTTTTTTTCATTGTTCTGTGGATATGATATGGTGTGTTGAGACATGATCATTTTCAATAGGCACAGTAGTAATAGACCAGCTCAGTAGGTGCCAAGGTTAGGATTGTATGTCATGCACAACTTTGGAGAGTGTTACATCATGAGCCAGATGTGCATCTATCTTAGATTAAATTCAGCAATAAATCTTTTTTCAGAAAACTTTAAGGATTTTTTTTAAATTTCACCTCAACTGATTTAATTAAAATAAGCATACTTGAAATTTCTCTTTAACAGAAGAAACCAACTAAAAAAAATCCTTAGTTTGATTACTTTTTAATCTGAATAGCTATATAACAAGCAAAATGTGTGCCCTGAATTTGTATTATAGTGATATTTTTAACACACCGGTCTTGATTAATTTATTGCTTATACAGCAACTAAACTAGATCATTTTTGCCTCTTTCCCAGTGCATTGTTTATCTGAAATACAGATACATTGAAGGTGGTGAGTTTCTGTTGTGTGTAGTTTTACTGACTCTGCACTTGTTCATTGTATTTTTGTACATTGATTTGGTTTACCACACAGGATCAAAGCTGGCAAGCAACATAGCCATTGCTTTGTTACCTATAACAAGACAGTAGAATAAAATTTGAATCTGGTGTTAAGCAAGAAAACTAGTATGAAATGGGCTGCTGAAAAAAGTCAGTCTGATTCTGGTAAAGGATCTATGTTGACAAATTAGGAGATCATAGTTGCCCAGAGACCTTGAGTACTGAAATTGAAATAGAAGTACCCCTGGGACCAAGCAAATGGAGTTCAGTTAATGCTGTTGCCAGTGATTTTTAAAAAAAATGAGAACCAATAATTGATACAGTGATGCAAATACAATTTCGAAATCTATTACAACAGGAGATAACACACAATATAGTGTGATTTTTATTTGCCAAATGTTCAATACAAACTCCTTTTGTAATGATGTTTATCAAAGAAATATGTATACTGGCTGGCCACTTCACTAGGTACAGACCCCAATAATTAGTTGGGCCACCTTTTTCATGAATGACATTGTGACAGAATCCACAAAGTGCTGGAAGGCGACCTGAGGGATATTTACCCATTCACTCTTTAATATTGTACGCAATGTGTGGAGCAAATTAGTGGTGAATTATGATGGCGTCTTTCAAATTCATCCAGATTCTCAATTGTATTGAGATTTAGGGGATTGTGCTGATCATGTAAGATACTTGAAACTCGCTTCATGTTTCTCAACCATGAACACGATGTTGGAGTCTTGTTTTCTTAGAAGTAGCTACCACCATCGGGGCACATGTGAAGCATTGCTGGATTTCATTCAGATATGATGCTGTGGTATGTTTTGGCATTCATTGTGGCTTCTAAAGGGTCCAGGATATACCAGTAAAACTCCCTAAACCGTGATGACTCCATGAGAAACCTGGTCAAATGCAACCACATGAGGGGTTGAGTGATTTGTGTAACTTTCTCCAAATTTTCCAGATTTCTGCAAAAGGAGAAGCATGACTACTATTCAGGTCACTCACGTATCACATGGTGTCTTTTTGTGTTGGTGACTGTGATCATCGCTTTATGCCATAGTCCATTTGCTGTGGATTGCCCTCCATCAAATGTGTCTTGTCAGTTGGTCTTTTTTTTTTTTGTCATTGTTTGGGGCTCAATTCTCTCTCTCACCTTTGCTAATAAACTTGAAAGGCTGCTCCAAGATATTGGTCAATCAACAAAACACATGTTAGACATGCATCCACACTCATGCCTCTCTTGGATTCTGTTTTTGCCTTTCCTCATATCTGTTGAACAAATACATTTGCATTTAATCTACAGGAATCAGCTGTCACATGTGTAGATGCAGCTAGGTCAGCACTGAGCCTGAAAGAATGCATAGTTCTAATAAAGTGGCTGGCCAGGTAAAAGGAAACAAGCAGGACCAAATCAGGAAATGAAAAAATTCTAATAAAAAAAATGTAAACAAAAATTAAAGGGGATGTGGTTTCCTCTAATGATGGCAAATGATATCAAGAGCAGTGGACAATGAAATCCATTATCTATCAGCAAGCAACACCCCTACCTAGATCATCCCAAACATTCTCAATAGGATTTCACTTGGGAAAACATGTTGACCATATAGAGTTAATGGTTATGTCTTGAAGATATTGGTCATTTGCGTGTGCCACATGGATGAGTATTACTGCCATTAAAATAAAGTCTCTGCACCTGAGGGATTCAGAATCTCATTTCTCTATTACCTCATTGGATGGGCATACAGACCTGCATGTTTCACAAAGGTGCCTATTACATTGAAATTCCTGCATAGACCACCATAGTGATCCCTTTCCACAATATGAGTTGGTTGTGTTCCACATTTCCTCTGGTTGATAACACACCATGAGTCATATTTAAGGCTAAAGGAGTAAAGAGAACAGCTTTAGTCAAGTGGTATCCAACTGCTCTTGTTTATAACATTGGATTACAGGGATGCACACCAAAGGTTGTCCTGCAGAGAACTCTCTCATGTGGCTGCCTATGCATGGTTGAGGCTGATACCAGCCTCCCTGTGGTCACCCACATCAGAAGCACGTCTGGTCGGTGGTAAAGTTCTGCTTTGTCAAGCTAAAAATGACATGCCAATCATCTGGAGTTGTGATCTCTGTTCAACTTTAAACTGGTCTTGAGACAATATCTCCATTTACTTAAAATTATCTTTGTAGGCAGGAAACCACACTTCTGTTTACATTTGGCCTTTGTGTCCACCTTGTTCTGTGATTGTCCAGCTTCTATCTTGCCAATCTCTTCCCACCTTAGAGAATTTTCCTACAAGTACACCTACTCATTTATAACACATCCCTTCAAACAAATGCCCTAACAGAGCCAAAATTGATAATGAACACAAGCAAGGTTCTTTTGTCTTGTTTCTAGCATAATGAATTTATGTATTCCTTTGATCAAAGTTTTTAACTAAATGTCACAGATGTGCTTGCTTTTTAGGTACATTGTGAGATGAATGCCTTAATTTTGTGTAAACTTTATGCCAAAGTGAAGATTTCCATGGTATACCTTATGTATAGTACTAATATAATGGTTGATGTTAAAATCTAGCCATGTAATGCTCTGGTAATACTGAATTTTAGTACAAGCTCCCTTTTATACAATATATTTACATACACTTAGTTATTGATTATGTTGTTTATAATCAGTCTGCTGTGAAACGTGTGGACGTTTTTCTTTGTAGTCTACGACTCAGCAATGCTTTAGTTACCAAATCATTCAAACTTTGCTTCAAGTTTAAAATATACCTTATAGTACTACCTACCACAACCTTCCATTTTTTTAGTTTACCTTAATTTATGTTTTATACCTAAATGTTTTGTTTCAGTATGTAATGGTTACAAGGTGGCATGAAGCCGGTTTACATGCAAGGACACTTAGCATTCATTGACAATTTTCTGTTAGCTTAGAATTTCAAACTGATTAGTAGTACATCGTATAAAAATCTCTGTAACTAACATTTTAAATTAAATAAAGTTTGTACCTGGCATTATGTTTGTGACTTCTAAGCATTCCTGTTCAAGTTGGCTGAAATTGACTGGAGAAAATAGCTGGGCACTGATGAGTCATTTAATGACCACTTTCTCTGGGTATTTATATCACTTTGTTTTCCTGCAAAAGTGATTTTACTAGTATGAACTACCTGCCTTACCTAGTTTGTTTATTTACTTGATACATTATCAAATCCAATAGTGAATCTTTTCCTCTGGTGACTGAAGGTCTCAAGTGTTTATACCTTATATCTCGTCATTTGGTTGGTTGTATGGCAGTGGAAAGCGACAGTGCCAAGGAAACCAAGGTCATCAAGTGGAGTTTCAACCATTTGCAGCTGATTGATGTGCCAGTGTTTTTGCATTCTGTTGGCCTGAAGATTGATGGTCTGTCTGATAGCAGATTCTTTTACTATGCCACAGATCCAGAGGGAAGCAGGCAGAGCAGACAACACATGGATGAGCACCACCACCAGGGAAATAAAATTGTCTGCAGTAATAAACATAACTATAATTTTGAGCTGCTCATCGAGGATTATTGGAGTGGGAACAAGAGTAAAGACAAGATTCAAAACAGTATTGATTGGCTCTGACAACAAATGGATGATTTTTACTTTTTTTTTTTTCATTTTCTGAATTACTGAACTGCATGCTAAGTCGTTCAGTGACGTTTGTGTTTCTTGTGACAAAGTACTAACTCAGTTACAGATGTTGCAATGAGTTCTGTAGCAAAATGCCAGTCATTCAATGAACTTTAATTATTTTTTTTTTTAATTAATTTTAATCAGGTGGGTTAGGCCATTTTGGAAATCGAATTAAGTATTTCATTTGAACAAGAAAGGGTTAATATCAAATTGTAACAAGGAAAAAGAAAGTGAAAATTATCTAAGTGTAATTTTTAATGAAAATCAGATATGAATCACTATAAGGTTTGTAAATTTTTATAATTTAAGATTAAACAAGTACTAAAGGTCTCGAGGTTAGCTTAAAATTGTTCATGAGAGCCTCGCTTGATTCAGTTGCTGTAAGTTCTGCTTCAGGGATGTACTAGGCAGGCTGTCAACTTTTGACAAGTTACCTACCATGCAAGTGTTTGGTGGTGGTTGGTTTATCGTTTTAGATCTAAATACTTTCCACGTCTGGCCAAGAGGATTCTTATTACAAATCATTTTTAAAAAATCTGGTAACCTTTTAAATTCTCTTGAAAGCAGCAGGTGCTGCTATATTAGTAGTCGGGCATCTTCTGTCTCAGCCAGCCTAGCAAATATACCGACTGACCTTTGTGACAGAACCAGCACAAATGCTATCAGTAGTAACTAACCAAATTCTCTTCTATAGATATTGACTTGGATACTGTAGTTATCTCAAGTTAGCACCTGTGACCTCTTGAATAAAGTAGTTGCTGAGTCAGTTTTATGCTGGCTGGCCCTGCCTTTTGTTTTTTTTTTTCTTTCCTGCTTCCTGCCATTGATAGTTTCAGCCATTCCAACAGTATCTGGTTTGATTTTTCTTTCTTCCTGGCTTTAATTATCTCCTAATGGTTTGTTCTCCTGCTGCTAGCTTGCCAGCCAACACTGCCCAGAGAAGCTTCAGACCTTCTCCAGAGATGTCTAGTTCCTCAATCCCCTATCTTCCTAATAAAACATTGATGCCACTTCTCTGTATCCTCCGGATGTCATATTTGCTGTAAATCTTGTCTTCATAATTTAAAAACCAATTTTACATTTAATCCTTTTTATAGGCTGGTTTTTAAATAGGGTTTCTTATTTAAAATATATATATGACCACTGTTTGTTAGATAACTGGATGGGACCAGGGAAACTCAGGAAGTTAAACCTCCAGTCATTGGGTGAAGTTCTATTTGATACAGCATCCTATAGACCAGCATGTTTGTCTGTCTGTCTGTCTGACATCCATGTCTTCTTGAGTCAAGGGGTTGATCAATAAATTACTCTATTATTATTATTGATAATGTAAGAGGTACGGTAAAAGTATGGGGTACAATATTGTTCAACCATAAACAGCTGTTGTAAATGTACTCGTTTTTAGTTTTCTGGATGGAAATTATACCATTAAGCCAGTTAGAGGCCATAAAATATCTCTAATTACTAGGCTGGTCTAGCAATAGTTAGTAACATTTGGAAATAAGGAAGTAACATATCATTGGATTTAAGCCAACAGTGATTGAAATATTTAGAGAGATTCTATGAATGTTTTTTTGTAAATCTGAGTCTGGACACATTGAAAAACAATGATTACATTTGTTATGGTTCAGAATGTATTCTAAATAATGATCATCATTAGAATTTTTAAAAATAATGTGTTATGGGATGGTCACAGATCTCTAGAACGCTGGCTGAATGTGTGTGAAAACCCCTCTCTAAAATCATAAATTAACCACCACAAGTTATATATGCAGCAGAGAGACTCTACAATATTCCAGGTTCAGCAAGTGATTTGGACAAACTAAAGAAAGAAATGTTTAAAAGATTATGTGATATATGAACAGGAAACCTTCTTTCACTGTAGTATATTTGTTCTTTTTATTGCCTTCCCCAACTAATTAAAAGTCTGCTGTTCAAAGTGGTTGGCAGGATTTAGTAGTCAATTAAGTAGAGTATATTTTTATTTTTTCTTTCTTCTCAACATTACATTTTAAGCCAAAAAGTCGGTGCTTGCACTATCGTATAAGCCACGCAACTCCTGGGCTTAGTAACTATCTTTAGTATTATACAGACATAGGCACTTCTCAAACCTGAAGGGTTTCCTATCTATCAAAAGGAGAAATGTGTGTGGATAGCAGACCATTTGTTGCTACTGTAATCAGCATGCAGTTGAGAGTTTAGGTTTAGCTTATAAAAAACATTTTTTCCATCAGCGATGTCTACCAAATCAGCACCTTAAAAAAAATAACTTGTTTCTGATTCAAAATAAGATAACATTGAATCATAATTTTCTGTTAACCGTAGGGGAATTTTGTTTTTTTGTGCACACATGCAAATTTAAAAAATAAAATTACTTCTTGAAAACTTTTCAAATGGTTTAGTTTTTTAAAAAGATTATAGAGTAGATAACCTTTCTTTCAGACCAGATAGCAACGTATTGTGATGTGGTGGGGGAGTTACCAAGTCTGACTTTCCTAGTCAAGTCTACTTCACGGACCAAAGGGTTTGTTTCTAGATTATTTCATTGTTCACTGACTTACATACAGAAGAGAATTACCACACTCATTGATCATGTTGCAGTAATGCAGATCATTTGGAAACCGGAAAACTCTCCGACTTGTGATTAGGGGGTATTGAGATAATTATCACATTTTTCTGAAAGTGAGCTCAGGACCTGACATACAGCACAATGTGCTAGCCATCTTTTGCTACGATAGAAGGGGAGAAAATAAAACTAATAAAGTTTGTAAAAATAATATCTGAAAATTCTGTGGGATCTGCAATTCATTTTTTTCTCGCATCAATAAACGTCTCTCCCAGGTAAAAAATTGCAATAAAAGGGAACTTACTCCATGCCAAATTCAATAATTGCGTGGCCTCTATAACATAGATTTTTGAGAGATTGCATGAACGTATCAAAATGCAAGAGAACGATCAGTTGCGCGCTGGCTGTAAAGAACTGCTAAGGTTTTTCTCTCTCTTTTGCAGACAGTACAAGAGTTACTCTGCTGGAAAGAAAAGTTGCCCAAAACAAGACAGAAATTGAGGTAATTTTACATCTCTCTCTAAGTGATTATAATTCATATTATTTAAAATCAATCTTTAAAAAAAAAAGTTAGCCTACATAAAAATTGTGTACATTTGCTTAGTTTTGTTCAACCTGCTGTGATGAAAGTGTGGGTTATATGCGTCTTGCGGCTGGCTTCTGTGGTGAAACAAAACTTCAGAGCATGTTCCAAGAATCCATCCTTTACAACTCCGTTAAGAGATGGACAGAAACTGATTCAGTCAATAACTGACTGGTGCATGGGAACATTGCAATATCGACATACATAATCACTGTGCTTCAAAAATTAAATATTTCCTTTTTTGACAGTTGATACAATTCGGAGGTCACATCCATCTCAACTGCTGGAGAATTCATAAAATTGGATCAAATGTTGCATCACTGAAGACAGCGACAAAGTAGAATTTTAAGGATTCACTCAAAAACTTCAATGTGGCTTTTCAATAGTTTAATTTTCTCTCGTAGTCAGTCATTAAAAGCCATCAGACTTTATAGCCAGCCTGTGTAATAAATACTAAAGCAAAGGTATAAAATACATTACTCTAGAACTTTGAATGAATAAATGCTAATGAAATACAACTATGTAATGTATAATCCATATATTGAACATTTACAAATTTTGTTTTGTTAGAGTTTTAGAAAAATCAGTTTTTTCCATTATTGTATTTAGTAGCTAGAGGATGATTAACCCAGTGTTATGCTATCACAAACTTAACATGGCAAAGTATCAAAATACAGATTTACCAATCAATCATACTTATCTTTGTCATTTTTCTCTCTCAAGGGCTCATAAATTTCCTTATAAGTGGAGTAAATCAATATCTGCTAAAAGCAAACTTTCCTCTGCTCTCTTCCCCAACATTTATCTTCGAAATATTTTTTCCTAAATTTTGTTTCATCTCACCCATTAGCACACTTGTACCACCAATGGTGTGTAACTTGCCCAAAAAAAGAAATGATTGAGACTTATATTTTCAGTTAGGTTTCATTTGAATGTCCAAATACACTAGGTAAATATAGTGAAGGGACTGAAACAGATCCATAAGCACCAGCTCCAGACTGGTTAGTTTGGGCCCACACACACAATGTGATGCTACACATTATTTACCCCTTACCGTTATCAGAGAAACTCTTCACAATGAAAGTTTTTCCCTAATTTTTAAATTCTATATTCTAATCCAATCCCTATGGATTGAGTTGCCATATCTGTCTTACCCCTACAGTCTTGGACATTTTTCAGTTAGGGAATTATAAGAGACTTTAAACAATGGACACCACTGACAACTTTTTGCAATCTTTACCATGACTCACGCAGAACTTATTTTTGAGACAAAAAGTTTAATGTTATTGACCTGAGATATTCAGAAACTAGATTTCCTTCATATAATTGGAAACTATCTCCACACACACACACAAATTTTAAAAATGCTATCATGGTCTCACGTGCTTTTTTCTAGTCACAAATTATTGTTAAATGATGCAACAGAAAAAATGATGCCCAATAATCCAGTGCTTAATGATTCACAAAGTATTATAGCATCTGCCTATCTGTTACAATTTATAAAGGACAAAAAGTCCATATCAGTCACATAATAAACAGTTACAAGCTATAAAAACTGATAGACCAGCTGAAGCCAGGCCACAAGCAGTTATTTCATATTTGAAAGAAAGTACACATAGGTAATAGGACATTGGACCAACAAGAAACCGCCAAAGCACTGATTGTCGAGAAAGAACTTTTGAGCTGGATGTGCAAAAATAATTGTTTGTGTGCATTCTGGATAATGAAAGCTAATCAGATGTTATCACCACAGCATAGAATAAATACAGGAGGGTGAACAAACTTCCCATTATTGACTTTGTGGTTGTGTACAAGTGCAATGCTATCCAACATTTCAGAGCCATCTACAAACCAGATAGATTGCTAGCATTATCCAGTGACCCAAAATCAATCAATCTGCAATGGAACAAACAGTTTTTCAGGATTTCTACCCATCTTTGCCACTTTTCATCTGTCCAAAGGACAGTATTTTTACAAAGGGCAGTATTTTTATGGATGATGCCCCAGCTTACCACATGTTAAAACCTGACATTGCATTGTACAGTTCTACCATGCATGGATCAATCAATGGATATTAACACCACTGACATGCAGGTTTACCTTGCCTGATCCCCCATAAATCCACTTCCCAATACTATGCGTTTTTTTTAAACGTCAGTACACTTGCTATCTTGCACAAGGCAGCAGTAGAATATTAGCCCTACTAATATTTTACCAATGTTGTATGGTTATAAGACAGTTAAAATTGGAAAGCATCTATTTACTAAAAACAGACACTAATACAAGAGCCAAAGGCTAAAAATTAGCTACTTGTACTCAATTTTATACAATTTCAAGCATCTGCTATGTATGTAAAGGAGAGAGAAAATTCAGTGTGTTAGGTGAACTCTGGATCAAGATCAAAGTGAACATCATGTTATTTGTAATTACAATTTCTATTGTGCACTCGAAACCACTTATAGGAATCATGGCGGTATCTTCCCACACAGTGAACCTTATTTTAAACTTTATTACAGGTTCTTTCTGGTAACAACTATATCATATAAGACTCAGTTCAAAGTAAAAACCACCCCAAAACTAACAAGTTGGATTTTGGTTGCTTTTAAATCTATATTAATAAAACTCATCTGTATGCACAACTTTTAAAAATATTAAAAGTAAAGCATAAGTTTATATTGTTGACCTTTATTTCTGTTCGTCAAGAAAAATTTTATTTAGCCAACACGGATACAGAAATTGAAAATATTAGATAAAGGGAATAATATCCATTAGGTGCATTTTTCTGACCAGGAAATGGTTAATGTTTTTAGTAATTTTAATTGGTTAAGTAGTTGAAATGACTCAAATAACACAGCACACAGTTTAGTAATCCAAATGAAAAGAAAATAAAAGGAAAAATTTAATGTATAGTGCAGAGTAAAATCATCCAACTATTCTCAGAGGCGCCAGTACAGATTTATTTTTAAAATTTCACAGCCATTACCTTCAACACTAGATCTATTATCACCACCAGTAATCCTCAAAGGAAAGCACAGAATGGAGACAACTCATGGTTGTTTACTACCAGGAAAGCTTTCATTTAGGCACTGTTCTGTCTTCCTCTCTCTCTGGGTCTGTGCGACAATGGTTAATCTCCTTATCAATGTAAAAAATATCTGGTAGCAGCTCAGAAGAAACCTACTGGTTTTGTCAGTCTCCAAGCCAATGACTACAAATAATGCCAGCATGCTGATCATCCACAAATGACTAAGTCCGTTCTACACCTAAAACACTGATATCTTTCCAGCTAAATGAGAAGATCCAAAGTATGTACACTAAAGACCTCCACATCATCATCAGGACCCAGTGTCAAGTTCTATCACATACAAAGTAGATAAAGCAATGCATGTAGTTTGAAAGTTAATGTGGATTAGCATCCTTCTAAATGCACTATCTATAACATATATGGCAAGTCATTTAATGACCATTGGCTGGCTTGCATGAGAAAGGATTAAAAAGAAAATAATGCAACAAGATTTTTTTTTTAAACCACTTCACTTATCCTCAACTAGGAGTAACAGGATACATGCAAAAAAACACCTTTAAGTAAGAGATATCTTTTTACTTATTCTTTAGTTCTAAACATTAACCACCAGTTTTTCCTCTGCTAGGACAGTCAAAGAGTAATGTGGAGTTGTCACAACAGAATTTCTGCAAAAGGATAGGATGCTGCTGAAGATGTGTTATTAGAAGACAGCAATAAAACTCAACAGATATCAAATACTACTAAATCAAAAGTTTCTGTTCACAGAATGTGTTCCTTCCCCTTAAATATAATGGAGATAGACTCAACATTTTCTTGGTCCTCTCCTAACATACAGTAATTTACTTTCACATGTTGAGGAACTATAACCCAATCTTACCAATCCATTTTCTGAAAAAAAAAAAAACTTTTCCACAAGACAATAAATCAATATCAAGCATCCCTTTAACATTTATACAATGTCAGTCAAACTTGCATCATTAGAAAAGAAATGCAGGAGTCCCACTTCAGTTCACATATTATTCAATTCCACAATTTATTTTCAGAATATTAGAAATTATAAAGTTAAATATGATTAAGCAAGCATCAACAAAGGCCATCAATGTCTGGCAGTCTATATACAACTTAAATAAAGTGTTATTAATTGCAGATTTCAAAATCCACAGCATTATTTTAAAAGAAAGCTAAGATTTTTAAAAAAAAAAAATAATTAAAAAAGATCGCAAGTGTTTATACAGAGACAAACAGCTTTATTGGACAATAACAATTACACACAACACGAGTTGAGTTGCACAAGACTAGTGCTTCCTGACACGTCCGAGCATCGGCCTACTGCTGACTGGTTGACAGACAACAGTGGGTGAGGTATCACCCAGCCTTACAATATTCCAGATGGTTTGATATACTCAGTGCATGTGATCTGTTCAACAGGCTGTCATCACCACTACTTGCATACACTCACAAACACGACCACACTAAATCAAGATTACAGTTGTTATGGTTATTAAAGTTATGTACTTGTATTATAACAACTAGAGTACACTGCCAGACAAAAATACCAGGAACTGATCCACAGTCTGTCCCATCACTGACCAGTCACAGAAACCAAGCAGTTAATCTTCCCCAACCCCATGCATAAATACTGCAGTGAAAATAGGGAGAAGCAAATATAAAGCCGTCACAGAACAAACTAAACATCGATCCTGGACATAAAAGCCTGCCCCCTGTGACTGGCCACAATAGTAAAACAATCATATTTTCCAATAGGTACTACAAAGACATTTTCTACTTAGACAGCTAGTAAAAATAGGTACAGGTTATCAAATATTGAATATATCAAATCACACAGAGCCATCTGAAATAAATAGTTTAAGCCAAATATGGCAGCCTTCAAAAAGGGGGGGGGTGGGTGAAAGGGATGAGCAATTTGTATACAATCATAAAATCCACAAGCAATTTCCTATAAACATTTTTAAATTTAAAAAATAAAAACAAATTTACAAAATTATTTATGCAGCTGCTGTAGACTATGCAAATCAAAATAACAATGGAAAAACAGTTACTACTATGGACAGTGCAAGAAAGCAGAGAGAGAAGCCAGATATCAACAACAAAGGGAAAAAAAAAAAGATTATTAAATCATCTATGTTAAAAATGCAGTTGAGAAGCCCAAAAGCCTTTCTGGCACATTGAAAGTTCTGTTTCCCGACCATGGTCCCAAAAAAAAAAAAAAAAAAAAATCCAGAGTAATTGATAACAGGAACATGGTAAAACAAAATTGTCAGCCTGCTACATAGCTAGATTTTGCATACATCAGGTTTGGGAGTAGTATATAAGTATAAATCCCACTAAGATATGAGGCAAAGGTTTTCTCCTTGTTTACACACTGTCAATTCATGCAATAAAGCCTTTACCTGAATGGGATTATTATATCAATTTCTCTCTCTTAAGTTTTGAGTATATGAGTAAATTGTAGTTTTCACTTTAACTTGACTGAATAGAAAGAAAGAAAAAAGTGACTGGGAGGGGGACAACCATTCACCTATGAGCATGCAGAATACTGAAATAGTCTCCAATACAAATGTAGACAAGGAGACATTATTCCCTCCTCCCAAAGTTCCATTCTTTGTCCTTAAGCTTTGTTTGTTGGTTGGTTGGTTTGTGTAGTAGACCTACGATAGAACCATGACCACAGTAATGAGCATGTTAACTTGGAGGAAATGGAGTCTCATGAGATACATACAGTGCAGAAGCATACACAATACTGTTCATACATTAAAGAATTAATTCCAAATTTTAAGGAAACTGTCCCATGACCCTGTAGATACTGCCATGCCATCTTCTGTTACTCCCAGGCAGCTCACTCTGTTATCATGACCAGCCAGAACACCTGAAACAAACAAGTTCAAAATCTAGTTGGCTCACCATCTTTAAAGACAAGTTCAATGATGGCAGCAAGTAGTCTTTAGTCTCATTGAAGATTCAAGAATTCTGGCAGTCTTCAGAAATTTCACAAATGTGTTCACTTTTAATTTTTTTAAAATAACTTTATACTTATTCTCTTTATTCAGATTAAACTCTTATCCTATTAAAAAACCATGCCCTTATCTGTTGAGAGACATAAAAATTATAGGTATTTTATTAATTAGTCTGTCAAAATTAAGTAAAATCTATATAAAATGACAGTTGCTGTACTTTGAGAAACAGTATTTTAGAAAATTTATACCTATTTCCAGATTCTATAACACTACAATTGTAAGAATACAGATTCCAAATAAACAAATCTGGATAGCATCTTTGAGTAATTTTATATTTAAAAAAGATGTTGGTAAAGTGCAATCAGGGGTATTCAAGAAGCAGGACTTATCCACTTAACACTGCACCTCTTTAAACTGTAGAAATTTGATAAATTCAGTGATCATTCTATGAAATACTAGTGCAATTCTTCTACTTAAGAAAAAGTATAAAACCCAAGATGTAATATGCATTAACTGAGGCTCCCAGGCAATTGTCAAAAACTGGGCTGCACCACATGTTTGCAAGACATCTATTTAGTTTTAGCAACATTAGTATTCCTCCCTCAGTTTGAGGCATAAGACAGTAATGATTTGGAAACTATGTTCAACAACTGCGTTATACTTATTTTGATAATGCACATGCTAATTCCTCGAAAAACAGTTTAACATAAGCAAAAATTTGTATAATTAACTCTTTAACGTGATGGGGCGAGATGCAGTTCTAGTCAGCTATTGGCTTCAAGATGCTAAGAGACTACAATGTTTTATTGGTTACTTTTACACTTCCAGCCTTACATCTCCTAAGACACCCACAACAATGTCTCTTACAAGACACCCAGGCTGGCATCAGTCACAATGACAGCATTCCCAGACCAATAATTTACAACATTCTAAAACATCCATAAAGAATAAAATAAAGCACTTCAATGATAATATTTTCAATAGATATGTCCCTCATAATTAGCTGGTGGTTTGTTTTCAAAAGAATATTCAGTTTTGTAGTATTATGAACTTTTATCATAGCTGAATAATTGTACCCCATACCTGTTTGGTGACAGCAATAAAAAAACAATAGGTTAATAAAATAAATGTATACTACAATGAGGAACATTAAACATTTTGTCAATAGATGACAGTTTGTATATTGCAGTTAATGCAAAGAAACTTGCATACCAATTCAGTCATTTAGCAATAGTTACACAACACAAGGGTCATTGCAAGACACCTGAAAGGTACATGGATACTGTGCAAAAGGCAATAGTGGGTAAGCCCAACAATAGCCACAATATCTATCATACAGCATTGCATCAATATTATAAGGTTTTGGATGAAAACCTATGATATCCTCTGCCTCCACCTGTTGAGATCTACTACTCGTGGTACACCATTCCCTTGACAATAGCATATCTTCAGTCATCCATCAGTATTCCTTTGGTGAAATCTTAATACATCTGAGTGAACAACTTGTCAACTATGTCTCTGGTTGTTGGCCCAATGGAGGCAAATGACAATAATGCCAAGTACTGGAAAAACTGTGTGGGTGTCTTACCATAAATCTGGCAGCATGTAAATGTCATCTGATTATGATGCCACTAAATTCCTTGTTGACTGTGTACTAATTTAAAAAGAAAAACACTTGAGCTCAGAAGCAGTCTCATGGTCATGCCACATTTGACCTGTCTGCCACTTCAATTGTTTTGTAATAGATCATGTTATCACAGCTTGAATTATCCTATTGCCCTCTTCCATTGTTATGTTGTCAGTCTCAACATGGCAAATTTGCATTCAGAAGTGTTTCATGTGACACAACTGAGAGGTCTTTTGTTCACTAACCTTTATACTGTTCAAGGCATGAGCATGACATTATTTTCTGCTGCACATGGAACATGCATTTAATTACATTACTGCTTTTAGTAAAAACATACCACAATTAATTTTACAGCAATAAATTTGTTTCTTTGACCATTTTGGGATTTAAACATCTATGCCAAATTCACTTTTGGACTGTTGCATCTCAAATAAGCTACAGATATATAATTTTTTTTAATGTAAGGAAATATGAAAAGTTATTCGAATTTTCACAACTACAGTAACAATTATAATTAGAAGGCTGTCATTTAAAGGTTCATTCCTCCTGGTCTATCACATGCTATCTAAATTTAAAAATACAACTTTAGTTTTGATCATTAGAGACTTTTTAGAAAAAAGAAGAAAAAACTATTTAAATTTACACGGACACATTCTAGTAAAACAACTAATTCATCCCTCCTAGCGTTTTCCTCCCTTCCAAAATAAAAAAAAAGACATTAGCCATGTGTTTTGGTTTTGCTTATTAAGAGAAACATGTAGATAATATAATATGACAACTTCAATAAAAACCACCTTGTATCAAAAGCAGACAGTATTGTATATTTATGGGTTGCTTGGACTAATGCAATTCTTCGCTCCAAACTACTTCCTCTTCAAGTAACCTAGGAGGTTACTAACCACCATCACAACAGCAATCAGGTTATTTTCTATATTTAGCAACAGAATTATACCAGAACTGAAGGAACCCTCCGTCTTAACTATCTTTACTCCAGACTACAAAGTTCTCTTTCTCTCTCTAGGACACGACACAGAGATTCAAATGTTTGGTGCCATAGCAATGTCATCTAATATCAGCACCCACTCATAAAATAAAGTACAAATCACTGCAAAATGCTAAGCTGTAGGCACTTCATGGAATTTCCTTTACTGCTGAGACTTTTAAAGAAAAAAATTTTTTTATTAAATGAATAAATGCCACAAAATTAAAGCAAAAACAAAAATTTGCTAAAAGTAATGTAGTTCTGCTCTCCTGTGACTCCAAACATGTGGTGCATGGCACGTCACAAATAATGTTAATCTACACTCAATATCTTTTCATTTGAGAAAAGAAAAGTGAAATAACCAATTAAAAAAAAACAGATGGTTTATTTGAAGTCTATACTATAAACAGAAATGAATCCATTTTTAAATTGAGAGAGAAAATTTTGCCATAGCATCTCAATCAGCCTACATATTATTCTCCTCTATTAAAAGAATAAAAGTAATTCAATGCAGTTTAGAAAATTGAAAGTTCAAGCAAACCTGAACAAAACAAATTATTTCTTTTACACATTTAGTATCTCTTCCTATCCAATTTTAAAATACTGTACAGACAAAGCAAAAACTTTATTTTTATAGTCCTAGTAATTTAGGAAGGAAGGAAATAATGTAGATATTAAGAAACTTTACATACATACACCTTTTCCTCTAGCAACAAAGACAAAATGCTCATATTTAATACATAAAAGTATTAAGTATAGACCCAGTCAATCAGTTAATGGTCCAGATATACTGAATTATACCATCTGTAATGCTGTTTATTACAATTTAAAAATTTTTCATTCAATTTTTTTAACAAAAAATGGTATTGCTTTCACTTTTTTTAGTTATAAATTATTAAAGTTGACTGATTTTTTAATGATCCCAAACTGAACTGTTTCAATTATCTGCAATAAATCAATCAGTTCAAATACTGAGAATCACAAAAACTAAGTTCACCTGAAATGTTAGGAGATAAAATTGGGGGATGGGTTAAGGAGAAAAACAGTATTAGATTTTAATAAGTGAATTTTAGCATTATATGAACTCTCAAATTTTAATTATCAATACAGGTGTAAGCATTTTGAAATATCTCCCTATGCCCCTAACTCCCTAGTCAGTGTGCAAAGGTAGTTCAAGAGAAAGTTATACTTTTGTTAATAAATGTAGTGTATACAATATATTCTCTCAACTTGGCACAGATGGTGCCAGTCATATGCTAAATAACCAGCAAACAGAAATGCCTTTAGTGGCAACAATGGGTATGATGACCAAGATAGTGGTTAATGATGTAATGCTAGATTGGGTTTGCAAATAATTTCAGTTTCGCACTAAGAAGGTAGTTAAATTTCCTGAAATTCACAAGGGATATGCAGCTCCTTTGGAAATGGCACCTTAATAAGAAAACTATACATCTGGTATAATCAGTTTAAACAGGTCCAAAGACACATGCAATCATCCATAAACATCAACAAAGCATCCACATGGAGAACTGTCAAATGAGAGATCTTGCTGAAGTGTCCATTAGTTTTAAATTTGTGGAAACAAGATTCCAAAAACAATGAACATTTCACAGTCTCTATCAAGTTGAACCAGTGTTATAATGTTGGACTTTGTGAAAAAAGTCACCAACAAGCAAGTACCATTAACTCAGAAATCCATGGCCACTGTATTACGTAAAGTTAGAGGCATAGATTGCAGCATACTACTTAACATTTAACAAAATGTGCTAACTGAAATTTGCAAGGTGACCAATTATGAAGCAGACTTGTCCACATAAAGCATTCCTTATTGCTAACAACAACGACAGTTTGGCCAGGAGGCACTTTTCAAGTCTCCTTACAACCCAGATCAGGATAGATATAAATTTTCACCTGTATGGACCACAGTAGAGATGTTTGGCTAAGAAGCCAACTTTTTGACAGATGACAAAAAAAAAAAACTGTCCACATTCTCAAGGTCCATGAGTTTGATGAAGTTGGCATCATGGCACTTTCATATAGCTGGGGTGTGCATGATCTGTTCGATGGCCTATTTAATGCATTTCATTTGTTAGTGGTTAATAGTTAAACTTTATGTAAATCACACTCAGATGCCCTTAAATTATTAATTTTATTCACTATATTGTCTTGCTAGAAAGAAAGACCATATCAACCACCCACCACCAGGCAAGAATGGAGTAAGGGCAATCAAAAATTCTCAAGAACACCCATTTATCAACAACCAACAAATGTTGTATAAAATTTAAAAAAAAAAAGTATACTTCACTTACCAGCTCTATCCTGTTTAAGAACATCCCACACATTACAGTTGAAATCATCGTAACCACCCAGTAGCAAACGACCACTCTTTGAGAAGGCAACTGATGTGATACCACAAATGATGTTATCATGTGAATACATTCCGATTTCTTGGTCTGCACGGATATCAAACAATCTGCATGTGGCATCATCTGACCCAGTGGCAAAGGCATAGCCATTTGGAAAATACTGTATTTTAAAATTTAAAAAAAGCATTAACTTATTTTGCACAAAACAATTCATTCTATTCCCATTTATTATTAATCTATTTTCCACATTGGAAAGAAAAATGAAAAAGATTTGCTATATTTTTTCATGTATAAGTCGATACTTCTGAAGGAGTCTGGGCTTTGACTTATATTCCAAATTAGACTACTCTGACTACAGAAATTACTGTCCAGAACATTTGCCCATTGGGTGAGCCAATTCACCATTAAAACACTCACAAATGAAGCATGCAGAATTATCCAAGCAATAACACCAATACATTTCATTTATCCCTTTTTCATATGTAAAAATACCCAAAAAATGCCTTCTGTAAAATCATGCAAAGTCATAATGACAACTTTTAAGCTGGAATTTGTTAAGTTGGCTGAAGATTTTTTTTAGTAATATGGCCATACAAAAAATATTTTTAGTGAGAAATGTGTAAGAGACTGGATAAAGCAAAGGATATCATAGACTACAAAGAAAACTAAGGTAAATTACAGCTGCAAAGCTAGGTGGATTAACATTGAGAACAAGTTGGAGAACTACGTGCTAGCCAAATGTACCATATGTCATGGACTCAGCTGTACAGCTGAGATGAAAGACATAAAAACAAAAACAAACATGATCGCTATCTTTACATTTCTCCTTATCTTTCTTTTGCTGATATACAGTATTCACTATGGTGTCTTGCTCAGAGTTGGCCTAGTTGTAAATCCCAAATGTCAGACAACTTGAAACAGAAATGAATAACTCATGCTATCAAAAATTAAATTGTGGGTTGAATTTCTGAATGCTTTTGATAACAGAACCAATGTTTACAGTTTGTTTCAAATCTCTCTAAATGATTACAAACATGCTGAAAAACTATTTCAACACTCCCTTTATCCAGAAGATAAACTCCGGAAAGTAGTTCAGTTATCTGCACAAACAGCTCATTAACATTCATGGGCCTGAAGTACCATAAACAGTGATGCAATGCAACAGTGTTATGACAGATGTGACATTATGCTGACTAGTTAGAAGTTTGGCTAACTTCCATAGTTGATCTAGCCTTGTCTAATAATCCATATAGACTTATCCATGAATCAAGGTTGAAAAATGAGAAAGTTAGCCAATTAGACTTGTATTATTCCACACTGACTTATAAGCCAAAAAGATTACAAGTTATTGTGTCTTTCTCTTGCATGCACATTAGTTTTAATAAAATAGTTTGTCTTTTTATTACATTCAAATCTCTCAATTGCTTTCAATCTTTTGCAGAAATTGTCATGCTATGATTAGATTTTGCTCATAAACAAATATTATTATTAATAGTAAACAAATGCTATCATGAATGGGTATATTTCATTGTTGGTTTTCCTCGTTTAAAAACAGGCAATCACACCTAAAGTTTCCAGATTAAACAGATTTCAATAACAATACTTACTGTTATGGCATTGATGTCGGACTCATGTCCGGAAAAGGTCTGTCTACATATGCCATCACGGACATCCCAGAGCTTTAAAAAAAAAGAAAAGAAAAAAGTTTACTAACCAATCATAAATATTTACAGGTTTTAGCCATAAGAAAGCTTAAAATATCTTCCCTACCATTAATTTTTTTTTCACACTTTTAAAAGAATCCCCTCGCCTACAATGGCCAGATAAATCCACCAATCAAAACCTTAAACTAAACAGTAATTTCCGAAAGTCTACGCTACCTTGGCAGATGCATCACAAGCGCCAGAGACAAATGTCCGCATGTCTGGGGCCAAGGAAAGACTCATGACATCTCCAGTGTGTCCTGTGAATGATGTCGTTTGCTGACCTGTTTCTATATCCCATAATGCACTAGAATTAGAAAAAAATTTCGTTTCTCGTGAATGAATTTACCAAATCTACATACACAAGTTTTTTTGTTTTTTTTGTTTTTCACCATCTATCTAATTTTAATCACAATAGCAAAAATGGAACAAAACAAAAACAGGGAGGTTGTATAAGTACAAAAGTAAATGTAGTCATTTTATGAGATTAATGGTATGTAATGTCCTCACATTTCTAAAATATAAATTTCTCACTGAGCAGAAAACCTACAGATTTTGTTTTTTTTTTTTTTTTTTTTTTTACAAGATGCTTGTGGTTAAATGAAACTGTCTATACAATATAAACTGTAGCAACTATCTTCTTTAATTTGTTTAAGAGATGTGACAAGCCTTCAGAAAAAATTTCAAAAGCCAACCCAAAGTCCAATGATGCCTCTTTCTTATTGGTGAAGCTTTTCACCTACTCCATAGTAATCAAGGAAGCTTACAAACAATATTTGCCACTTAAACCTGAAGGAAATTAAACCAAAACAGAGCTGCATTTTCTTCGTTGCCAAATGAACCCCACCCAGTAAGTTAAATTTAACAAGTGGTTTGATAGAAGAATAACCACAAATAAAGATTCAGATTTTTGAGTAGAGGCCAAAATTCCACAAGCTATCTTATTGTGCTTTTTTCTTTTATACAAATGAAAAAAATAGCAGCAGTCAGTTTAATAAAACACCAACATTCTGGAAAATAAACAACTCATACAAACACATTGCCACTGAACAGTAAAGTGTGGGAGTTTTATTTTTCACTATAAAAACAAATCAATAATAAAGCCAAAGACACCCCAAAGAAATGCTTGACTCCTTTAAAAGCTATAAAGTGTTAAGCTTTTAAACCCAGCTTCTATGAAATTCTTTACAAAAGTAGCATTCAAATCTCCTCAGGGAAAACTGGCTATTTGATAAATTGGTCAAATCATAAGCTGTCTTTATTAAGAAAAAAATTCTTGTTTTTGTTTTGTGAAACAGTTCTTTGTTTTACAGATAAGTCAGCTTTGTACAGTTTATTTGTTAAACCACTTTCTAACCTTATTATAACTGATATTTCAAATCTACAGAACCAGAAATAGTAATTAATACTTATCAAATAATACTAAACATTATTTTACCCTTTTGTTAACTATTTATTAAAATTTTCAATGTTTACTGAACAAACCACCACCACTACCACCACCTTCACTGTTCACAGTTTGTTGATTAATCTAAACAAATTCTATTACTTCTAAACTCAATGAATGCACTATTTTCCCTCCTAGTTTAACTATACAGTCAACCCCCTCATAATTGCAGTTTGGCATTCACGGCCCCGGTTATTCGCGGAATTTTCTGTAGAACCTAACTAATAATTGTTCGTGGAAACTTCCGCATATTCATGGAATTGCAAATATCTTCCGTGATTTTTATGGCTTTTTTCGAGGCAATATATTTTTTCACGCTTTTTAACGCTAAATTATTAATAACAATATAATTTACTAATTTTGTAATATAAATACTAATGTAAATTCAGCAAAATATCAATAATAAAATAAATGTTATTGGCTGGAGGTTGAAAGTAGCCAATCCGAGAGCGTTATTCATTTCTCCTCGCTGCTGATTGGCTGCTGCCCATGAGGTGCCGTCTCAGGCAGATGCAGCCCAGCAGACCCACATCATCCCAGTTTACCACGTGTAGCTATCTCGAGTGTTTCTCTGAGTGTTGTATTTTTTATTAAATTATTATTATATATTTACTTATATTTTTTAAATTACATTTTACGTTATATTTTGACGTTTATAGGCATTTTTATGGACCACGTCCAATATTCGCGGTTTTTCACTCTTCGCGGATGCTCTAGGAACATAACCTCCGCAAATACCAGGGGACAACTGTATACCCCACTGTCCATAAATATTTTTTCTAATTATTTGTAAAGTTTAAAAACAAAACATGTACATATACTATATTTTCCTTGACCAATTGTATAAGTAACTGTTTGTACAAACTAGACTTTTTCAAATCACTGACATTACCAATGCAAAAATGTGGTTTTCTGTTCTCATTGCAACATTATCTTTCAATCTTTGCGGAAGAATTTTGCAATTTTTTTCCTTCATGAAAAAGGAAAATCATTGTTCAAAACAACTTAGCATTTAAATAATAATTTACTGGCTATTGATGGTGAATATCTGAGATAACTTGTTACTACCATCACAAAAATCTCCCAACTACATTTTATGAAGGAAAAAAATACAATTCTAAGCATAAAAATTCACTAAATAGGGCCAGAAACAATATTTCAACTTGTAAAACACCCACATACACAGGTAGATTTTTTAGTATCAACCAGTTAGCCATTTAAAAGATAGTATCAGTCAACAACTGGATTTCTAATTTTTCTCAATCTTCTTGTGTATTCACTCTTAAAATAGTTTCTTTTGAATTCATTCGTCAGGAAATTTAAACTGCTATTTATTTATAAGTTATACAAATAATTAAGTTACCTTAGAACCAGGTAGACAGAAGCAAATTAATGCAAAGTTGTATTATATAAGATCAAGGTGAAAATATTCTATAAACCATGAATGACAATACCATTAAATTTGGCAACAACAAAAAATTGTATAAATAAATCAGATGAAAATGTATTAACTTAGCTAAACAGAAATAGAAATGTTAAATTAACAAACTTGAAAATCTGTTTAAGAATTTTTAATCTTCAGTTCTTGAAATGTTCCATAACAACAATTAGAAAAGAATAAGCCAAACTAAAAACAGGATATTCTGTATTTCATTCCAACCTGGGATATAATGGAGAAGTGATAAAATATACTCCAAAGCAAATGACTACATTATTTTCACCCTCTGCAACATCACTCAATTTTGGAGTGTGTACATGCTTGGTTTTCTTTATTTTGGGGCAGGCAATCACAAAATGAAACCTACTAGAAAAGACATACAAAAACACAATTCTAGGTTCTAAATACAGTTTATGTATGTATGTTGCTGCAAAAATAGTTAGGAATGCATCCACTTTTTTTTCTCTCTCTCCCCCTCATTTTTTCCATTCAAACCTTTATAGATGACAAGAGGGGGCCATTTTTGGTCATGCTCATGATTCTGTATGATGATGATGATTTTTAAATGGCCAGTAGTTTTTAAGTCAGCAGTAATGCACATACCCATGGTAGGGTCATTCATAATAAACTAATTCTAGCCACTGCAAAGTTTTTAATTTTAAAAAAGCTCACATACCCCACCCCAAAAAAAAAAAAAAAATTTTTCAGCCAGTATAGAGAAAACAGCATAAATGTAGTAAGGTTAAATGTAAATAAATATCACAATATAGAAAACTACCAAGCATTTTATCTATAAGGCTAGATACACAGAAACATCTGTGATGCTCTAAAACCCAGTAACACAGCTACCTTATGAGCCCTTTTCAAAGAATATAGCTTTTACATATACTCTAATATATTTTCATCCACTTATAATATGGGGCCTATCTTGAATTTTTGATCATCTTTGTCAGTGAAACAGTTATTATTTTTTTTAAAACTGTATGAAGAATTTCTTTTTTTAAATACTAACAGTGAACTAGTTATATTTGGTAGTGGGCATGTCCTCATACACACAAACATAACTAATTGAATCAACAAAACTCATCAAACTGAAACAATGCAATTATATATTCAAATTTTGTTTATGAGAGTCTGCATCAAATACATAGCTGTTGGTTTTGCTGAAGAATTGTGAATTTCCTAGTTTTTAATTATTTCTCAAATTTATATATCCGCTAAAACACAGATAGCATCTCTAAAATGTTGATTTTGCCACTGATCTCAATATAAACAATCTTTATATTCAAATGTTTAACATGATTCATACAGCCTTAAGCCAACTAAAATTCAAGAGCATTTCATATTTTTCAATTCTAAAAGGATAAATTGACTTTAATAGTATTAAATATAAAGCAGGAAATTGCTGCTTAACTTACTGTATGAACAATATATGTTATTTGATAAATAGATAATATGACAAAGTCACTATACACAAATGCCTTATTAAGAATTTTAAAATATCATTTCAGTCCACATGTGCCCTATTAATACTTCTTGAGAATGAAGCTTCTTATTCAGTTTCTCTTCTGTGCCTAAGAGTATGCTTTAATCTTAAAAGTATTTTCCCTACCCCTTCTTATAATGGGGAACACTAAGTTAAAGACGATTAATAAGATAACAACTGCCCTAATCTTATCAGATCACTGATAGCACTTGTTTTCAACCTATACCTTTTTGTCCTCCTTATTCACAAAGAATCCACCTCCACTCTCATCTAAGCCAAAGAAGAAATTGTAGTGTCATACACTTTAACAAACCTTATCCATCATGTACTTACTATTTGGCAGAAATTCACTTACCACACTTTGATTGCATTTGGCAAAAAAACAGTTGTGGTATGTGACACTAGTAATCAATTGGGGCAACAAGCAGTACCGGAAACTAATCCAAATTCAAGTCATGTAACTATAAACAATATAGCTATACTTCTCAATTTGTTTAAAAACAAATGATAAACTTTAGACCTTTTCAAGCCTATACAAATTCTCTCTATCACTGCCACATCATCTTCAAATTAATGTGTTCAGGAATAAGGGAAGTTTATGTTTATAGTAGTAATCTACCAAACACCAAGTTAAAATGTACAAAATAATTTTAAGGGTAATAAGCACTCACTTTCTTCAGAATAAATGAGTTGTTGAGGCTATTTTTTAAATTTAATCTAAACTCTGCTGGTTCCATTAGTATGCATTGCATAATGCATGTTTTGGAACTGCCTGTGACCTACATTTCAAGGATATTTTAAGTTTACATCAACGACAGCCACATTTTACTAATTTACAGGGGAGACAGTAAGGATTATAAAGTTTCTTTTCTGGTTTTGGTCTATAAATCTGAGTTGTAACTCCATTGTGCAAGCTTTATATATATATATAAAGGGCCCCTTGCTCTAGGTCCATAAGTATTACAGAATTATGGATATACAAATAGTACTTGCATATTGAACATTACAAATTTAACAAACAAAAACAGTACAGCAAAAGCACAAAATACTTATTCATATACAATGTGTTTAAAAAAGATGTTTTAACAAAATTTAAAGCTTGAATTTTTTACAATCCCCTTGCGAGGCTGGTATAATCACCATAGCTACTCTCCTCTATCGTTGGTCCTGGGTGTATTCGTAGAGTCAGGGATTTTTGTTTCCTTACATAGATGAACAAATATCCTTATGGCAAAATTCAAAAACTTAACTTCAAAATTAGTTCAAATAAGAAATTTATATAGCACATTGCTTAAGTTAAGCTAAAATAATTCCCAACTAGCTAGTTAATGGTTTGAAATTGATTAAAAATAATCAATAAATGACATTTAGTTATCAACTAAGTTTTCTGAGAAACTCAGCTAGACATCATAAACTTGCTGGTTGGTTTATTTATAGATAGTAATTTGAAAATGGTCTATTAATGAAAAGATGAGAAAACAAAAATTATGAATAGCAATCAGTCAATGACTACTAGAAAAGTATTTTCTGACTTTCCCTCTCAAAGGCTATATAGGTTGTTCATTAATCCAACCATGGTTTTAGGTGATGATAAAAGCACCAAGAAATTATATCCAATACAGTATTAATGCCACCAATAAGATTCTGTAGTATCTAGTTTGAACATTTCTTCCAACTTTCCAATGGTGTCTCAATAACAGGAAAATCTTGGTCCCATGTAGTACTGACTAAACATTGAAACAGGCTTACAAAATGTGAAGTCTAGAGTAAAACTACTAAATAATGCAAGTCTGACAATTTTATATTGCTAAATTCTTAGCACAGTTAGTAATCCAAAAATTTTTTTAAAAGTCAGAAAATGCAGATAAAATCACTCACTTCCAGGAAATGGTCAGTAAAACATCTCACCATGCCCAGGGGAATGGTGCAGAGCTGGCAGAAACCACTGCAACCTGAAGAGTTTTTGTGACCATCCCTAACGCACAGCACACACGATCTTTTTCCTCGGGTGCACCTGGCCATCATTTCCTCTCTTTGTCACTTTCCATTTCCTGGAATAAAAGCCACCTCTCAGGCCCTCCTCAACATTTAGCTGGAAGTCTTTTCAGGTGTACTGTGTGTTTCTCCTTGTTTGGATCTGCTTCTGACTTTGAGATTCAGAGTACAGTATGAAAGCACTGATAATGGTTGTGTTGAACAAAAAGCATGCCAAGTATATCCAGTATTTCATACCTTTCTCCTCAGAGGCTAGCATAATCTGCACTGACCCATAAGGTCCACCCCACCCCACACGTACTGGTTGTACAACTTCGGACAGTAGACTTCAGTCAGTGTAGCAGTATCTTTAGATCTTTAGACACTGACTTTCTCAGGGATACAGTTGGTACTCAGAAGCATGACAGGTACACCTGTCCTGTTCTTACAAATAGCAAAGCAGGTACAAAATACCTTCTTCCTCAACCTTTCCAACAATTCTGAAAAGCTGAAGTAGATGTCAAAGTAGAGGTGGTATTCCAAGAGACTTTCCACCACATGTGCACCTAATCCCTATTGGGGCCAATTCTGAGACTTTTTAATGTAAATTCTTAAGTTCAGCATGTTGTCATCATGTGCATCAGCATCTGCCCACACCTCAGGTCCCACTTGACTGGTCTGATAGAGAGGTAGCCTCAACAATGTCTCCTTTTTGCAGCTAGTACCTGAAAGTTAATAGTGGCCACTTCAAGGAAAGACCTGACTTTGTAGAGGCAATCCCTGTCATGATCATCAGAGGCAGGTCGCTGACTGCTAATACCAATCCAATTTCTTGATTCACCTCAAACATTACTTTTTACACCCTTCAACAAATGCTTTCATGTCATCACTAGTGGTATCTATCCATGTGTTGTAAGCTCAAACTCTATCTCTAACAGACAGACACACACAGAAAGAGATGGGTTAGTTTCCTGAACCATGTGTTGAAAGAATATTCTGGTATCAACTTAGAACTCAAAAGAAATCCACTGGCCTTATGTCATCTCATCAGGGATACCAATCTTTGAGTCAATCGACTGAAAATGTCAGCATGTTTATTATCTGTAAGTGACTAACTCTACTTGACTGCTTTGCTCTTCATGCCATCATCATCGTTCTCCACCTACAACACTTTCCTTTGTCTCTCTAGCATTGTCAGACCAATTAAATGAGAGATCAGAGGTATGCACACTCGAAACCCCTATATTACCAGAAGCAAAAGATTCTATCATGCAGCAAGTAAATAAAGCAACTAGGTAACACATGTTGTTCACAGAAGTAGCTTGAAAAGTCACTTTCGCAGGAAAACTATGCACTAAATATAGATGGAGGAAGTGATAATGTGGACCAGCATCCTCCTGCATGTACTATCTATAGCAGCGATTCTCAAGGTGGAGCATAGGAATATTTTGGTGGGGCATGGGGTTAAGAATCTTTTAGTGAATTATAAGAATATTTTAGAAAATAATTAAAAAGATGGTTCGAAAGGTTTATGGAACTGTTTGATCTCCTTTGAGTTTTTGAAAGACATCTGAAATGAAGCTCCTGTTAACAACCGATGGAAAAGCTTATGAGAGTTACTTAACTGACATTTTTGAAAAACTAAGTACATTGAACAAGCAGCTCCAAGGAGCAAATATGATGCTCGTTGATGCAAAAACAAAGATATTTGGATTCACAGCACTTCTATAATTATGCCAGAGGAATATTTCAGCAAGAAATTTCAGTCACTTCTATTGGTTAAATAAGTGAGAGGTAACTAATGCTGCTACAAAAGTCATTGGTGACCATTTGAAAATGTTAGTTAACGACTTCAATGATAGCCCAGTGCAATACCAAGAGGAGTTATCTGAGTTGCAATATGATGAATCTGTGAAAACTCTGTTTAAAGTGACAGGAACCATGATGTGGCTCTCTAACGAGATTGAAAAAAAATAATACCCAAACTCAACTACTTTAGCAAAGGAACTATTGATACATTTTCCGTCGTCCTATTTAGTTTAATGTGGTTTCAGTGCTGTTAGTGATTTACTATTAGTTAAGAGAAATCGACTGGAAATTACAAAATGTGGAGATTTAAGGTTGAAACTTACAAAATTAGCCCCCCCCCCACAAATAAAAAAAATCTGCAACCAGCATCAGGGGCAAGGTTCCCACTGAAGTGACGACAATCGTTGAATGCATTTGAACAAGTTGATATATTGAAGTAGCAGCTGAATATGAAATGTGTCTTCCAGTTCATTCAATATCTTAAATGCATTGAGATACAATTGCAAGTAAAATAAAATCATTTAAATAAAACTTTTGAAATTGTAATCTTTTTCTGCTTATGGTGGAGCATACATCTATAGTACAGAAAAAAGTGATTACTAAATGACTTAAAGCTAGGCTGTTTTTAGGTGATTTTTGGTGGTTTACATGGGGAAAGGATAATCTTTCTAATCACTCTTAAATGATTATCAACAGAATTGTCAAGTAGATGACAATGCAATAAATGAGAATAATAAAAGATATCTATTTTATCAAGAAAATGTAAAAAACACATTTCTATCTTTTCATTATATTTAACTCTTTTAAATTGTACACAAAACAGCCTTTTCATTTTATTGATGCATAACTTCCTTAGTCACAAAAAATTTTCCCCAAGATCTGTGTTAAAGTAGTTTATAATTACACAACTAATGCAGATTGGAGTATGTATATAGTTATTATTCAGGTGAAAATATCATAATCAGCTTTCAGAAACCATTGTTATTGAATTAGAAAACATGTGTGGAAAGCACTACCTATATCTTAAAAATCTTTTCCAGCAACAGCACCTGACAGAACAAAATATAAACTTACCATGTCATATCACCAGAACTTGTAACTATTTGGTTATCATCAAGAAAGCGACAACATGATAAGTAGCCTGTGTGCCCAGGTAATTCTCTACTAACTCGAACATTTCCTTCCCTAGTCTTTAAACTGTAGATGGAGCAAATATTGTCCAAACCACCACATGCTACATAATTTCCTGATGGGGCATAGGCACATGTCATCACCCAGCTAGATCGGAGGGGTATTGCATGAACCTACAAGCAATAAACAGATAATTAGCTACTACATTAAAATACTCATTATATGAGAGGTTACTTAACAAGATTGGCATATTTGTTAAAAACAATATTTAACTTAACTCATACAATAAATTGCAGAAAATGTTAATTTTTTTTAAGCTGAAAATGTGAATGCCCCTCAAAATACACCAGATTTACAAATGTACAAAGTTTATTACCATAAACTAACAGTAAATAAACAAGGAAACAGTACTAAAGATAACTAATTCTAAAAATAGTCTTTTTTAAATTCTGAGCAAATTCTTCTAAATGATCAAATCTTATACTACATGAATCTCTGATAAAGCTAGTCACAAACAATTTTCTTGCACCATCATTTTAGCAAAATGGGTTTATATACCAAAATTTTAAAAATGAACAGGGCCCGTATGCATTCCAAGACATACTTTGGCTTTTTGGTGGAAAATGTGCAGCTAGTTGATCTGCTATACATCTTTGCTGGTCTTTTATGTTTGCTCTGAATATAAAGTTCAAGACTTTATTAAGGATACTGGCTTGTCATGACTGGTTTAGCTGAATTTCCTACTGGAAATTTGGAAAGTTTTTGTTGATTAAAACACCCTAAAAATCAAAATGTCCAACAACAACTACACAATATACTTCAGGGAAAAATTATCATACTTTAAAAATATAGTAAATTACAAGTAGTAATCTGATAAATGAGTATATTCCTAGATAACCACCCACTGAACAACTTGTAAATACTAAAATAATTATGCATAGGTAAAAATGAAATCAGAATTTGAAAATGTGAAAAATTCTAGTACAAATGCCTGATGATTTTAGTTTTTTGCCTTTATTTACTGAGAATCCTTCTTAAAAGTCAGTAACAGATGGCAAAATTTGAAAATTAATACAAATTGAGTAGAATCAACTTACCTTATTTGTTGTGTACCCATCCCATACAATTAATTTACCATCCTGAGAGGCTGATACTAGATTTCTGCAAAAAAAAAAACAAAAAACAAAACAATGTTAAACTTAGTCTCCCATTATAAAAACTATAGATGACTAATTTGCTCAGGGTCAAAAAGCTATTTAAGCCGAGGCATTTTTTTAGTGCAATTGTTTTTTGTTTTTTTTGTAACTCGAAGTTTGCTAGTTGGATGATTGATTTCATTTTAAATTTGCCATGTATTTAAGAAACCATGAATTTCTTTTCATAAGTTACTGATCATTAACAACACCAATTACTCTAATAATTTGTCAGATAATGAAAGGATGTTTATTGTGACATTTTAAAATTTAATGTATGATTAAAAAAAAATAATAATCAGAGTTTATTCTCCTATCTATAAAAAGATGCACAACTCCCTCCTTGTATAACTTGTCTTTTGGCAACTTACACAAACAGGATTGTGTATAAGTAAAGAAATACTTCATTTAAAATAAAACTCAGAATCTAAATGTTTTTTTTATTATAATTGCTAATTTATCTAATGAGAAATTAAATATACTGAAACTCATTTCAGGAATATTTTGCAAAGTAAAAATCATAGAATCGATTTAACCACCACCCAACCACCAAATAAGCTTATTCTCTTTATTTTTAATGTTCAGGCTGTTCAATAAGGTATTTAATTTTGTTTCTTCATACAAATAAACCTTTGCAAAAAAATTTTTATTGCAAACTACAGCATTCATTGTTCCATTTTCATATACAACATTTCAGGTTACAGTATTTATTTAGTACATAAACTATGAGACTCACATATTCAAAGAAAGCCAAACGACTAAATCAATTATACAGTTGAGAAGAGAATTGAATTATTCTAATTTCTGATGGCACATTGCAAATGTCTCACAATTGGCTTTATTATTTCTTCATGCTTTAGAATTACCTTCCAAAGAGATCTAACTCAACTGCAACATTCTTTCTACCAAGCAAAATAGAAGACTGTTGAAAATTGTGGCACTTCATATAAGATACTGTGATATTTAATAAAGATAAGAGTTAAAAGTGTGAAAGATGACTGAATAGTTCAGGCAATGTGAAAAGACATTGTAGAGAGGAAATATGATGTTACAAATAATTAACAACAGAATTTAAATCCTTTGGCTATAAAACTGATTTGAAGCTTCCAAAGAGAAAACTGCCCCCTTTTTTCTTTAATATGTTGCTCAATCCCTACCATTTCTGCTTAGATATGAACAAAACTAGAAGCAAGCATGATAGACTTTAGCAAACTGTTTGGAGCTTAATTCAACTGTGGTAAAATTCTCATACAATTACAAGAATTCCCCACTGGCTGTAAAGAAATTTTGGAATCTGGAATCATAATTGAAATACCATCAAAAAGAAACCTGTGTTCACGTTTGTATTTTTTATTTTCAGATAAAATTTTACTGTTGATAAGTTTTTAATTGAAGCATGTAACAAAGTAAAGCATTTCATCTCTACTCGAAGTCAAAAACTTTCAAAAATGTAGTCGCCATAATTTAATGGATGTTCAATTAAACAAAGAAATACTGTGATTTCACGAAGTCATCTGAAGACCATTAGGTGAACTATAACTGAAAAAGTCAACCCTGTTCTAAGGCAGTGTTATGCATTACATATCAAAATGCTGCATATTTATATAACACAAAATGGAACAAATTTCCATTTAATAGGGGGCTAATATTCTTAAAACACACTTAAGTTGTGAAGTTTAATTTTATTTGATTTAGTATTTAACCTTAAAAGTAATTTTAAAAAATTTAATAAAGAAAGAAGCCAGTCTCTCTCTCTCTCTCTCTCTCTCTCATATACATTTAAGTTTTGATGCTACTTTTATTTTTTTGAGAGTTTATAATAAAATATTAAATCTTCAAAGGAAAAATGTTTTACTAATGTAACATTTTTGTTTGAAGGGTTCAAATAGATACACAAGCCATCTATTTTTAGATTTGTTGTTAGAACCCAACAAAGTTAATTATAAATCTTTCCTTTCACCATTAAATTTTTTAAAGAAAAAAATTTTCTAGCTGTTTAGCCACTAACCTAGTGCTTTATAAGAGTTGCCAATTAAAGGAAGTTCACATCATGCTAGTTACTCTTAAACTTGGAATATTTTAAAAAATAATCTCCCAAAAGCAGCAGGCAATTAGAAAATTCCATACAAGAGATAAATATGCATAAGACACAGCACATCAATAAAACAAAATTCAAATTATTCTGAGAAGGGGTAAATTGAGAAGCGTGATTGCCTTGATGCCCTAGATTCTAGGAATCTGGCTAAAATAGAAAGACAAGTTTGGGAGGGTTGAAGGTTTTAAAATGGCAATCCATATTAAGTCTTGCCTGCTCTCTGGGATCAAGAGGATACATTTGATGCAGTGAATAAGAAAATATTAAAAATGTCAAAGGTTGCAAAGCTTATAGCCCTTGATCTTCCAAGACAGTGTGGCAAGAAGACAAAGAAACAAGGTTCCCACACAAACTTCAAAAGAATACTTCAAATATGCTCTTTACGTTTCATTTTTTTTTTTTACTCTTGTCCAACAGTTCAGATGCAATTTTTTTAACCCTGCATTTCAGGCCATTCAAGCCCTGAGCTCAATTCCCTCAACCATTACATATCTTGATCAACCAACTGCTGGTGTCATCCTGAAGTATAAAAGATTTACCATATCTACAATCATTCCAGCAAGAAGTCAGACTCTGGCAATGTTTGAAGCCAGGACAAAAAGCCTGATAACCTCCCTGAGACTATACAGCAAATGCACAAGTAGCCATTCTATGTACCTAGACATAAAACCCTCAATCTCCTGACAACAGTCACATTAAGTAGAGTTGAAAGAGCAAATTCGGCTCTGATTTTAATCAAGAATTCACTGCAAAACTGTAGCAGAGGACTATTCGAACAGAGTCATCCTGATGGAGATACATAAAAAAATATTATACTAAACATTTACAAAAATTTTTATATGTATGCTAGAAAACATCCCATTCTTCTTAAACAGTATTAAATTGTTTTTTAGTTAGCAAACCTTGTTTTGTCCTCCAGGACATCTCAAAAAAACATTAGAAACTTTCACTCAAAAGGAAAAAAAAAAATTCTGGATACCCCCTCAAACACCAGTAACTTTTAGTTAAGACAACTCAAATCTTTAGCATCATTATCCTAGTTACAACATAACTCACTCAAATCCTGTTTGTATTTTTTAAAAATAAAAATAGAAATGCATACGGCCTTTTCTTCTCAGATTTTATAACTCCTTTGGATCTCACCAAACCTTTAAGACAAAGCAAAAAAACAGCATTCTCAAATATGAAAAAAGTTTTCTTGTGTGGATTCCATTTGATCAAATATCACCAGAACACTAAGCAAAATCAATCCTAACTGCATACCGTGAATCAGATGCCCAGTGCATGGCATATATCTTTGCCAAGTGACCCCTTAGCGTGCGTCGTGTACGCATCTGTATCCTTCCCACTGGATCTACATTGGCTGTCGCCATTGTTAATGTTGTGTCTGCGGCAGCTTTTCGTGCTTCCTACAAAAAAAAAAAGGGGGGGGTTAAACTAGTAACATTTTATTAGGTCTCAAATTACTGAAGATTTTATATCACGTACAACAAACACTTCAATAGAAGCAGTTAAAAACCAGTTCCACTACATTGCATAAATATTGTACATTAGTCCTGAAGTTTTAAAGCTTGTCCAAATTATTCTTGAATGATCGCTACACAAGTCTTTTTTGCAATGGTCAAAAAATGAGGGAATCCATTCTACTGCCTTTTCCAAATCAGATATTAAAACAGGAAATACAAAATAGTTTACAATAAACATAGGCAAAGTCAGTGCTCGGTCCTTTATTTTTCAAAACTTTCTTTCTTTTATGGGGTCCCTAATACAAATTATTTAGTTTCTAAACATAGTGGAATTGTTTAATAACACCAGGAATAATAATTTCTATTTATTTATGTACTCCACCTATCAGGATAGATAGTGTGGCAGCATTAAATTGAGTACTTTAGTGTTTGAGTGATCCAACTGGACAACTGGCCTTAAGCATTTTCAATGTTTTATGGTCCAATGTAAAAAAAAAAAAATAAAAAAGGTGACAAGTGCTGACTTCCAAGCTAACATTATAAATGCTTTGTTTCCAGTTTCTAAAGGCAATCATGCCTAAAATAGCAATAGTTTTGCATTTAAATGGTTTCAGCATGGCATTAACAACAGTGATAAAGTAGTTTTTACAGTATTAAAACACTACCACTGTAGTCTAGTAAAAACTTAGCAGCATTTTATAAGTATAATAATAAAAAAATTTTTAACCACCAAAAGATCTTGGTGGTTGAATAATCTTACTTTTAATTATTTAGGTTCATTTTTTTCTCTCAGATGTAATGTACCAAAGAAAAACTACTAAAAATATTTAGTGATTTCTCACAAAACATTCAAAGATTTTGATTTTTTTCCAGTCTCTAGTTGAAAAGTTCATAAGAGCAGTTTCTTTTTTTTTAAGTTTCCAAAATCTAATTTTAGCTTACAAGATGACTGAACATGTATAATTTTCATATATCTAATAAAAAAAATCTCATTAGCAATAAAAATGCAACATACCAAAAAACAGGTACAGTAAACAACCTGGTACCTGCTGATAGTCAGACATCTGGATGGAGTGTTTTTATACAAGCATTGCTGCTTATCCAACAGTTTCTTTCTTTAGTCCTTAATAATTAGCAAAACTAAGTGTTTTCTTTTCAATGGATTTCCTTCCAAAGTACTAGCCAAACAATTATTAGTATTATTAAAAACATATTGCAAAGATTACAATCAATTAACAAGTGTAGTGTAAAAGATTCTAACCATCTGACAAAAAGCAATCAGAGTATGTATGGACAATAATGGATACAGCTCCCTGGTGACAACTCCAACTATAAAGGCTGAAAAGCCATAGATAAACTGATCTTGGCATTTGTCGGAAAATATGATAACTGGGCAAGTCTGTTATCCAGGAGTTGGATGACAGGTTGCTTACTGTAATCAAATTAGATTGCTAATGAACATCAGTTTACTTGGCTTGATGAACAATACTGATTATAATTGAAAAATGAGCCTCATGTACTGCTTGTAGACATATTCTGACCAGATTTAGGAAAGCAAAAATCACCAGGTATATACAATCAAATTAACATGTATAAAAAAAGAAGCTTTATATTATCAACACCTGTTTAAGGAGCAAGAGAATTTGGAAGTGATCATCAACTATCAGAATTATTTTTTCATCTGAAGAATACATGCAATTCCCTGCCATCTAGAAACAAAAAGATCCAGCAGTATCACTAAGTGGAACTGTTGGATGGATGGAGACTTATTCAACATTTTAAAGTCATTTCCATGAACCGCACAATTAGTAATTACATTCAATTTAAGTAAAAAAAATGCCCTTTAATTTGTATGTTTATGTGTCATAATACAATTCTTCTAAATAATTGTATTTAGTAACAGAAACAAAAAATTAGCATAAGCTTTGTGCTGCTTCTGCTGGACTGACATCTTTAAAAGATACATTGTGTCATATAATCTTCATAAATCATCATCCATGCAAAAAAACATGCCCAATTTAAGAAAAAAGAATTTTCCAGGAAGTTAACAACTAGCTTCATGGACCGTTTTTTTTCCTTTGCCCAGCCAATGAAAGGAAATAAAAATGATTCTAATAAGAAAAAAAAAAGTACACGACTCACCCTTATTTGGTTTTTCAGCTGTTCTGTTTCCTGCCGTAAAGATTCTAGTTCACTACTCATGATTGCAGATTTTTTATAAAATGCTGAAAAATAAAAAAAAAATAATGCATGCATTAGATTTTAAATTGAATTTTTAAAGCACTATACAAACCAGTTTGACATTGATATAGCATTAAGTATTTCAATTATAGTGACTACTTTATATACTGCTAATGGAAATTGTAGGAATTTCATTAAGTCACTAAACAAGTCTCTACATAATAGTAGCATAAGATGGTGAGGAGGCATTTACAAAATTTTTAAAAGTGCAGCTACTGCTCCACCAACATACCAAACTGCCCTTGAGGTTTCTGTTGTAATCAGTACTACAACTAGGACTATCAGCAAGGTATTTTAAGTAATAATTTTTCTATAAAGAAAATATCAGTAAACTTTCCACAATAACAAAAATACTCTGAAAAGCCTTAAATATAACATCAGTATCAACATTGCATGAACTTTTTATTAAGAAAAGAGCTTCAGTGATTTTGTATAAACTAAATTTGAAACAGAGCAGCACTTAGAGCAGTTGCCCTTACAAGCACCAATAATCTATTCTCAACTTTAACCGCAATTACAGTAATTAGTAAGGGATTCTATAGTCAAAGTAGTATTAAACCAAAAAGTTCATTTCCATCATTCAAAAAATAATTTTGAGGACAGAAAGTTTTTAAATAAAGTTGGTTGGTAGGTAGTGACTTTTCTCCTGGTGTTTTGTATACTTGACACCACAAATAAAAACATCTAGCAATTAATTCTCATCAATGCAATTGGCAACTATTGAAATAATCGCATATAATTTTTAAAATATTTTATATTTCAAACAAAACAACCTACTTGGCTCATCAAATCATATACTCAAAAAAGGAAATATAAAGCAAATATCGTTCATAAGTGTGTTCATTAAAATGGAATATTCCATTTTTAACACAAGACAAATCAACCTCTTTTTCAAAGTCCAAAGTATTTTGTTCCGCTTACTGAAACTATTAAAAAATTGACTTAAAAATCAATAAACTATTCTGAAAACTGTCAGCTGAAGTTTCAGTGTACACCGAAATTTATGTAACAACAATTTTTTTTTTAAGTGATAAATAATTCTATGAATAGTGAAGTTCAACAATTGCCAAACAAGATTTAACCCCTTTTGCTACTAAAAGGGGAATTTTAAAAACTTAGAAGTTTTTGCTTTTTCAACAAAAGGAATAGTAATCTAATTTATCATTTAAACAGTTTAATTAGTTAAGTAAATTCCATGTGAATGGAAGGGCATTTGATACTACACTAAGTAATTTTTGCAAAGCTTGACTTATATTTTTTGTATCCTTTACAATACACAATCAAAATATTGCTGCTGCAAAGAAAAAAAATTGTATCCCCTATTTCAAAAATGTATACCACTAGAATCTGTGCTGGCTCAGCCTCAGAACTGTTTCTGGTCTGTACTAGGTTTATCAGTATGTATAAACCAGTTAACAACTAAAAGGTCTTTTTTTTTAGGTTCAAAGGTTCAAAAAAATTTTATTTAAATTTTGATTAGTAACAAAAATTGATAATTTTTTTAAAATGAAAACTTATGGTCTTAAAGGATTTCAGCCAAAATCAGTTTACATTGAGACTGCGAGCCGGCCACCCAACCCTACTCCCTCTCTCTCTGGAGGGAGGGGGAGATAGGATTTTCCCAATGCTTTGACCAGTAGAAAGGTGTTTTCTCACCCAGAAATTTGGAGTCGAAAGAATTGTGAAACAAAAGCATATATTTATCTTATTTACTTGTAGCTCCTTTCTGCACAGCATGCGTACCTGAAAATATAAGCTTTGTCGATGTAGCGCTCACGAGAAGTTACTTATTTTAAAACCGTCCATTAGTAAGGGAGGCTGGCAGCTGATCTTCTGCATGTGCGGTCGGTCATCAGGAAGGTACAGGGGGGCAGCAAGTTCACTTCACTTCAACAGTTGGCAAAGCGAGTAGCCAAACGGAATGGTGGACCACTACAGTCAGTAACTTACACCAGACATCACCAACAACCCCAGAAAAACTTGTTAGAAAGGCAGATTTACAAATAACCACCTGATCTCTATCACCCAGTTAAAAAAACTCGCCTATTATTAAACTGAGCATCTGCACTTTTCATAATAAGTTAAAATTCCAAATGTCATTCATCTCCTATGACATACGTAGGGAACCTACAATCGAAAGTGTCCCGTGGCTATGAAGTGTAACACTGAAACAGCTTACAAACAATATTTATCTGTCACAATCTTTTTTTTTTTGTTTTTTTTTTGCAGAGTTACCCTGACTTAAAGAAACTTGTTTGAAATATAGTGTAGCAGAAATGTCCCTTCAATGTTTAACCACTCAGGGGTGGCAGATGTCACAATCTTAGCCACACTTATTAAATTATATTTTCAACCCAGAAATATTTTCTAATTTTAGAATTCTTAATCACTTCTGTAACTGCAAGGACCTCTTTATTAGGTCAAAAGTTGTGATTGTGGTTCATGCAAATGAGGTTTACACATGGACACATGCTTGGTAGATACAGAAGGCTACTTATTCCAAGAAGTATCCACTGAAGTATATTTATTTGCGGAAGTAAATAGTAAGCTTGCTTGTCTCTTGTGCACAGAAGCTTTGGCAATAAGGAAATCAGCAAAGCTAGAGCGTCATTATATAACTGGCATATTTACCAGGCAGAATAAAGCAGACAGCATAGTTCATGATAAAGAGTGAACTAATAGCAAAAGAACCTTGTTATTTTTTGCAGTATTATTGGATAAAGTTAACATGTGTTGCGTAGATCACCAAAAGTTATTTTCCTTCAGTAAGGAAAAGTTTCTCACCTGTCCTATGAAATTAATACATTCTTCAAAGTCAAATTATAGTGAATAAAATCAAATTGTATCTTAACATTTTATTTCACAAGGAAAAACATGTGAATCAATTAATTATAAATGACTATATTAAAGTTGTCGAATAAACTAAAGTACAAAACAGCGATAATAATCCAGGGTATAAAAATGAAATGTAAACGGTTTCTTCTGAGTGAAACTGTTGGATTAATAGCTGCCTATCAATAAAGTCCAATTTATTTTATGAATCTTATCAATAAAACTATGACTTTAAAAATTACTGACCCAAATTTTACAAATATTCTTAGCACACAATAAAAACTGAATATTTACTATTGTTTACTTAAAGTCAGTCGAGAGCTTTAATACAATAAGAGATTTTTGTAGTACAACAAACTCTTAATGAAATATCAATGTTGGAAACAGCTTATATCTTTCAGTTTTATCAAGTTGAGAAAATAAAATGAAGAAAAATTCAGAAGTATCATTTTTTAATTGCATTGGGACAGAGCACCCTTGGTATTTTGCATTACAGTAGGAAATTTCTACATTTCCAAATAGAAAGTTAGTAATCAATGATTGACTGAATTTAGCATCTTCTATAAAAAAAAAAAAAAAAAATCAGCTATAATATTTTTCAAACTGGTGTAAAAATTTGTTCAGACAAATAATCCTGTTGTAATAAAAGATGTAGAGGATATAACCATATCACAAAATATTACCTTTTAACCTAAACATACATCAAATTTTGCACATGCATGACTAACATTACTTAGTTAAATTGATTTTATTTTTTTAAATAAAAGTCTTTAAAAATTTTCTTTTTTCTTCTTCAAACCTGCATGCAGTGTCAGTATTAAATAATCTACAAAGGAGATGCTCTGGATTCAGTTTCCTAATAAAGAGGAGGAAAGCCCATGCAGCCAGCTAGTTCTCTCTCTTTTAGAATATATATTTAAGAAAGATTAAATAGTTTCCATGTAAATAACTGACTTTTTGTTACAAAGCTCCCAAAGCATTTAAGTATGCACACAATTTTATTCAGAATATGGCAACTTCTCTCTTGATTCTATTCCAGATTTTAAAATTAAAAAATATATACTAAACCTCGAATATCATAATACATAGCTGCTTTGTATAATTATAAAACGCTGATTATAAATTTCAGAATCTAAGGAAATTGAGTCTCAAAAACAGTATAATAAAAACTCATCTACATTGTACATGTATTTTTTCTGAAAATACTCTACCAATTCATATATATTAATTTATTTTAAAAGGTATGTAGGTACTTTTTTAAAATTCATGCTCAGTAGATATTCTGCCATGTCATCACTAACAGACTAGGTCTACAATTTACTTATTTCTTGTGACCAATTTGGTTAGTAACTATAAGGTTTTAATTGCAAAAAGTTCTCTCCAAAAATACAACAAATTTTTTTTAAAAAAATTTAACAGCATACAAATGATTCAATTTTTTATGCTTGAGAAATTTGGTTGTTCTTTCCTCCCTCTAAAATTACGTAGAGCTATCTGCATTTCTTTTTCTCATTAAAGATCACATAACAGTATGAATGAAAATCCTTCAATGCGTTTTCCACATTTAATTTTTATATAAGAATATTCAGGTTAAATTGATAATAGTCAAAACGTTCAAAATTCCAGAATAAATACTGCAGAATAGCAGCAGCTGCCAATAGGCTTAGAATTTGATGCCAAGAATAAGGAATGTTTAGCATCATAAGAACTTCGTTAGAAGTGCTTAATCAAGTGTTCTTATGCAATAAGCACTTCATGTAAAAATAACTGTTTTTTACCATTAAGCCAAATAAAGCATTTGCAAAGTTAAACTTTTTAAAAGAATAGTTAAAATTTTTAAGTTTCCTATTGCCATGCAAGCAGCATGTAACAAAGCTAATCAGAAATTCAAAAAAATTTAGAATTGCAAAACCATGAAAAATGTGGAAAATTATGATAATGAATAAATAACTAACTTGATGCTGAGCATTTGCTTAGCAATATGGCTATAGTCACAAGTAACATATTTTCAACATGACCAATCTTTAAATGCTGGTACAGTGAACACCAAATGCTTAGTTTTTATAGCCACCGTTCAAAAAATATCAAATGTGAAATATGAAGCTAGTATCATATATATTACTTGTAGCTAGAAATTTGAGAACACGCAGACTTTTTAGATAAGTTACAATGAAGCTAGAGATTAATGAACTGTTTCATACAGTTTTTTTGTTTTTAATTTTAGTAAAATTTAAATATACACTCCAGCATAAAAATTGTCCCTCGCTCCTTATATTTTGTTTCAAGAGAGAAAATACATCCATAATAAACTTTAGAACAACAATGTGCAATAACATCTGATTAATAATACTTAACTCTTTCACGGCAAGCCTTGTTCAACTTTAAAAATAATTTAAATGTGAAAATACCTTAAAACTATTTTCCCTAAATTTATCAGGAAGCAACCAAAACTAGGATGATAGTCACTAAAAAATGTAAATATTAATGCCAAACAATAAAACCATTGAGGTAAAATTAGTTCCTAATACAAGTATGCAATTGAAATGTAACTTGTGTATTATGCAGGATAGAGAGAATATATTTTAAAAAGACATGCTAAAATTTTACTGAGAGTATAAAGAAAATAATAACTTCTTTTCTCTCAAATGTACTTGTCCTCTCTATCCTGTTTTTAATCTAAATTTGTATTACTTTGCTTGTGTAATACAGTTCATACTTTTTAAAGACCAATATTTTGAAACTCACTTCATGTAGAAACCAACCAACAACCAGCGAGCACAGAAATAAGCACATTTAAAAACACTACTGTTTGTTAAATTAATTTTGAATTTCTAAATTCTTACTTCCTTTAGTTTGCCATAACAAACCAAAAGAGATAGTAGAGCGTGGGGTTTATCCTTCCTATTGCCTAGAACCAATCATCATTTAAATGGACTAATTTGTAATATATAAACAGCTTAGTGCTCAGTGAGTAATTTTTGCATTATTCACAAATGTCCTAAACTCCTGTTTCTTTTTGTGGGGGAGATGAGAAACAAAACACTATTGTAGCAAGTAATTTTGAGTGATTCAACGTGTTGATTTAATAGATTCAGCCCATGTAAACCGCAAATCTGTGTCTGCCTTCAGGACTTTTTGTTTGATTTTTTTTTTTTAATTAATAGTTTCACATGCAACAATTGTGATACATTCTACTTCTTAAAATAATATTAATTTTTTTTTTTTAATTGCAAAAATATTAAAGAAAAATCCGTGTTTTTGTTTTTTTTCTCCCCCTTTTACATCTTTACAATATTTTTTTGAGAGTGAGAGAAAATTAATGCCGAAGATATCAAAATTTGCATGTGTAAATTGGGACAGAGTAATTTAGGGAGACCGCTGGCGGTACAAATGCTTATTTGGAAGGATATACGTAAACATTTTAAAAACTATATCACTCGGTCGGTCGTCTATAGGATTGTTTAAGCAAGATATTATTCCTTCACAAAAAAAATGCACATACAGTCTGTGTGTGTGTGTGGGGGGGGGGACACAGACTTAAACTAGCAGTTACCCCACCAGAGGTATCATCAGAATATGTACTCTTAATCTCTTGATTTCTTTCAAAGGAAAAGATCTAAGCCTTTGTTTGTCGGTTCTTGTTGTCACACACACTATCTTACCTATCTGTCAATTACAAGATCAGACTGGGGGGGGGAACTAACTACAGGCTGAAACAGAACACGGCAGAAAAGGTGAACGGGAAATACTCGTAAAATTCAACAAAGGAATAGATAATGAGAATCGGCATCAGGGATGCATCCGGTCCATCTATTAGAGGGCGTGGCCTACATTAAACAGGGCCAGACACATCACCTGTTGTTACTCGTGCTACAGCATCCGAGATGAACCCCAACCTGATGTCTCCCCCGGCCCGGCCAGATTTTTTCCATCCCTGCTAAAATCAGGAGGAGGAGGAGAGGAAAAAAAAAAAAAAAGGAAAAAAAAAAAATTGCAGGGTGTGTTTAGTCTAGACGAATAAATAAGCGCTTCGGTAGATGCCGATATACGCATACATGCACTTATTTATGTGGTTATGCCACCACGACAACTTACCTAGGGGGTTGGATAGGAGGAGATCAGTTAGGAAAAGCAAATACGGCCGACGACGACGACGACGACAAGTAGGTACTTCAACACATTATGCATGTATTCCATCAGATCGCCATATTTGATGCGCAAGGGTTCCTGGCTAGCGGATTCTGCAGACGGGCCGAGAGCGGCAGATTCGCACAGCAGCGGGGGGGGGGGCCGGCAGCCTTGGACCGACCGACCGGCCGAAGGGGCAGCGGGAACGAACGGTAGTTCTAGCGGGATGGAGGGAGCCAAGTTTTCCACCGCCGCAAAACCTCTCGCCGCGCCGCCGTCTACGGATCACCCGTCTGTGCGGTAGCAACCAGATCTCCTCCTCCTCCACCGAGAAACCTTCCGACATCATCGAAAGTAGTACCGCCGCCACCGATTGCCCATCCGTTTCGCATTCCCGGCAGACACGGCTGCTTGTAGCCGCCAGTGCGCTTGCGAAGCCCTTTAGACAGAGAAAGCTTCTTTTAGGGGTGGGTGCCCGGCGCACGGGTGGGTAGTCCTGCCTCCCAGTGAGAATAACAATTTGCATACCGTATTTCCAGAGAGACCGGCGGTCGGTCAGTCTGTCATTGTAAGCCAGACGTCGTGGACAAAGAACCCCGGAGAAACAAGCCAGCATAAAAGGTCAAGAGATCCCATACTCACCCTAACAAACAACACGGCTTAGCAGAGTTCAATCAAATGACCATAAACGATTGCACTTTCGTACTTATTTCCTGCATTAATTCGATAGGTAAAAAAATTCTTTCCCCACAACCAGGGTGCGGTGCCCTTGCGTTGACATATAACAGCCCCGTAGATGTCGGGAATGAGTTTGAGCATGCGCACTGGGCGGCTAACGTCCGCCTTATTAACATATATCAATGATCGCTCGCCCTCGCACCCCCTCCCCCCCCATTCAGCGGAAACTGTCGAGCGACAACAAATATCGGTGAGAGAGAAAACTGATCGATAGACGACAACGCGAATCTTTATGGCGATTAAAATAAGCAACACCGAAGGGCGGTTTTGCGTATTTCTGGCATCTGTGAGCTCTGTTTTCTTTCCTTACGTGCCTCTTTAGTCAGATGAACTAGAAACGCACTTTTATCGCCACTGATAAATTATCGGGCATAATTCACCGAAATGTGTAATCATTTCTATATCGGCGCGCGCGCGGGTAGGGGGGGGGAGTTACGAAAGAGCGAACAGGAAATATTGGGACGGAAACCGATGCGAAGGTAGACATAAAAAAATATCTTAGTCGCATTATTATTTTGGAAACCAGAAATTCAGAATAATGGTAAGTGAGAGTAACTGCCAAAATGATGCCCGTTCTACCCATCTGTTTGCGAGTCAACCATAACCGTTCTGTCGGGTAGAGAATGTTTCGGATTCCCCCCCCCCCCCATTTTCATTTTAGGATAAATTCTGCATTTACTCGCACATTGGAATCAACCTGATTTTTGTATACGTTTTTCACTCAATTTATTTTTAATGAAACTTCCGTATTTTCTTCAACGCCCTGAATTACTTCAGCCATCACAAGTCGCGGTACTTTATCGTGTGTTCGACGAAGATTTGTGTTTTCAAACGAATGAAAAATACGATATTTTATTATTTTTTATCTTATTTCTGGATCTCAGATTCCACATTCCGATTCGACTTTTGTTCCGGTCACTAATCAAGCTTACTGCCTTGACCTTGGGGAGGAGCGGGGTGTTAGGGCTTAGCTTGATCAGCCGGCCCGATCCTGGTGGCCAAGAGTGAGATGAATAAATTATAAATGAAGGCTAACCGACTTTAACACTAACAATTATCTGCTGGGTGAAAGGGTAAGAAAAGCAGCTCGCCGTGTCAGTAATATTGGGGCTTAGCATAACCGTTATTTATTACTTTCTGATGTAAAAAAAAAGTATTTCTTGACTGAAAATAGAATTAATATGGAGATTTCTCTAAATAAATGTCAAACTTTAACATCTCACTATTGCAAAACATTTTGTGTAATTAAAATAACTTATGTGAACATGTAATAATTAAAAAAAAAACAGCAGAAAGGCAAATCTATGAATTTCAGGAATAATCTTTAATGATTTTAATAACTAGGAAAGTTGTCTTGATAATTTTATTTTATTTTGTCATTTTGAGTAAACTGAAGCCTAAATGAATTTAAACGCTCGAGTCGTACCGAGAAGACAGAATACCTTTGTGATCAGACAGGTATTTGATTTAATTTATGTATATTTTTAGCAGAAAATGTAAACAGAAGCGGAAGAGTGTGGGTGGAGTGCAATCTAGAGTGAAAAGACTCCTAACAGAGACGCACGGACGGACCAAACACGAGCGCTTATTTTGCTCTATTGGTTTAATAGAAACAAACAAGTGTTTCCAGAAACACCGCACGCTCATTTACTTTCTAACCGTTTGTAACCGATCACAGCTTTAACCGATAACTTTTTAAATAGAAAAATAAACACACACACACACAACAACAAATGTTTGGACTTTCGTTACTGATCGTCACTTTTCAAAGTAAATCAATTTTAATGTTTACACCCATTGATCTAATAACCTGCGGATGGGGTAACAAGATGGAACATAATCAGTCTTCGCCTGCATTGGTTGACACTATGCTAACAAGGAGTCATCTCAGAAAGTTAATTAATTATATAAAGATGGTAACTAAATTGGTTCATTAGGACTTCCCAAGGTATTATGGATAATCTAGCTTAAAGATTAACCCTCTTCTTCAATGATAAATATTTTATATGAATGGATTGGCATAAACCTGGCAGCTTTTAAAATTCCTTCCAACTTTCTTCACCCTTATTTTATTTCATCATTTATGTTGTTGTAGTAGTAGCAATTGTATGTAGATCACGTGACCTTTTCATCAAATCTGCGTATACATGTTCATTAAATTGTAGTTAAGTATATTTAAGGAGCTCGAAAATTTTTTCTCTGTATATTTTTTAAGAAATTGAGGTTAGGTTTTATGAAAGTTTTAGAAAAATTCATTAATTAGTGGATTTTTAAAAATTAAAAAAAATTACTTTGATCTTGAGAATGGGCCTAATATTGAGGATCCCTCACTTAAATGGAAATTTAATCTTTCTGTTCTGTTTTGTTTTTAATTCCTTTATTGTTATTTTCCACTTTCCTGCTCCTATTTTATATCACCACCAGCTAAATCTAGTTTCGCAGCCAGTGTTGTGATATTGCTATAAGTGTTTATTAAAACCATCTCCCACAAAAAACAAATTATTCATAATGGGTTTGTTTTGTGTGCTTAAAAAAAAGATTTTAAATTAGTTTAGCTTCACATTTATTCTGTGACTGACTTCTGGAAGAATCATTTAGAGAATTTCCAGTACAGGTTTTACTGCATGCACACGGTTTAGATAAATATATCTGTACATGATGCAGCGTAAAAAAAAAATAATAATCAAGGTTATATAACGAATTACAAGACGGGGAAATAAGTTATAGGTTAATTCGCTTGTTTACTTACACTTAAGAAAATCTGAAACTGCTATAATACTAGGACAATGAATATATACATATCGAATTAATTCATCTTTAAAAAAATACAAAAGTAAGAAATTCAATTGTGGAATTTGTAAATTTGTTTTAAATGATATGTATAATGTTTAAAAAAAAAATTGTTTTAAGAATCAGTTGGGGGAGTCCAGAGATTATTGTTTTTAGAAATATACAAAATATTTAAATGCTTTTTTAAATATTCATTCTAAATAATGTTTAACTGCTATAAACGGAAATTAATTGTACATGCAGCCCTTTACCACCTTCTATTCATTAAGAGAGAGAGAGTGGGCGCGGTTTCTATAGTTCGGAAAACTTCGGTGTTTTCCGTATTCGAAATCTTTAAAAAAAAAATAGCAAAATCACATTTTTTTTTTTTTTGTTTGCTTTCCGCTCAGTTGTTTGAATCAAACATTGATGGAGTCATAATAATGGTGATCTACTGCTGGAGTCTGGCTCTGCAACGCTTTTTTTTTTTTTTTCTTTTCTGCTGAACAAACGTCGGTTCTGCGGGCACAAAGAGGATGCCCGGGTCCTGAAAATCGATGGGATTAATGCAACCGTCAGGTCAACTCGGGGCGCGTGACGTCAAGGGAACCCGAGAATGACGTCATCTCTGCCGTGGTAACTGGCTCCGCACATTGGCTGCCCCAGCTTACAAATGCACATTGTGCGTAAGGAAGCTAACTCCGGATTGACATCAAACACACACACACACATATAGATATCTCCGTGGTTACGTGACACATAGATGCATGAACAGCTCGAACCGAACAAAAACTTTTTTTTTTTGTTTTTGTTCTTTAGTATTATACCGCAGCAAGTTTGATTTCCCTCCGCGAGTCTTTAATCGAATCGGTCAGAGATATAGTGCCAAACAGGCCTCCGTCAAAACCCGCCAGTTATTCCATCTTTCCCGGGAGCTACTGATCATCATCCATCATCCATCATCTGGGAAGTAGATTTCCAGTCTGTTCTGCGGTCGGAATCGTCCGGAACCCACTCGGCGGCGTCCGGTGATGTGATGCGTCTCCGCCTCGCTCTCGTTCGTGTCTTCCTCGCTGTTACTCCGGCCCTGAGTCCGGAAATATCTCCACGGTTTCGTACTAAGGGCTCCTCCAGTTTATCGGCTTGGGGGGGAGGTGAAGAATTAGGTGAAGAATTATTTGAATACCATTTTTTTTTTCTTTTTTTTTCACATTTCCAAGACCGATCCAATAAACTCTGATACAGTGGTGCTTAAGGCGTAAAATGTGGGGCTGCACTCCTGCGCCGACTTCTGTCTAAAAGAGACACCTTCCCTCTGCCATAAGATTCCAGACTTTGACGTTTCATTTAATCTCCACAGAACCAAAAACATATTTATTAATTTTCTGAGTCCTAATAAGAACTTTTCCGAACGAATCCTGCAAGAAAAATAAAAAGAAAGGATAACTCGTTTTGATTGGTTCTAAGCGGCCTCGTCTCTCCACCATTAACCCATTAACAACTGTATCAAAATGGTATTTTTTACACACATGCACACACACACACATATACACACACACTCACACACACGCACACACACACACACACACGTAAATAAACGATATACAATTGTAGGAATTCGTTTTAAGCCCCAAAAGCAGCACTGTAAATTGCCCTGCAGAGGAACAAAGAGTTAATTCGAAAATGATTACGAGTCATTTCTGTTTCGTGTCCTGTTGTTAAAATAAATTTTACGTGTTTTTGTTTTGTTTTGTTGTTGTTAAGGTCGTTAAAAACGTTTTCCCAGGTATTAGGAGATCGATCCATTTGGGCAGCTCCTAACCATTGCTGGTGATAACGTTTGTAAGCAGACTCGATCCCCTTTTTGGCAACTTCTCTAGATGAATCTCATTAATTGCAATTCTCCATTTTAAATCATTGTTCATGCCCTTATCACTAAAGGTAGATGTTCTTATTAAATTACTTATAACTTAGATGCACAGTATCTTTATAAGACATTTTTTTCTGTTGTTCTTTAAAAAAAAAGAAAAAAGGTAACACATGTGATGTTATTGCAATGACAGGGCAATGACATGGCGATATTTAACTTTTTATAACGGATACTGTAATGTTAAAAATGCTGTTTTGATTGATTCTAGCTCAAAAGAATATTTAAAGTTCACAAAATTTTAAAACATTTTTATTTCAATGCTAAAATTACTAACTACAAATTATCACGTACCTTTAAAAAATAATAGATTAAATATTTTCATATTGATACCCTAGAGACTGCTTTTTTATTTTGAGGTATAAGAGAGGAAAAATAGTGACGTCAGAACCAATATGAACGTTGTATATCACACCATGTTGCACAGCTTTGACTATAAGGTTTTTTTTTTTGTAGTTTTATTGATAGGAGAGCTATGTTGTCACCTATACATGTTTGAAAGTTTTGAAAATTTAAATTTTCCTGAATTAATTTCAAACTGTTATTAACTAATATTTTTTGTCATGAAATTGCATACAGGAAAAAATGAGTTTGTTTCAAAAATGAAAATCAATCAAAATTACTTGGAATGTAAACAAACATTTATAAAATCAGTAACTAGTTATTCTAATAATTAACAAACTATTATACTTTAAATAAAAATACAGGAACATATTGCATTGAAGTGTTCATGCTTACTTAGGTGTATACTCATTTATCATCCCTTTTAAATTATCACCAGATGACACAATGTACAAAGTATAAAATATCTGATCCAAATAAAAATATGCCACTGAAATTGGGCTTAGCAATACTAAAATGACAAAAAAAAATTTAGATATTCTAGTTACTTTCTAAAAAGAAAGTGAAAGTTGTCTTGAATTTGAAGCATCTATATGACAAAAAAAACTTTAATAGATTACTTTATTTTATAATAATTAAATATTTAAATTAGAATTTTAAAATTTTTTTGTGTGAAATTATTTTTTTGTAACATGAAACATTTTTAAATTTCAGACATGGAGATTTAAAGTCACATTTTCATGAAAAAATTTTAAAGGTACTTCCTGCTGCATGTGTTATTGTATTCCTGCTTGGAAATGTCTTTTGTTAATAAATTTTTTATACATTAACATAAGGTTTGACTTTGGAGGGAAATGAAAAATAATGAGTATGTATAGACTATAGCATTACAGAATGTACCTAGAAAAACTATGCAGAAATGTATCCCCCTTTTTTTTCAACAAACAAAAATGATTGTAAATCTATTACAGAAGATGCAAGAGAAAAAAATCTGTTGAGCATTTGTGCAGTGGATTATTGATCAACAAATTGGTGAGGAGAAAGGTGTGATTGAAAGGATTTAACTTGGGTGTGGTAATGGATTAATGATCACTAGTTCACATGATCCACAAGCTCATAATTATCAGCACTACTGATTATCTACTTATGATGGCTGAAAAATGTTTAGTATTGGCTATTTGTCAGTTTTAAATTATGAGGTTTATTGATCTCACAACTGTACTGATACACAAGAACCACTTGTCAGGTGTACTGTATTACATAACTTCATTTCTATATTACTCCAGTATATAATTTTATGTTTTTTAAACATGCATTTGGGTTAGTAAAAATAGAATTTTAGTAATGATGATGTTCCAATCTTTAAGGTGATAATAATAATAATAATAATATACTGTATGTGTATTTATTAAAAATAAAGAAGTAAAAGATTTATTATAATTATTAATACATATTTAAAATAGCTGCATGTTTCAAAATTGTAAAAATAATGTTTTACAAAATTATTTTTCCACGCATATATTAATTTAATAACTGTATTAATATTTTTAACTTATTTTATTTTTAGAATTCAGAAAAACCAAAGAGTTTATTAAATTAAAAAGAATATTAATTGAATTTTATATAAACAACTTAGATGAATATTAAAGAATGGAAAGGGTTTGATTATCAGTTATAACTTATTAGTTGCATCATATTAGAAAAATACTATTTGTAAATGATAGAATAATCATTTGTCATTAGGAGTCAAAAGTCATTTTCTGAGGGATACGGTATATAAAAATGTAGTGCTAGTTATTACCTGCAAAAAGAATCAGAAAAAAAAATATAGTGTACAAACCATAATAATGTTACTAAGCAAGTACAGTATCTAGATTTGTTTGTAGTCAAATTCGTGTTATGTAGAAACGGAGTTACGTCCCTTTCAAATTGTTTCATCTTGAATACATATTTCACGAGTAAGATGCCAACATTATTTATGTAAACAAATAACTGTTTACCCATTTAACTGCTTGTAAAAATATCTTTCTTAGTAATTTTTATTGTTTTTATTTTAAAAAACACAATAGTGGGCTGGAAAATTAATTTTAATTATTATTATTATTATTAAAGTTACAAAATCTTTTATGCTATATTAGAAAGCAGGAAAACTACTATTGATTTTCTTGTGATGCTAAATGGCTAACAAAATATAATCGTGGGTCAAATGTAGAATCAAAACGAATTTAAAAAAACAAAACAAACAAACGAATTCTATTATATATAATTATAATTTAAAAACGATTTATTCACAATGGTATTAACATTTATTTAATATCTTGCTTTTAAACTATTTTCTTAATATGATGATAGAATGATGCAGAAATAGACTGTTGTTTTTGGATAACCAGATTGTTTCTACTGTTTCTAACAGAATTTGGAAAACAGGACATTTGCAAGTAAGAGAAAACAAAGATACAGAAAGGCAGGCTGATAAATGCATATAAACAAAAACAACTACTTAGCATTAGTTTTAAAAATCTATAAAGAAAAATTTTGAAAAAATGTTTAATGCAATTAGATGTGTAAGACTAGAGCTACATTTTAGAAAAATTGTCTACACTGAAATTTATTTTTAATTTAAAAAGTCTTTAAAGAGTAGATTCTCTGAGATGTGAAAAAAAGATATAATTTGTTGTTTATATTTTTAATCAGATTAAAATGTCCTCCATATGATGTTTGTGTATTATGGGTAGTTTACATTTGATGTTAAAGTTGATCACTGTCAGATTCATTAATGTGTTGCTGCAATCTCTAACTACTGGGAATAGAAGCTGGCTTCTGAAAATGTCCTGTGAAGATAAATAACGCACAACAGCTAAATTTCACCACAACACCCCAGCAATCTGTTGTACTGTCTTGATGAAACCATAAACTACACTTTATTAGTGCCTTAGACTAACTCATCCTTTTCATTGCAGACCTGCACATTAGAAATATTCTCAAGACTAAACTGCTATTTGCTTAAGTTGATATGCACCGATCAGAGCTGTGGAATTCAACAACTGCTTCCCTATCATCTATTTTAGAGTTCTCTGATTTTAAACCTTCACACTGTACAATTTAAATGTCTGACAAACCCAAGTGTAGCAACGAGTGAATCATGCATCCTCTTAGAAATTAATTGCAGTTTTAATTTGCATAGTTATCTCTTTCCATTTAAAAACCATGTGAATGACACTTTAAATACATTTTCCACTTTAATATTGTAAATTAAAATTGAAAATGAAATATAACATTTGTTAAAAGTTGTGCTTTGAGAAAGTTAACCCTGAAATTAGCAACATGTGGCAACTGTAGGCCTTTGAAATTATGGAAACCATGAGCTTTCTTTTTTCCATGGATAATACAGTAAATATGTAAAGTAAAAAATGTTTCTTTTTAACTTCAGGTTCAGCCAGATTTTCTATTGTATAGCACCTGGTTGACTGACTGTTATAGATAAACTGTTTCCATTAATGTAAGATAAAATAAAGAAAAATTCTGATGCAGCGAAACAGAAAATTTTGGTATTTTGTAACATCCAATTGGTGGCAGATGGCCGACCAGACTATCCTGCTATGTCTAAAAATCTGAGGTTGTTCTTGGGCACTGACATGGTTTGAGGAACCTCCCACAGCATGGTTTCTTGCTTTTCTATATCAGTCTTTAGTGTAGGTTTTCTCTGGCTCCTTCCGTGTCTTCCCACAGCTAAACAGAGGATTTCTACTGAAGACATTTCTTTTAGATGTCTCTGTGTGTGTGGCGGGTGAATGCAAGGCTGACCATCATTTGGCCTTAAAAGAAATTAATACCAAGTTACAGAAATGGAACCAGTGTATCATTCAGACCGGTTTCCACCCTAAGGTATGAATTTCATCCAACACTGCTGAGAGTTGAGCAAACTTTGGTTCTGTATTTTGAACAGTGACCAAAAAAACAGAAATCTTCATCATTTTGTTGCTTCGCTCAACTGTTTGAAATACCATTAGCAAAATGTATCTGTTATTTTTCTGTCGTCGTCATCATCATTGTTGTTGAAATCATTATTATCAAAAATATCTGCATGATGCTTGAAACAGAATTTTTTTCATATATTTTTCTTTCTTATGAATAAAATGTAAAAATACTAAAATAAAAATGTAATTTGCGTTCAGATAATTTTGGATTTTTTAAAATATTGTTGGAAAAAAGTTATGAAAACAATTTAGAATTTTTTTTCTATTTTATCTATTTTGTTTCTCCATGTATTAGCATTTTAATCAAGTTTGAAATGAAACATGAGAGAGAGAGAGAAAGAAAATCAATAAAAATAAAAAGGCAGAAATTTCATAGTGTTGGGTTTAAAGATCTTAAAAAAAATAAATGACAGTTTTATCATATAAAAAGATGTGTGCACTAAGAACAGGTTCTTTGCAATCTATTTATTTGAAGAAAGCATAAAAATCTTTTTGAAAAGTTTGCATAATATATGATTAAAATGCACAAAATGTATTTACTTTTTATTAATAAAGTTAGAAAAATGTTAAAAAGACTACTTTGGTAACACTTCAGTCTCAAAGGAATTATTAATGCCAAACAAAACAATTTATTGCAAGATTAGATTTTGATTTTTGCTTTAATATGATAATTAATACCTGAATATTCTAAACGGTTTTAATGTTTAAACTTCTGTATTTCTGTAGTTTTTAAATATTGATTTTTTGTTATTTTATTAATTATGATTACTTTCAGTTCTGCAGTTACTATGAATTAACTTATTTAAAACCATTTTTTTGAAAAGAAAAACAAAATAAGGGTGAATAACTTGTAAAAATTAAATTAAATAATTTAAATACTATGGTGAAAAGAATTAGTTGAATAAATTTATAGTATTTAATTTTTTTGAATCTATAAATTATTTTTCATTTTTATGTTGTAAAGAATAATATTTTTTGGCTAAATGACATTTTATTGTTGCCATCTGATGAAAAAAATTTCTAAAGCAGCCAAGGGGAAATAACTCTGTTTAGTAAATTTTCATGAAGTTTTTTTTATATATCACAGGCCATTTACAATTACATTAATAATGAAATGATTACAATTTATCTTGTGTAAGTAATTAGTATTACATTAAATCTATTCACAGTATAAAAATCTTGATCACTAAATTTAGTGTAGTCCAAACTGATTAGTGATGTTATTACTTGTTTCTCTATACAGGATCCACATAACAAAGTTTACAATTATGGCTATATCATTTGTGCAGTGAATATTGTCAAAAATAATAACCCTAAAAGATGAAGTTTTAGCCTGTTTTTTTTTTTTTTTTGGCTTGAGATCATTGCCTGGAGTATACTTATAAATGAATAAAGCCATGATAAAAAGAATCAGATCCTCATGTGGCATCTTTGAAAAACAATGATTTCATCTCTTCTAGCTTCTCATATGATCAACCAATAGAGAAGGGCACTGGTAGAGCTGATGCTATTACTACCAAGAAATGAAAAAAGCAGCCATTAAGACATCACATATTCTAGTCACTTGTGATGTGGAGAACAAAAGTAGTGATAAGTGTAACCACTTTTGTTGACACTCAAAAGGAGAAAGCCTACTAGTTATGATGTCATTAAAGCACAGGTAATGACTAAAACAGAGGATAACATTATAACACATTTTTTTTTGTTGCTTTAATGATGATACTTTGTCAGTTTAAGTATGCACATAAAGTTAACAACAATTCTGTTTTAACATACACGACTTAGTTTTTAAGGATGGTGTTTTAAAAAGTTTTAAATTGTTTGTTTTGTCCTAGAATATAAATTATATTACTTCACCATTTCTTTTTAATAAATAAACTAGTTTTGCCAAGCATGAATAACTAAAAAAAAGTTTGGAGTTCTGTTAATGCCAGGTTTTTGTTTATTTAAAGAAAAGTGACCAATAAAAAATCTGCAAGCAGCACTTTAATCATTGAGAGACTGCCAACATAATTTCTGAAAATAATTTTAAAAAAAAACCCTGTTCTATCTAGAAAACAAAAAGATAAAGTTCTAGATCTCATAACAGTTTCCATTGTTGATCCTGAAGCCCAAAACTTAAAGCAGGTGTTTATGTTATATTAAACCCAGTGCCAAACTCAAGGTACATGATTAATTTTTTCTTCATTTTTATCAGACTGAGGTCAGCAAGAATATGAAGGCGGTGTGTTCATTTACACAATGATATTTAAAGAGATGTTTCCCTCTGCAGATCTGTGCTATAAAGCTCAGAAACTACCAAATAGCCATAATAATATATTGATGTCAGGAGAAACATGGCTAACTTTTTTATTTTTTGAGGATTATTGCCTTTGCTATAAACCTAACCTGGTGCAGCATAATGGCCACCATTTGTAATTGAAGATAGCCATTTACAAATCACATACAAACACTTGAGTGTGTGAGTTTGTTTCTAAGAGCTGCAAACTGCACAGCAACCACACTTTTAGGTAGCAAGAAACATAAGCTGGTGTCAAGGAATATCAGAGATCAGACAACTTGCTACTGGTGCAGTATGTAAGCTGGTCTAATAAAGCTTTGCTTGTATTCATGATAGCTGTACAGTTTTAAAGAAATTATAATTGATGCTTTACATCTATTGTCCTTACTATATGCACAAGAACTGAAGTACACTATGCAAGGAATTTGAATCTACAGAGATTCTTTTTTCAAAATCTGCAGTAAGATTTGGTACCATCTGTAGTATTTTCTTTTTATTATTGTTGTGATTAATGATGAATTTTTAGTCAAGAATATTTCAGGCACGCTCTTATTTATTTTCTGTATTATATTTGCTGTTTTTTAAAAAAAAATTATATATATATATATAATGTACAGTATTTGTGAATAAAATAAGAGGTAATTTCTAGAATAAAAATAGTTAAGCAATTTTCAGAATGTAACATTAAAAATTCGAAATGAATCTGAATAAATTAAAAATGCAGATAATAGAAGTAAAATAGGTTATTTAGTAAATTGTGAATTTTTTGTTCATCTATTCTTGCTTAAATTGGTAATATTAAAATTTTTTTTCCAAAAAAGCATTACATTTCATATGTATTTTTATGTGCATGTGTGTTTACTTATGCATGCATATATAGAGGGTTATTCTATATCATAAAAGAAAAACAAAAACGTATTTTGTTGCCTGAATACATACATAACAGAGTTGAATTACTTGTCCGTATTATTGATTGGATGATATAAATAAAGCTGAGGCTATGTTTTAAGAAACAAGCCCCTTAAGAATTTTGCAAAATGAAATCAGAAGTAACAGCAAATATAAAATATTTCTATACTGAAAAGCATGCTGACTACTTCAGCAAACATAATCCTCCTTAATAATACTTTCAAGATGTTTACCCACAATCAAAGTTACACTAAGTTCTTGTGATTATCTGATTCACACTTAAAGCCTTTTTAAAATATTCAAATAGCATTAATTGGTTTTGGGGCAGGCTGCATTAAAAAATCATACCCAAAGGATTAAACAAAAGTTTGGGTTGAATGCCATTAGCACCCACCGCTTTATCTATTTTAAACAGAATATAGATTATGGCTTCCTGAACAGTTCTGTAACTTTGTTGAATAAGAAAACTAGCAGAAAAGTTATGGATATTAGTTGTTTCCTGTACATCAACAAATTACATTTGCCTGGATATCTATGAAGGGTCTCACCATCTTCTTCTTATGTCAATTCTTGTTTGTTTATTTTCCCATGGCATAAGCTTTTTCATAACTCCTTTTTTAGCTGGATAAATTAAACATATTTCCTCATAATTTATTGATCCATAATTTTAGCCATTTTAAAATCTCTTTAGATTTCTTCCCCTTTTTGATAATATTATGCATCTTTTTGCATTGTCTTTTACAAAAATCCACAAGAACAATGAAATTATCCTAGTCACTATCAATATCAGTGTCAACAGGTAAGATGTCTCAATATACAGAATGTAGACTATTTTTTAAAAAAAATAACCTAAAAAGGTTTTCCTGTTCTAAAATGTATCCTTTATTAGAAATTTAAAAAAATCCAACAATTTATTGCTATCATCTCAATAAAAAGCAATGCATCTTTTGATTTTCTCACAAAGCTAAGCATTATAACATGCATAAATGGAACTTTCAATCTACCTATCTTATCATTTGTATGTTCATCTGAACTAAAGCAATTTTGCTTCTAATTTTGCTGCAAATAATTTATTCAACAAGGCTATTTATTATTTCTCTTTTCAGAGAAAGCAAAACGTTTTCTATATCAGATTTTCACTTGTGATACAAGTTCGATACTGACTGAAGACTAATCATCGAATTTCTTTAATGTAATCAAACTTTTTGAAATGAAACATTTGTTTTAAAATAGAAGTAAACGACTAAAATTTTTTAAAAATATATAAAATTAATAATAATAATAATAGCAACATCAATAATAATAACAATAACAACAATAGTAATAATAATAACAGCAATAATACTACTACTAATAATAGTAATAATAAAAATAGCAATAACAACAATAGTAATAATAACAATAACAATATTAATAATAGTAATAACAATAACAATATCAATAATAATAATATAATAATAATAATAATAATAATAATAATAATAATAATAATAATAATAATAATAGTAATAATAATAATAACAATAACAACAATAGTAATAATAATAATAATAATAATAATAATAATAATAGTAATAATAATAACAGCAATAATAATATAGTAATAACAACAACAACAACAACAACAACAATAATAATAATAATAATAATAATAATAATAATAATAATAATAATAATAATAATAATAATTGTTTACTTTAAATCAAAGGTCTGTTTTAATGTTATTCTTAAGTAATCGATAATACTCTTTTAATATTAGTTTTAGTTCTGGTTATTTAAAGAGAAGAAGGAAATGTATCCACACTATTACACTTTCGCCCTCTCGAAGTCCATAGGTATACATTCTTTCTGGCTGTTTATACCCTCCTCTCAAAGACATTACTCAGATGAGGGATGAAGCTGAGCTGCCAGATGTCGGCCGGCGTGACGGGCACTTCCGACGTCATCGACTGGTTTTGGCGCCCGCTGGGCATGCCGGGAGTTAACTAAACGTCATCGGGAGACTCGCGCTGGCTGCTGCTGCTGTCGTGTGTGTGTGTATGTGGCACTGACCGAGGTTGGTGCCTGCCTAGAGAGAGCCCCGTCAAGTCGTGTTGGGGGAAGAGTCAGCACCATCGAGGTCTGGGAGCAAGAGGCGGCTGGAAGAGGAGGACCTGCGGCAAGCGACGATGCCGAAAGCGGCAGCTCTGGACCTGCTGGCGGCTCTGCTGGCGGTGTGGGGCTATCTGGGAGGAGGAGCCGTCCCCGCGGACAGTCCCGATCAGGGTAGGGAGAGGAGCCGGCCCCTCGCTCTTTATATTGAAACGATTCTTGCGAAAAGCCATTGTCTTAACCATCTCCCCCGCCCACCCTGACTGAGGCGAAACCTCCTGTCGGCACCCACGGGGCGACACTAACAGCCAACAGATTGTATGTATGTTGTATCCCCTCCCCTCCCCTGGGAGCTCGGGGCCTGGGACACAGCTTACAGTTGACAGCAAACTCCTTGCTCCCGTAGTTTTAAAAGTTAGAACAACAACCCCCCCTCTTTTTTATTTTTTTAAGACTGAACCGATCCGTGGGCGAATGAGACAAATATCGTCTCTGTCTCCTCCTCGAGTAGAACTGGAACATTCCATAGTCCTGAAACTCCTCTTTCCTTCCGAAATTACTGCCTGCCTCCTCATCCCTCCTCCTCCTCCTCATCCCGTCTCTCTCGTGGGATCGCCCTCACTCGCTGCTATTTATTATTATTATTATGGTGATGGTGTGAAAACTGGTCGTCGGGGGTCTTTAGGAAATTTTCTTTTATTTTAGATTTAATTTGCTTGATCAGCATCTTTTCTTTTTTTTAAAAAAAAAAAATACGAATTGTTTTTCTTTCTTTCTGGTGTTTTTATGTATTTTAATTGTGTTAGGTCTCCATGTAATTTCCCGCGATTTCGGAGAATCCCCTCCCTGTATACTGACTGAGCAGCATAGTTGCGATGTGGAATGCAACTTGAGAGGGTCTCCTAGATACTCTCTCTTCTCTCTTCCCCCTCTCCCACTGTGAGAATCAACCGGAAGGACTTGTCGTTGATGACTGGAATGTAATATCATTCCGCAGAAACAAGCAAACTAAACTTCCCCCTAACCTTTTCTTAAATTTAAAATTATAGATTTATTCTTTACTACTCATGGTTTTTTTTTTTTTTTAGAAATAAATGTATATTTTAAAAATGCCAATTTTGCTTGTTCTCAACATGAAATGAAATTCATTCTTTTATCAAATGTTAATTTTGGAGTAAGTCCATTTAAGATAAATACCATTTGTTAGATTATCCTTTTATGAGACCATTTTGGTTATTATCCAAAGGTGTTTGTATTTGGGGAAAATGTTAAATATAGTTTTTTCCCTGTACCTTTGGAATTAGAACAGTTACACTTTAAGTGATTTAAAGGCTTTGTCTGCAATGAGTTAATGATGTTGAGTTTGGCTGGAGAAGAGATTGTAATGTGAATGATTATCAAAATATTTACAGGAAGAGAGACCATGTGTACTACATTGTATGCTCAGAAAAGAGTTAAGCACATTGAACAACCTGTTGTCCGACTTCAGTTATTTGACTTGTCCAGTATAAGTCAGGATTGATTCATTTGCATCTATCTAACCTTTGTAGTTACATAAATCAGTCATCAAGAGAGTTGTATTTGATGTCTGTACGCAGATCGCTTCTCGGATGATTAGCATCTTTGACATTTGTTGCTTTCTCCCCTGCTTGTGATTTTTATCAGCAATAATAATTGCAATCTTTGTAATATGTCATTCAATAATACTGAAAATATTCTGGCTGGTGCTTCAGAAAGCAATCTAAAGAAAAGAAAGTGTGTAATTCTTAGTATTGAGCAAAACTAAAGAAAGAACAAGAAAGCGAAACTGTTGGATAAGTGGCAACTCTTGTTTAAAAACAATCCATTTCAAGTATCTGACCATTTGTGGGGAATAACAGGTTGTTTTCTGTACAAAAATCGAGGTTACATCATGATTGCAAAACCATGTTCAGAGTAGTAATTTTCATGAGATTCTGAAACATGTCATTCTAGCTCAGTGGTTCTCAAATTGTTGTGACACCATTTGCACCCAAAAACATTATTGCGCATAGATGCCAGGAATTCTGTGAAAAAATGAGGAGGAAAGAGAAACAGGAAGAGCCCTGTGTGCATTTTTAGTCATTTACTTGATTGTAGAGAATTATTCTTTTGGAGAAAATCAAGGTAAATGTTGTTGCCTTTAGTCTATTGATTCTCTTTAGATCAATTAACAGTGACCCAGGCATCATCTGAGGATGACTCCTTCCTTCTGTTGTTCAGTCTTGCCATGTGTCTGGATAAGTAAAGAAGCCTGTTTGTTATCATATGTAGTTTTGTCTACTTACTATATGCATTGGAATATAACAGTAAGCTTCCTGGTTGTTTTATCTTTATCTCATGTCCATTTTAGCTGCAGTCAGCTGAATTTGAGGGGTATTTTTTTCAATTTTTATTACATATTTGCATACATATTTAAAAAAATAAAGGTCTTATTATATTCATTCAAATGCATAACATTAAATTTGAATTCTTTTGTATAATGGAAATGACTTGGTTGATTTAAATGTCTGTTTAGTGTGCTGTTTAAGATAATTCTGTTTACATATAGATAAGTCATTTTATTTATTTTATTATCTATTTACAAGGTAAATGTTTTCATGATAAAATGTTCCTCGTGATTTTCATGTTGGATATTTGATATTTCCATATTAAATATTCATTTGAAGTTAGTAGAAGATATTTATAAAGATAATTCATAATGATGTGTAAAATTAAACATTTTAATGTTTAATCTCTTCTCTATGATATTTTCATTCCTTCTATCACTGGAGCATTGCACTGTGTAGAATACAGACATGGTTTTAGTTTAACTCTAAAAATATATATATTCATTTGTTTTGGAGGTTTCTAATTTACAAGTTTATTGTGCATAGATAATAATGGTTGCTCTTTGTAATCAAAGAGAGCTGTTTACAAATTCCATGCAAACACCTGGGTGCACGAGTTAGTTTGTTTATACTAGCTGCTGTCCATATAATGACCACACCTTCACGTCGTGTAACCTGGTGTCAAGGAATATCTGAGAAGACCAGACAATGTATTACCCACTCTCCAATAGTACCCAGAAAACTCCATTTTTGGATGTGGAAAGAAACCAAAATGCTTGCTGGAAAAAGACTTCTTACTATGATGGAGTGACCAATTACTGAAACCTATCTCAGGGATAGGCTTTTGCGCACATGTTTGGTTACTGAAACCTCAAAATAACCATTTCAAGGAAAATATGAAATTGTGTGGCTATACTCAACTAACTTGAATAGTTCTGAAAATCTTGCAGCGATAAAAGAAGCTAAACTAGGAGAGAAGCTTGGTTATGCAACAAAGATAGTCTTGATCTATTAATCACCACAACACAACTGCAATCATGGAAAATGGGTGCGCTACCCTTCTATGCTAAATTATTGCCCTTATGTAGGTGGCTGTTTAATGTCAGGTAGTCTTTGACTTATAGTATGATGTTTAGTTTTGAACTACAATTGTTTATAAAGTGGAAACTACCCAATGGATTTAATGCTGCTCAAACTGTCCAGCACTCTTTACTAATCAGATATTAATTATAAGCTTGTATTTTATGTTATTTACAGCCATCTTAGAAAAATGTAAAAAAATAAATGCAAAGAAAAAAATTTTTTATACCATGAAGCCATGCAGTTATCAATAACTTCCTGTTAATGCATTCTAATTAATCTACTTGCTGTATGGGTTTATTCTGGGTCCTCTGAAATACAATAGGGCTGTTCTTGCTAGTCCTTGCTTCCAGTACTCTATAATTCCTTTTGTACTCCCAGTTTGAGATTATTCTCTACAGCTGTTATATTAATGTTTGAAATACAGTAAACAAGTTAATTTTAAAATATTAACTAGAAATAGTAGTTAGTTTTGATCATTTTGGGAATAAAACTTTGACCATTTTTAAAAAAAAAAAATTTTTTTTTGTTTGCTTAACTTTGAGAAGTCTGTGTACTTTTTATGAGCTGCATATTTAAAAACTAATTTAAAAGTTAGTTATTAAATCAAAATTATAACTGTAGACTTCTGGCAAATGCAGATACAGGATAAGAAAGTTATAAAAGTATAACTTGATTGGTTCACCACAAAATCTCTTGCTACGTGTTTTTAGGGTAATGCAACTGAGTTGTAATTATCATACCATCATACATCATAGTTAGGAATATTTCAGGCAGGTGAAATCTGCTAAAGAAATAGACTAAAAAGCAACATCACTTATATTGCATTATTTTAAAACTTAAAATCTCATGAGCACAATGTTTTTTAATGTAAATCATACAGTATGTAGAAAGTGTTTGAAATAATATTTGTTTACTAAAGTTCCTGTCTGATGAAACTTGAATCTGGTATATCATTTTAGGAAAACGTAGCACACCTGCATAATTATTACTAAAGGTTTGTTTGTTTGTTTGTTCTATGTAATTTTGAATAAAGATGCCAAACAGAGTAGTAGGGTGATTGTTTCGCAGAGGTTTCATGAGATGAGGAAGCCATTATCACAAAACAACCACAGCAATTTTAAAACCATTAATGTTATTTAAATGGTTAATAATCTGTTATTGCGCATAGTATTTTGAAGTAATAAACCACATGTTTCTGTAATGACACTTCTACTCGCAGAAATTTCATTTGACAGATGATAAGCATGGAAGATTAAATCACATTGTGATTGACTAAGGGCCCAGTTCAACTCCCAGTTGGGTCAGCTTTGATGTACCTTCCTGGTATGGTTTCTTAATCAGCCAGTTATGAGGGCTTTCTTTAGTTAGTTTTCTCCACTATCTACAAAATGAAGAGTTCTAGTGGGAGTTTCCAAAGTCAGAAGTGCTGCCTTGCATTGCAAAACAAGGCTTTTTAGCAGATAACCATGGCATTACACTTCCTCACTAGGGTTGTCTCTCTTGTTGGGATATCTACAAGTTAACAACATGAGAAACAAGTTGGATAGATCACTAAATGACAAAATATTACATGAATGTCTGTTTACTGTAAAATAGAATGAAAAGAGGATCTTGTTTAACTCAGAAAATTTGAAAATAATTTCTCTTTATTTCTAAATTACAACAATTGAACAAATGCAATTCCTTTTTTTTTTTTTTTTGGTTATAGACTTTTTGATGGTTACCGTAGCCACTGAGGAAACGGATGGTTTTAGACGCTTCATGTACTCTGCAAACAAGTATGGATTACATGTAAAGGTAATGAAACTTATTTTAACCTCCATCTGAACCAGTAGACTTTTCCATGGTTAAGAAACTTTTTTTTTTGCTCTTCTGTGGGGACTGAAGGCATTGCCCGTTAAGTCATCCAGATTGTCAAACAACTTGGTGTTGACCCTGACAGTAGTAACAGCCTTGGGGTTTTTATTAATACAGATCTGAAAAAGAAAAACAGTAATTCTTTTGAAACTACAAATAACATTAAACTAAACTTCAAGATAGTGATATTACCATAGTATGGAAACTAATGGGCATTGTGAAGTACAGCAATAACCCATTACATGCTCAGGATGCGTTCCTGGAGAAGAGAGCTTTCAACAGAGACCTTATAACATACTTGATATGGTGATACATTCCTAACAATGTTATTTCTTACCTACGAGTGATACATGATGGCTTAATTTGGTTGATGGTACACACAGAGTTTATTAAAGAATAAACCAGGATATATGCAAACATATACTATAATGACATTTATTAAGTGCTGAAGACACTGTTGTAGTAATCAATCGCCAACCCTCTTGAGTGGCAACAGCAGAGGTAGGTGTGTGCAAGTTAGTGCTAGGCACTGGTCATGCTGGGTGGGTCTCAGCAGCATGCATCAGATGGCTTTCTTGGTGCCAAATCCATCTCCATCACTGAAAAGTGTAGAAAAGGCAATAAATAATGAAGTGGGGAAGCCCTGCACTGTTTCCATTGCTATGGTAACCACCAATCACCACTCATCATTGGCTCAGCAGGCGTAAACAAAAATGGTGGATGTGTCCGGTTCATTTGAATTCACAATTTTTTACTTTATAGAATTTTAAAAAAACCAAGAGCTTAATAGTGAATCAGCTTTTAATGGGGTGTAGTGATGTTAGAGTTACCTTTCCTTGATTTTCAATTTCCTGTACTTAGTGTTAAGATTAAGAGCATTACTATTTAAGTGAGATTTGTCATATGTTTAAATTAGAATTAATGTACACAGTTTGGTTTGTCTTTAAGCAACATGATCATTTGAAGCAAGGTTTTAAACTTTATTTGTCCTGTAACCCCCTTTTTTAAATCTATTGTATTACCGTGGCCCTCTCTAAAGTCTAAAAAAATGAGAATATTTGGCATGAGGTAAATGGGATCCTCCAAACTTCAATATACTTAATGCACATGCATCATATTACTCACAGTAACTCATAACTAACCAGCCAGAGAACTGAAGAGGACCAACTATTAATTACTAATATTTACAATACCAAAAGGAAATTGTATGTCTGACTGAAAATTTGTGTGGCCCCACAGATATGTTTTATGGCCCCTTAACAGGTGATACGGCTCATGAGAAATGCTGATCTAAAGTAATGTCATACAAGCAGATAATAGAACTTTGCAGAAAACGAAGCATTTAATGTTTTTGAGAAAGCTACACATGCACAAAAAAAACTGGTTATAGTGACATAAATTGAAGACCTAAGTCAGGACCAGTTCAGTTTGGAGCACCTACAGAATAGTTTTTTCTCACTCTTCACCTGCTGGTTGCATGAGTTTTCTCTAGCACTCCAGTTTCCTCCCACATCTGAAAAAGAGTTATAGTAGGGACCTTTGCTTGTGGTCTCCCAAACTGCACAGCGATCATATAACCCACTGAGTATGTAAGCACATGATCTTTATAATCTCATAACTAAGAAAGGGGATCAGTGATACCTGTAACTGAGGAAGGAAATCTGGATCTTATCTTATAACCAAAATCAACTTATACATGAATAAAATTTCTCAATAATGAAAAAAATGTGCTAAAATCCGAAAACTTGGCTGTAAAGTTCATATGAAACTACAATAATCCCCCATGATACAGAAAGGATGTGTTCCTGAAAAGTTTTCTGTGATGCAAACCTAATGTTCCTATTGATATTTTATATATTTGGAGCTATGTTCCTTTGGAAACGTCTTTTACTAAAAGAAGTAATAAAAACACTCTTAAGAGTGAAAATATACCTTTAAAAGCACACATTTAATAGATAATTGATTCTTTTGTGATATAACATTATATTACCACAAAAGAAGTTAATTTAACTCACCAAAAACGATGTTGATTGGTGAGTGAAGTGATACTGACCAGGATATCTTGCGATGGGAGTTACTGCGAGGTATGGTACTAGCTTCTGCCTCACCCTGTAAACCACCACCATCTTGTGATTCAGGCTCTGCTCTTGCAACAAAAAATGCATCCAAAGTTGTTTGCCGTTTATGGTGCATCTTTTCTTTGTACAGCTTCCTATAGCAGTTTAAGGCATCATTAATTACTCTTCATACTTTGACTATGTTCACGATTAAAGCCATTAACAGCAAAGATTTGCAGTCATCCTCCAAGAAGTGCAAAGTCCGGGGACATTTGCTTTGTAGTCAACTCAAATGGGGCATGTGGAGCTTCTACACTGTCCTCTTCTCCTACAGCTCATTTTTGTTCCAACTGAATTAGATCCTCATCGGACAATTCTTCTCCATGAGCCTGTAACAATTCAATGACATAATCTTCTATGACATCTTTAAAGCCAACATCTTTTGCAAGTGTCACAATGTCTTTTAAAGCTTTTTGTTTGCTTTCTGTTGGTGGATAAAACCTTCAAAGTCGTGAATACGCTCTGGCCATATGTGTTTCCATGCACCATTCATAGCTGATTGTTTCACTTCATCCCACAACTCGGCGATATTGCTCATGACATCCATAATGTTGTATATTTTCCATAAGTCATGAACTGTAAGTTTATCCTCTCCTTGAACTGCTTTAAAGAGTTGCCGAAAAGTTCTTCATAGGTAATGTGCCTTGAAGTTGGCGATCACACCTCAAGCCATTGGCTAGAGCAAGGCGGTTGTGCTTTTGGAGATGTACTTCACTCTGTCATTGTTGGAAAGATCACTCAATTTCACTGGGTGACTTGGTGCATTGTCTAAAATCAGTAGTGCTTTGTTGGAAATTTTTCGCTTTACACAATATTTTTAAACAGGGTAAAATGAATTAATGAACCAGTCTTGAGAGAGGCTCATAGTCATCCAACTTTTCCTTTTTTAGTGCCAGATCACAGGTAGACTACGCTTGGAGTTTCCCTTTAGGGCCCTAGGATTTTTCAGAATGATACACCAGTACTGGCTTTAATTAAAAATTGCCAGCAGCATTGCCTCCTACAAGAGTTAGATGATCTTTTGAAATCCTGGTGCCTACTTTTCTTCCATAGAAATAAGTGTTCCAGCATGCATATGCTTCAAAAACAGTCCAGTTTCATCCACGTTGAACACTTGTTCTGGTGTGTAACCCTCTTGGTCAGTAATTTTCTTTAGCTTGTCAGGATATTTATGAGCAGCTTCAATGATCATCTTGATGTTTTTGCAAATTACGGTGCCTTTTAAACCTCTCAACTCAACCTTTATTAGCCTGAAAAGTTTTTGTATCAGAACTACAACCTCTTTTACTCTGCATCATTATACAAGCTGTTTGCCTTTTCTTGAATGATCATATTTATTGGCACATTATGTTGGGTCTGGTCTTCAATACACACACTCAAGAGTCATTCCATATTCAGTATCACATCACTCCTATGAAAGTACAATGTACAGGCACTTGAAGGTGTAACTGCTTTAGCACTTGCTTTGATTTTGTCTCTATTATCTATCACATATTGTACCCACTGTAGATGTAGAAAAAACTAATGTTTTTGCAATATTGCTAAGTCTTTTAGCCGCATCAAGCCTCTGTAACACATCAAGTTTCACATCTAAAGTAATTCCTTTACGGGCTTTTTTAGCATGAGTTTCTCTTGCACTTGATGGCCTCTTTCCTGACATCTTGAACAAGAATGATACACTGGAGAGTATTAAATGAGATACTGTACACTGTACTCTGAACACAGGCCTGTAGGTTGAAACAAGATGCACGTGTGGCTTTGGATGCTTATAACGAGGTGCTCTTGTGACCCCGACCAGCAATATGAATAGAATACCAGTATGTACATGTACAACATGTACATTTAACCTGGTACATGTTCTCTAGACCAGTGGTTCTTTAACTTTCAGGAGTTTTAAGAGGGGTGAGAGCAAAATGTACACGGACTTTTTCTCTTAAGGCACTCATCAAACTGTTTGTTTCAATTATCTGGGAAACCTTTTTCATACAAAGTACAAATATACAACCTTACCTTTGGTTATGGCGACGGGGAAACGGGAGAAGAGGCAGTATACAATAGAATCTGGCACTCCCTACACTCGGGATAATGAATTTTTAGTAAACGGAGCTCTATAAAACACAGCCCTGATCCCTAAATATCGATATAAAAATGATAATACTAGAAATAAAATCATGTATTTCAAGCTATGTCACAGAGTAGTTGAGATGATCAAAATATACATTTCACTTTTCTGACAGGCAACTTCAAAGAATCCAACTAACTAATGTATCTGTTGATTTCTTAAGTAACTTACTGATATCCGGTTTGCTAACTCATGATATTTGGACAGATGACACTGGCATTCTGTCGGTCAAAGCTGTATTATTTTTATTCTCAATCATGCTTAAGTTCAAAAACGTATAAAGACAACAAAATACATTTGATTTTATTTCACTTTTACTCTAATTTTTCAATTTTTTAATTTTCCATTAAACAAACTGTTAGTATTGCATGAATATAATCAACAAAATTAAAATTTACATTTTAATTAACTTATAACTGTTGTGGCATAAAAAATTTTGGTTATTAATCACACAAGTAGTTAATGATATATTATTTTAATTTATGAATTAAAAACACATTAGAGAAATGCATAATTGTGCATTATCTGATATAAACAGACACATGCATGAGTAAAACAATAAACATTCTTATAACCATCTTTATAGTCCAGATCATGGCACTAACCAAGATGTAAAACTATCAGTAGTATATTTATACTCTTTAATTCACAACCCCACATATTCAAAGCTCTGACCAGTTATTTTAATACATAATGCAACCACAAACAGACTCAAGCTAGAAGAAAACAAGATGGTGGTGGGTGAAGGCCATAATGTACATAATCCATGCTTTCTGGCAAATGCACAAAATGTTATTTTTCTGTAGTGTGTTTAAAAAGATGAAAATTTTCTCAATTTCTGTAAGGGTGAATTTCCCGGCCATTTCCCAAATCTGGTGGTCATGATTTACGTTTTCCATAAGGGTGAATTACCATATCACGGAGTATTACTGTACTTGGCAAACACTTTTTTTTCTCAGTTGGACTGTTGTTCATTGTTAAAATATTTACAATTATTCAATCTATAGCAAACTATTGCCATAATGATCCATTTTGATCTTAATTGTGAGTGTAAAAACCCTATTCATTTTCAAAATGCCACATGTTACAATGCATAAATCCTACATGGCAGCCCTTCAACTGAAAGTTGTAGAATTTTCCAAGGAAAATGGAGGGAATGTGGCTGCTTCATTGTACGTATGGTATCAATGAAATGTGTGTCCAGGAATGGCTCAGGGCTAAGGATGCTCTGCACATGACAAAGAAAACTAAGGAGGCAAATCACGGGTATACACCTTGAAGGAAAAACATAAGGACAGGTTAGAAAGGAGAGTATATATTATCACAACGTGCCACAGACATAACATTGTTCAAGTGAGATTAAAAAACAAACAAACCGTCCCTGAGTTGGAAGTGGAGAACTTTGTCGCTGGTCCATCATGATGCTTCCACTTCATGTGTTGAAGAAAGACTATGTATCAGGCAGTGCACGACCATATCACAGAAACTGCTTGAAGACTTCAAAGAGAAGTCAGATAATTTTCAAAAATTTGTCATGAAGATAAAGACAATAATATCAAAATATCAAACTTCATCAACATGAAGGAAATTCCTATGAATAGAACTACAGACAACAAAGGAAAAGAAACAGTGACCATCAGAACAATGGGACATGAAAAATCATATTTTACAGTGGTGTTGGCATGTAGTGATAAAATGCCCATAGTAATATTTAAAAGAAAGACAATGCCAAAGAATTTTAGTCACTAGTGTTATGGTGGAGGTGAACCTGAAAGGATGGATGGACAACAACATGATGAAAAAAATGGCTGGATAAGTGCTACTCGCATTGGGCTGGTGGATTTTTTTCTGACAAAGAAATCCATGCTAATCACAGACTTTATGCATACGCACATTAAAGAAGAAACCAAAGCTAGAGTGGCCGGAAAGAAGGTTGTCTTAGGTATCATCCCTGGGGGATGGCAAAATTATTATGGCCATTGGACGTTTCTACCAATAGATGCTTCAAGTCAAAGCCGAGATAGATATGTCCACAGGTGAACATAGTTCCACTAATACAGACTGTATGCATCATGCTTCCTACAACACTATGACACAGTGAATCAAAAACACATGGGACAGTGTGCCCCAGACAGCTATTATTAATGGCTTCACCAGAGAGCTGGAGTATTCAGCAGCTGGAAGGATGACCAGAACAAAGATGACTACACAGAGAATGAGGAAAACTTCACCCTAGTCTGTTCCCTGAACTTGCCGCTATCTTCCACTCAGACACTGAAGATGAGGAATTCAAAAGCTTCTCTGAAGCTAAGCTGTGAGTGAGACAGTTCTTAGTAAGTAATAAACAAATATAAATTGTGAGTTGTTTTCTTTCTTATTTATTAGCCTTCAAGGAGTATAACATTTATAAGACATCTCACATATCAGCATGTGTTATGAACAATTATATTATGAGTTGAATATCTAAATTTTAATGTTTGCAGGAAACTTCAAGGTTTTCTCTGATTCAGAATGTCAAAAATTTATGTTAGCAATGAATTCAGAGGATTTATTCACAAAGTGGTTAATTGATAAGTTTACAAGAATTCATTAATATTTTTGAGCATGAAAGTACTGTACACGGACGGCATTCTTTCTTCTTGCTTTTCTGCAAGACTTCACACGGTTTCCTGGCCAGTTTTGGTCAACTACCTTAGGTTTATCTTGTAATCCGGTTCATCTTTTTCGTTATGAATGAAGTTAAGAAAAATGGGTAATTTACCCCATTCGTCTTATAACCAACATCGACTTGTAACCAGGAAATTATGGTATGTATTGTTTTGCTCTAAGTAAAAGATGGCAGTATCTTGCCTTCTAATCTTGTAGGCATTTTTGATTTTGATTTTCTCTTAGTTCCATTTTGATTAGACAGTTTACAATGTCAGTGCTATGATGGTGGATCTGGGATGGAACCTGAGGTTCACGGCAGACTTGTAAATCATCTATTTTTATGTTGTTTTCCTTCGAATGCTGAGTTGATAACACAGAAATTGCACATTTTTCATCAATGTAAACAACAGAAAGAAACTCCAGTGAAGTCCTGTAGGCTGCGGATATGGTCAATAGAAAATTTCAAAGTGAAATAGACTCTCAAGACTACTTTAGGTTTGTAGTGCTAAACGTCTATGTTGCTGGTCATTTTTCTTGTCTGTTTGAACACAACTAGGAAACTCCGCAAGATATCGTCTTGCAGTCAGTCTTGGTAACAGAATGCAAAAGAGCAAGTTTTTAATGCTGGGGGCAATTGTAAGAGGACTGTGTGTTAACAATTCTTGTAAGGAGTTTAGATGTACAGGGATAAATTCATCTAACTTTAGTAGAATCTGAAAGCTAATAGAGCAGAAAGAAAATACTTTGTTGCGAATTTTACTGAACACAGGACAGCAGCACAGTGAACAAAACTATTATGAAAGAGTTGCAATTGATCACCATTGTACATACACTAATGGCTCTCTATGTCCCATGTGGAGTCATGCATGGCTGACGTGCTGGTGGATAAATCGGCTTAAACCATGTTTAATTCATCAAGTAGGTGCTACTCTCACATTGCAAAAAATTCCTTGTTAATTATGCCATGGAAACCAACAACATCACCATTGGCAGCGTGGGAGCTTTATTTGTAAAAAAAAATTGTTGGGGGGGGGTTAAACTCTGATGATTATGTAGGTACGGATGAAATTCTAGATGTTAAATGCTTGTATAAAAGTGGATGCCAGCAGATAACATCAGAGTGCATCCCACCTGCAGGGGTTATTCCTACCAATTTCAGGGAGAAAATACTGCAGTCTTGTGGTATGTATTTTCAATGACTTTGAATGCATTTACATTGAGATAGATTAACCTTTTACTCAAATTTGATTTGTAAGTTGCAAGAATACTGTTCTGCACCACTTTTAAGATGCTCTTCTAGGTAAATTTTAAAATAAGGACTATAATAAATGTTTTTTGGATTAAATTTGCATTGTCTGAGATTTATACTGATAACCAAATCTGAAGTGGAGGCAGTGTGAACATTGTATTATTGTCATTAGTATATTACAGATGGAATTATTCACTATGTACATTCTTTTTATTTGCCGGTGAAATCATTCTTTGTGTATAATCATGTGTTTAAAAACAGGCTGGCCAACTCATCACCACTATATACCATCCTTAGCTTTGAAGAAATTATAATTAGTACTCTTGTGTAGAGCTGTTAATTTTCTGGTTTGAATTATTATTTGGTTATTTGATTATCCCTGTTATGCTTGTTTTTCAGTTTTAATGTAGACTTGTTTAATCTAAATTTGAATCTAGTGTCCGAACATAACTTTCCTGTCATACAATTCTAAGCTAAAGCTTTATACTGTTATATACTATTGATACTTGTTTATAAGGTTTTTTTATGACGAATTTATTTTTCAAAAGTCGAGGAGGTCATTTTATATGTGAGATGTAAAGTGAAAATTGTCTGAAACCTGGAGTTTATCAGTGAAGTCAAAATTAGTACCACATTATTTACTGTTTTGTTTTTTTTTTAAGAAACAGTTGAGATTAGATGTTATATGCCTTTCACATTAATAAAATATCATCAGTCAGACTGTATTTTCCTTTTCAAATTATAGTTCTCATTGTGATTTAAGTAATTCAATTAGAAATTAGTCTGATAGTCATTGCATTATAATGTATCTGAAAATATGTCGCCATTTTGAACTTCAAGGTATGTTTTCACATGTCTACAGTATACATACAGTATCTGTTTTGTCCAAGAAAGTGTAGGTTGTTTTATAAGCAGGTCAACCCTGTGAGTGAGTATCAGTGGTAGTGTACACGTACTGATGCCATTAGTTTTAACATGTTTAACTGATTTTAAGGGCAATACTCTTAAAGTTGCGAGACAAAGCACAGAAGTGATTTCTGTGAACAGAGGTTCTTAAGAGTGTAAAAATGTTCTCATTAGTCTTATGAGCTGCTCTATGTACTTGTTTGTGTGTAATTTTTTGTCATGTTGTACAGTTACCCCATTGATGCTTTTTTTTTTCTTTGAAGAATGAAGGCAGTTTACTTTAGCATCAAAGAAAGTGAAGATTTCTTGAAAATGAAAACCTTTTGTCTGCCATCACTTCATCTTGTGGATCACATGACTATGACAATGAGCTGTATTGCACTATCTTTTGGTTACTTGAAGATGCTTCATTTGCTCATAGGATACAAACATTCTAGTCTTAGCAGTCAACCTTTTGTGGTATTCTGGTTTTTGTAAGCTGAAAATGAAGCTTTTGTATGAGGAAGTTTAGATTTTTAATTTGACATTCAACTCCACTTAAATTACTGTACTTGAAAACCTGAGATTATGAGGCCATACAAGATCTTAGATATGCCAAATTTTAATTTGATCTTGATTGTTTCAGTGATGGATACAGAATAAAGGGGAAAAAAAATACTTATTAGAAAAAAATAAGATGGCTAATGATGTTGAAAATAAATAGATAATTATTATTATTTCTTATACTAAAAATAATTTTATGCATAATAGTGAAATATTACTAAATAGTGATGTTATTTTCATGAAATGCAGATAGTTTCATTGTTAACTAAATTGGTTTTTGGTTGTGATGTAGTGTAACACATAGATATGGGTGTACATGTTTATTAGAGATGGAAAGAGAGACTGATAGAAGTTAGTCAAGAAATTATGGCACATCATACTTAAGGCTGAGGTTCTTAATAAATGGTATAATCCTACTAGGATAATATTAGTTTACTAAATCGTAATATTTGTAAATTATCAGAAATTAGTACTCTTTTAGATATTTTCAACTATTTATGTCTTGCTGGAACAATGGTAGGAAATTCTTTAAAATTACAATGTACCCAGTAGAATTGAGATGTACTAATAAACACCTGTCTGTCTTTCCACTATGCCAGATTGTAGCTGATTCCATGATACTCCTGCCTCCATACTTGATCATGGTGTGAAGACATTAGTGTTGAAGGTTTTTGTTAGGTCTTCTCCAAACCAAGATGCAACTTCTAGATGTGAACTGCTGAGAACTGGACTTCAGGAGAAAAGTACATGCTGTCAGTACTCAAATGTCTTGCGAAATGTATCCTCTAACCAAAACTTTTGAAGCATCTGATTCCTTGGATAGAAGTTTCTTATGTTACATCTGTAGCCAAGTGGGTGAAGATGGTTTTGGATTATTTTTTTGGCATTTCTGTTGGATTGGCAGTGCTTGGAAGAGAATTATAATGTTGAGTGTGGACGTAGTGAGTAATGATGCATTCTTGACATGGCTCACTGTTGAAGGCCTTTCAGATATTTTTTAAGATGTTAAAGTTCTGTTAGTCATCATTAGGCATTTGTACAGTTGTTTTCCTTTTTTTTTTTTGCAGGTTTTTGGAATGGGGTTGAAATGGGATGGTGGGGATGTGGCCAGGTATGCTGGTGGCGGACACAAAATAAACATATTGAAGGACGGACTGAAGGACTATGTTGACAGGAATCTCACAGTGATGTATGTGGACAGGTGAGAAAGCCTTTCTATATAACTCAATTTTTTTTAGATTTTAGATAAACTAGAAAATTGTGTAGTTTTAAAAGAAATCAATATTTAATTTTTCTTAACAACTATTTGACAAAATGGAAAGTTTTTCCTTCTACCTGTGAGTGCTGAACAACTCAGAATTAAAAAAAAAAACCCGCAGAACCAACTGGCAGCGATGTAGAACTTCATTTAATCAACCCGCCAAGCCGTACATTAGGTTTAGGATGGGGTTTCACTGACATGGATCTTGATTTATATTTTAAACAAATGATTATAATGATTCTTATATAAAGTAAAATCTAGTGTTTCTTATTTTAATTCTTTGTCATAGTTTTGATGCCCCCCCAATACGCATGCAACCAGTGTATTTGCTAATATCCTTTCTAATTTGAAGGTTCCCCTTTTACCCGAAAAAATTCCTGGAGTGCTGAAGCGTTCCTTGAAAACGCCTTATCAGGAATTGCAAGCCAAACCATTTTTGAGTAGCAGCAGTTCTTGGCATTTAAAAAAGAAAAAAATTTATCTTGTGGAACCATTAAAATCTGTAGTAAAATTTTACCAAGTTGCCAACATTTAAAAAAAAGAAAAAAATTAACCCTGACACCAAAATCTCATTTTTTTTTTTCAGTTGCTTAAGTGGTTGTATTATCGGCCATTCAAATACAGACACTTGAAGGGGTAAAAAAGAGTTGTAAAACTTGCATCATTCCTTCCCTCCCTTTGCCTTAAAAGGTACATTCTTAAAACCACCACCCAACATTTGTTTTCTTATAGTACTAGAAAAGGCATTCCAAGCATTTATGACTAAAATAATTTTTTTACCATTTTTTACCATCCAGTCTACACTGGAGTTAGCCATTGATGTTGAAGGATTGGTTTAAAACGCTGTTAGTATGAATTAAGGAATCTGATTCTTTGTAGCTATTCTTGATAACTTAAGTCATGCTGAGCAGCGTATGTAAGTTCAAAATATAATCTTGAGTTACATTCAAATCTCATTGATTTAATGTCTTAGGTTTTGTGTCTGTTAGTTTTCTTCTTTTTTGAAAGAAAACAAACAGAATCTGGAATTATGTATTTTTCGATGAATGCTACGATTATTTGTTTCCTTCCAGTTATGATGTGGTATTCACCAATGGATCAGAGCGCATTTTGGATTTCTTCAGACGATTCAAAGCCAAGGTGGTTTTTTCTGCTGAAGGATTTTGTTGGCCAGATGAATCTTTAGTCGTGAGTTTGTCTTTGTATAATGTCATGATTGATTTCCTTCAGGTCCTGACTTGTTTTTGTTTTTTTTTTTTTTTAAAAATTAATCAATCAATTGATACACATTTTTGCAGACAAATCGATAGTGAGTTTAGGGGAGGTAATTCATTCATACCAATGTGAACTTTTTAAAGGAATTGATTTAAGTAATCGATAGTTGACAAAATTTGTTGGTATTTTTTTCTTGTTGTTGTTGTTGAAAATTTGAGATTTTTTACTTTAGTCTGCTGTGCTAAAAGCATATAAACTCATTGAATGTGTTAGAATTTCTAAAAGAAAAATAAATATCCCTAGCTCTATCTGTATGTACATAAGAATAGTCGACAGTTCCATTTATAGCTAAAGTTTGATATTAGTGTATAAAAATACATGTATATTAGCAAATTTCTTTTAGAAGATTGTTACATGTGGAGAAAAAATTTGAAATGATGCTCAGTAATAATCACTAGGGAGGGGAAGCATGTCCTCGAAATATCACAGTCTGTCGGCTTTCTAGTGTAGGTTATTTTTAAGACAGCAGCACTGTCAGTAAACGTTCCCTTGTTGCAAATTCTACAATGGTGGTTGTAAAGGATGAAGTCAGTGTATCGTATAAAAGGAGAATGCTTTCTGTTTGGTGTTTATACCAGTACTTTCTATTTCATCTAGACAATCTACACTTGTTAGAAATGTTTGATATGTTTAATTTCTTTTTCAAGAGTAAATACCCACCTGTAGGACCTGATGAAAAGAGGTTTCTGAATTCTGGAGGTAAGGGCTTACAGCAGATTCATGGAGAGTTTTTACGTGCTAATGTTTCAAAAATGTCTTGACTGAAAGGAATAATTAAAACAAGCTAGGTGATAGAAAATAATTATGAAAAAAAATCAAACCCACATGTCACTCAATTATTAGCTTAGAGGTGTTAATTATTAACAGAATTTAAAAAAAAATTTTTTTAATGGCCATAAAAGATGTAGAACTTTATTGATTAATTGGTCTCACTGCTAAGGTAGTGGGGTTAGCTGGGTAATCAATGGTTCATACAAAAAAATATTTTTGTAAAAAAAAAAAACAAAGCAAAACAAATTCTCCCAAAATAACAAATATGTGAGTGATTCATTATTTGAATATATTTATATATGATACTAATGGTGCTAACATGTACTTGTGTGTGCATATATATATTGTTTTAATTGTAGGTTGAAAAAAACTCACAAGTGAATGGAGATGAAAACACTTGAAGTTATATATACAAATAGTATAGACAAGTTTTTTATTTTATTTAATTTTGTTTGTGATTTCTTGCACTGAACACACACTTGTGCGCATCAATATCATAGCTAAACTTGTTTTCTTAATTCAGCCTTTTGGTTGGTTAGATTTAAAATTAACATTAATTTACGTTGTGCTGTTGTTGGAATTTGTTGGATGGAATTCTGAAAATAGCATTTTTATTTGTATCGCACTCAAACAAGCATAAAGAGTTTCATTCAGGAAAAGATAAGTCTTTCTGAAAAATTGTTACAAGATCACAATACAAAGTGCCTGACGTATGAGAGCAATTTATTTTTATAATTGGTATCTTAAATAAACTATCTGTAGTTTTGTATTTTATTAGTAAATACTATTTCATATGTATTTTGTAGGGTTTATTGGTAATATTAAGGAGGTTTATGAAATTGTCACATATAAGAAGATAATGAACCAAGATGATGATCAACTTTACTACACAGAGATCTTTCTTGATGAAGACCTTCGTGTAAGTATGCCTACTTTAGGATCTTGTTTCTTTGTACATTGTATGTTACACTCCATCTAGTATTGTCCATAGTGGCTACATTTATAACAGTGGAAGTGTGAAATAATGGACTTGTTATAAATAGTAGCTAAACCAAAATTTAAAAATGCAAATCTAGTTTGTGCAATAAACATTGCCTGTCATGACTCTTGTTTTATTGTATTTGGTTTATAGGTTAATCTATTATGGGTTCTGTCAGGCCCCTAGATTTAAGAAACTATAACCAATTAATGCTTATTTTTATCTGTTTGTTTATTTTTTGATGCGAGATGAGGAGAAAGAGGCTTGATTTTTTAAAAAAATATAATAGTTTTTTTTCATAATCTATCTAAAGCTTAAGGGACTTCTCATACTGCAGTCAGTTCTACATTTTACTAGCTTATTTGTTTTATTAAAACCATGGTAGTTTTATCCTTCAAATTTCATTTTAAAGTATTACAAACTGATTATACTAAGTCTAAAAAATAATGAATAGATGAATCCCCATTATTTATGGGGGTGCATTTTTATTACAGTGAAATCCTAAAATTTGAAATTCTAAAGTTTGGAAAGGCCCAGTTCCTGATTGATCTGAATTTCAGAGGTTCAACTGTATTACACAACCTCCCTTTTGTACAAAGAAGGTACTGCATAAACCAAAGCTATTTGAAGTTTGCATTTACTATCCATTTGTCTGGCTCTTTGTTAAAACAGACATCAAATAAATTAAACCTTTATGTCCAGTTGGCTGCATCTCTGTACAAAGTAGCTACTCACTCTGGGCATGTGTGTCTATTTTTGTTCACCCTCTGTATATTCTTCATGAAAGCAACAGGAAAACAGTACACTGTAAAGAATTTAAATACTTTAGCACACACAAAACCAGTATTTTACAGCTAGTGGTTTTTTTTTTTTTTGTTTTTGAAAAAGAAACATTGATTTTGTATTGGTTTTTTTAACTGCTTACATTTACATCTGATGTAATTACAACAGTTAATTGTATTGCACTTGTATCCTTGCATAATGTGAAGGTGTCATATTGAACACTCATCCATGTGTACTTGTCTATCTTTATGGGTACTCATTGCTTCACCACCTTTAGCCAAAACAGTTTACTGTTGATCTAATTAGCTGATTTCATTACAGGAAAGGTGGAACATTAAGTTGGATACAAAAGGCATGATCTTCCAAAACTTGAATGGAGCCTTGGGTAAAACATTCCTTTATATATTTATATTTTTAAAATTAATCATTATCATTTAATTATCAGATTGATTTGTACCTACTTATGGTTTTGTGGATCATTGCAATCCTGGACACTGACAACAGCAACACTTAACATTTGTATAAACAGGCAGGGAGATACTGTATGTATGTTATAGAAAAAAATACAAAACGCATCGGATTGTGCTAGCAGTGATGAGTGAGTCTGCCACTTTAGACTTTAAAGAAGGAATTAAAATATTAAAAATAGCATTCATTTTGGGAGTACAAAATATACCTTCTGCAGCCCCTAAAATGTATTGTGGGGATGTAAGTGCACCTGCACCTCAGGATTGATGCTTTTGTTAATGGACCTTGATGTGTGTGTGTGGTTGCTTTGTTTATGTAGCAAGATGACAGCTTCTTAATTCTTCAATTAAACTGAAACAATCATAGCAAGAAAATCAAAGAATTATGGTTAAAACAAACAAAAATACACGTTAAACTCTTCCTGAAAATAATTTTAAAAAATTAAACCTTGTAAATTTGTATAACAATTATTTTTAGAAGTAGTTGGCCCCTTTTTTCAAAAGGTGTTTTCTGGAATATATGAAGGCATTTCAAGCTTTTTTAGTCGCTTAATGGGGTATTGTCATTTTTTTTCTTGTATTAACTAAGTTCATCAGAACTGTTTCATACCACTGGAAAAATGCACTTTCTACATAATTTTGAATTCCTATTATTAGTTATAAACTAGAGAGTTTTGTATAATGATGTATGCAAAGTAACAGAATGCTCCATGCTTGGCTAAAATCCTGTGCGGAAATGTAATTTATATATCTCCTCCCCTTTCTGTTTGGCACAAATGTTAGTTTTTGCATCATTTTTTCTACTTGCCAGCTGACTTAGATATAATTGTCAAACAGATTTTAGACAGGTAGTTGTGTTAATTATGTCAGTCATGAAATAGATTAGCACTTTCTGAAAAAATGCAACAAACTGTAGCGTGGCCCTCTTGATGGACTGGTGGAAGGTGGGTCCAATGTAGGCAGAAAATGGTTATGGAGAAACTTAAAAAATTGGGAGAGTTAATGCATTAAAAATTTTTAAATCAAGGTATAACTGACTATGTACGACTTTATTCAAATTAAATTAAACTGCATTTAACATGTGCTCATAACTTAATTTAACTGCAGTTTCCATTGCAATACTTTTCAGCACAGTAAGATAATTTTTAAAAACAACGTTGTAGTCAGATGAAGCCAATCAGATGAAGTGAATCTAATGATCTCCATTTGGTCCATATTTATAGCCTTCATTTCTGAAGAACTGTCTTGCATGAATGTGTTTAATATCTTTTAAATTAAAAAATTTGTCTGCTTAATACTCTATTGATATAATTGATTAGTTAAAATATTGTTTTCTTGATTTTGCAGTAAATTATGCATTTGATTATCTTGCTCACAGTTGTTGCATTTCTTGTATAAAGTGATCAAATGATCTATTGTTATGAATACTAAGCAGAATAACTCAACTCTGACTTTACTGACTTTTCTGGTTATTTCGGTCCTAAATAGTCTTGAAATCCTATGGCAGAATCTGTGGCTAACAAACATCAAATTATGTTTTATCATTTAATGGGAATTCCTCGCAAAGCTGGAGTTGGCTGATAGTGGAACAATTGGTTGAGCTCAATTTGCTTAAAATCTTTTCTATGTAAACTTCAGTTACATTTCTTGTACAATCATCAAAACTAAATAAAAGAAATCAAACATGAAACTGGATAATTAGAATTTCTAATTAAAGTCTTGTGTTTTTTTTCTTCAGAAAATGGTAATCATTCAGAATAATCTTTCAAGAAATGAGGAGTATTCTGTTAGAGAATCTTTATGATCTGTGTTATTTTATTAATAGAAAAATATAATATATATTTTTAAAAAAAACATGAAGACTGAAATAAAGTGGATTATTACCTGTTAAAATAAAATCAAGCAAAATCATATGGGGCATAAGACCAGAGATCTTGTGATAAAGAATAATGGGCAGCCATTTTGAAGAGAAAACAAAATTTTTGGTGTAGAGTATTCATTCTACTAATTATTAACAAATACTTTTTTAATGTGACAAAGGCATAGTTATAAGGTAAACTGAATTTTCTATAACGAAAAAAACTACATCCTGTATTCAGAGAACTTCCATTATTTGTACATTAACAGGTGAAGTGATGTTGAAATTCAAAGGAAATAGAAGTTATTTGTACAATGTGAAAACAAAGAAGTTACCTGTTGTTATCCATGGAAATGGGCCTATCAAGGTGGGATGATGATGTGTGTGCATGCATGTACTGTTTGTGTTATACATGTTTTTTCTTTATGTATTTGTGTTTTGAATCAAGTGTACCATTTTTCTCCAAGACATTAATTCATTCTAAAAAAAAAAAAGCATTTACAGTGAGAAACTTTTTTTAAAAAGTATCCAACAAAAGTATATTTTTAATATACAATACCATTATTTTGTTTGTTGTATTATCAGTTAGTGAAGATAATTATAAGAAACTATTTGGGTATAATTTCTTTTCTTAGACATCAGGTAAGTCTTAAAAAAAAAAGAAGAAAAAATAGTTGATTATTTTACATTTAAACAAAAAAAAAAAAAAGAGTCAGCACTACATATAAGTTTAAAAAGAAAAGCTTTACACTATTTGAACATTTTCATTGTGTACATGAAATAAGAGTTGTTGCAACTATTTTGCAGCCTGAATTTAATCGAATAGCAAACTATCTCAGTGATGGATGGACTTCTTCCACTGGGTGCCAGTCTTGTAAAGAAGACGTGATACGGCTATCAGAGTTAAAGGTATGCATTTAAAGGAAAAACATGGATGGTTACCATTACTATAATAAACACAATGCATGGTTAATTTTCTTTCTTTTCTTATTTTCTTGATGAACCCTGTCCAGGTCTAAGGACATTTCACCTGTGAGCTAAATGGTGTGGAGTAGTAGCGTTGGAGCCAAACTAAGTTATCTGAGCAGTAATCAGTGCAAGCCAGTCAAGAGTTACCTGTGGAACTTTCTCCACATTTCTAGGAAACCCTACTAAAATTTTTTGGTTTTAGATGGGCAAGAAGACTAGAGTGCTTTGAAAAGGCTCCCACAATTAGCTGATTAAGAACAAGAAGAAAGCCATGCATTGATGTACAAAAATCCAGCCCATTCAGGATTTGAACTATGGCAGTCCAGTAGTTTACTACTAAACCACTGGCTGCCCATTTTCTACTTACCAAAATGTAATAAAATGGAATGAGTTGACAATGATTCCAGAGGTGTCGTCAAAGTTTACTTTCCCATGATTGATAATCTGGTTTTATGGGGGTGAGATCTAGAACCACAGATAACTTAAGTCTCTGGTCCATTTTACAGACTTCATTAGCTATGAAAGAAGGTTGATTAACAGGTGTGATATGGTTTAGAAGGTGATAAATAAGAACAGAATAGGATATATTAAACTGATAATAATGAAGTGTCATACTATCAAAAGTTGGAGAAAAAATAAGAACTGGTGAAATTTTGGTTTTGGTGTTTTCAGTCCCAAGAAAAGATAATCTACTGATTTGATTTTTGTCAATAACTTTTAATTATTTAATATCAGTTATAATAATTCTGCTATCGTTTGTGTAAAGGCAGTATTATGGGAAGTTTAAAATTTTTTTTAAAGTTAGTTTTTACAAGATTTTCCATCATGCAGCCTTGACCAATCAGCCAGGCCCATTCACTAAGTTTCAATGTTTGCTTTCATGTTAGGCATAAAGTTTTCAGTCTAATTGTCCAACAATGAAACTTCATTCCCTATTCATAGGATTTCAAAAATTTGTAAAATTAGTGCTGAATGCATAGGAAATGGCAGTTTGAATGAGTTGTCATTTGCAACAATAAAAAAATTACATCAACCAGAATATTCTGGAATTTTCCATTATATTCTAAATGTTTTAATCTAGGAAATTCTGGAATTTTCTAGGTATTTTTCCTTAACTTTTTAAAGTATATAAATAGTCATCCATGCATCAGCATTTTCAGTCAATGTTAAAGTAAGTTTTCAGTAAAAATATTAATTGTGAATTGTAGAAAGTGATTGTGGCAGTGGCTTGAATATGTCAAAATGGGGCTAGCATGTTTAGAATTGTTGAAAACTTGGTTTTCTAGCAGTAAGAACTGCTGACAGGATTATCTGAATGATTAAGAGAACTGGACAGTTGCTTCCTAAGAAAAGAGCTATTTTTTACTGATTGTTTCCAATGGAAGATTGGGTTTTGACAAGACTTCAAGAGAAGACTAACAAATGGAAGGTGCTGCAAAAGTGGATCCTTTTAGATATTTGTTAGATTGAGTTTCAAGTCACACATCCCCACTAAAAAAAAAACCTCAGGAATTTCCATCATAATTTTTTAAGAAATAAAATTAATAAGTAGAAGATTGGAGCCTGTTGATATTTTCAGATGAAAGTATACTTAATCTTCTTCATCCTGAAAGTGTCTACATATAAGCCTGTTTTTCTGCTAATGGTAAAAAGAATTTGTAAATTCTACAAAAGGAATATCAATAAATACAAATTAGTATTTGAATTTTTTAAAAACAGATTTTGTAAAATCTGCAGAGGAACTCCATCCTGATGTTAAGTTTTGGTTTTTACAAGGTACACCATGAAAATTTAGTAAAGAAAGTCCTCTCTTGGTTCAAGAACAATGGAATCCATTGGTTTGAGGTCTGGCCTGGGAATTCTTCTGATTTAAATCCTATTGAGTTAGAGAAAAATTGGCAAAAGTCATTAAGGAAGCTTGGAAAAATATTTCATGCAGGACATTTGAAATAGTGCATGAAAGCAGTCATTAAAAGCAAAGGTAACTGGTAAAAAGTCAGAAAACAAGACTGTAGTTTTAACTTATTTTTTTGTTATAATTTCAGATTTTTTTTTCATTCTTGATTAAAGTAAAACACTTCTACCTGGCTTTACGCCTTCATGTTAAAAAAAAAGTTACATAAAAATATTGAAAATTACTAAGTAGGACATATTGACTGTTTATAATTTAGTGAGAGGAACCTGAGATGTCATCTGTTTCAGAAATAAATGTATTTTTCTTCTCTGCAGGAAGATGACTATCCACCAGTGCTGGTCGCCATCTTCATTGAACACCCAGCTCCCTTTCTTAGAGAATTTTTTGAAAAAATTGCAGCCTTGACCTACCCTAAAAAACACATTGATATTTTTCTACATAACAGTGTGAGTACTTTGCTTTGCTTTGTTGTCATTCTTTTGTCTTAGTTGCCTCCCCAAAAACACAAAACAGACAAAATTAGCAAAATGTTTCTACTACTACTACTAATAATAATAAAGATAAGACATTGAGAAATCTTGCTACCTAAAATTTATTAGCTTATCTCAGTGCATTTTGGCATCATCTTTAATTAACCTATGGGTTTGTATAAACAGTATTCAGCTGAAAAATAATATCAGCTCAGTATTTTACTCAGGCAGTCATACAGTTTTAAAATGGTGGAAAAGTTAATAAAGATTGTTGACATTTATTTTCATGTCTTGGCATATAAAAGAAAGCAAGCTTGTGGCATTATAAATTATAAACTGACACTAGTTCAGTTTGCTGAAATAAATAGATTTTTAGTATCTTACATAAAATGCATTGTATTATTTTCAAGATTTGTTCGAATATGAGGACTGTGTAGTTGAAGTAGTAAAATTTGTACACATGACACAAGATAATTTTACTTAAATGAAAGATTTGTTAAGCACAGACTTTATTTTACTTGTTCAGCCAAATTGCCCAAATGCATTGTCTATTTGATGCATTTTAAAAGTAGTTCCAGTTTCTTAGATTTAAATTGTTGAATTCACTAAATGTTAATTTAGTTTTAGTTTTTGATATGACCTTTATGGTTTCTGTGATGAATCATTCATTATAATTTTTTTTTAAAAATTCGATAGATTCATACATTTGTAATTTGAAGTCAAATGTCAAAAATTAGATTCTTACAAACAAAGAGTACTGGCATACAAACCATATTTTCTTCATCAGAATATGGAGGCTGTCAATGATATTTTACTTGGAAACTGTAAAGAAATGAAGTTATAATGCATATATATATATATATGTGTGTGTGGGTGTGTATCACAGTTTGGTTTCAATTCTATGGTAATTAAATATTCTTAAGGCATTTGGAGTGAATTGAAAAGTGGCAATGTCAGAATTCTACAAGCGCCATACATCACATTCATCTTTGTGACAGGACAGCTATGCCTCACCCTATGTGTGTTTGAAAAGTATGGATAGTCTACATTTACTGTAATTTTTTAATTGAAATTAATGATAGGCAAATATTAGAAAGAAAAAAAAGTGATTTCAGTTATGGAGCAAACTAAGTGTAGTCTCTCTCTCGTTTACAGTTTCTTCCAAAAGCTTGAAAATAACATGATTCTATAAAGTAATATGTTTTCAGTTGTTTGTGTTTGTTTTTTTTTTTTACTTTTAGTGGAGTAAATTTATTTTCAGAATTATAAAGACTTAAAAACTTGGCTAAACAAAAGTGTAATATTTTTTCTAAATTGCATTTAAGCTGGGGAGTTGAACACTGGACTGGGTTGAACTGATTTTCTCTTTCTTGAACTGGAACTGAACCAGTCCTTGGGCGGGGATATCTAATGGAACTGAACAGGAAATGAACTTTTTAAAAACATGACCAGTTCACAGCTCAGCTGCTGCTGTTTGTCTTGCTCACTCGCATGGAGAACCTGTGTCAGCTGTTTCCAACACTGCTGCTTGTGTTACGGCAGAGCTGACTTTATCCACACAATGGGGTAAATATAGGAGACAGAAAACCCATTAATTACTTTCCACCCTGAGGTTGGGTGGCTAGCTATGGACAGTCTTAACTGCTATGTATGAAGGTGACCTCTTCCCCCAACACATAAATGGAGGTGAAGAGTCTGTGAACTCATGGTCCAGTGTCATTGACTTGGAGAAATACCACTGTTGTGGGGCATAGAACACAGAAGAAGTCTACCTGGAGAGACAGAGTGGTCATTAGCAGATGAGGAAGAGACGAATTGGCGTTCAGGGTGAGGCAGTTTGGCCATTCAAGAACAACACTAGGAATATAGGACTAAAACACTTCCAAGTAACTCTTGCTTCAACAGAGTTTTGGTTCATTGTGAAAGATCATTGACTGTTCTCTGGTGACCAGCCTTGGACTGCTCTCACCTGGCTGCATAGATTGTTGTTCTGTCTCTTTGGCTCACAAAACCCATTACCAGTCAGCTGTTTGTCACTAACTTATATATGAATAATTAGTTAAGTTGCTTAATACCAGGATTATTTAATTACCTCAATTGTGGTCTCTTAGAGTTCACATATTGGTTTTTGTTGTTGTAGCATACCAAAACAGCTAAACTTTGTCTTACATACTTCAAGTATGACTCCAGCAAAAATCTGTTTAACTGTCAGATATGTGACTGCAAAGCCACCATTACAGAGAATCATGCTGCCAACTTGGAAAGACATATTCAGCAGTTCCATGCAAAAGAATTTAAATCCCTCTGAGAAGAAGGCAACAAAAAGAAAAGTAGAAGAAAGTCCATAAGGTGTCCATTTGAAAAAAAAAAAGTATTTCAAAGACAGCAAATTTTGGACAATCTTCTGATGAGTAAGACATTGAAAGTGAAAATTGAATGTCTTTTAAATATCTGCATTGAATTATGGACAGTAAATGGAAGACCTTTAACTTAATGAAAATGGTTTTAGAAAGATAATCGATCCAGTTCTTGAAGGTTTATCTCATAATTTTTGTCTTAATGCTAATAATATTAGGAAGAAAGTGTTAAATGTTGCCAGTGACATTTAAAAATCCATCAAAGAAGTGAAAGGTCTTTGTCTTTCTTTGTGATGGTGCAACATAAGGCAGTGAGATTGTAATGCATACCATAGTATGAAAGAGATTTGAGAAAGACACTTCCTAGCAATTCAAGAACATGCTTCATGAAGTACTTACACACTGATATTAGTGTGTGGCAAATGTACAGCATAACAACAGATAATTCAGACAAAGTATGTACAACAAATGAATAATGATGATAAGCAGAAGTGAGGAAAACTTTGATATATAATAGAAAAGAGGAAAAGAAATACCTGATTGATGCAAAAGAGGTTGGCCACAAAGATAAAGATCAGCTGAAGTACATGGACTAGAACAAGCAACAATGACTGAACTTGAAACTGATGTTGCAGTAACACGTGTCCACTGTTCAGCCCACACTCTTTAGCTATCAGTTGTTGATGCACTTAAAAGATGAAAGTATTATTCATACAGTTGCTAAAGTTCATTCCATCTGCAAAAACTAAGATTTCAGATACACATGGTTATTCATGAGAAACTGGGACTGAAGATACTTATCTTAGACTGTCCTTTAAGCACTTGGTAGAATAGAAGGAATTTTGCCAGGATTCACAGTGTCAAAATCTCAGCTTCATATCACAGATACTGAGTGGAATGTCACTAAACAAATAGCCACTTCTCTTACATCAGCAAAATCAGCTCCAGTCAAAACAACTGACTATGGGAGACTTGCATGGTATATGGCTGGACTGTCAGCATGATACCTCAGAAGTGTCAATACTTTTCTCAGAGAGTCTGCTGAACTGATAAACAAAATATATATATTTCTGCTTGAAAATAACCTTTCTCTTGCTGCAATCTTTCATGGTCATAGGTACCAGCTGCTGTTATCCGAGAAAGGCTAAAGTTCACCTTACCAATGCACCGGCATTTAAATGTTGTCTGCTGGACTAGCAGCAGTAAGTAACCATAACATTACTGTTAAATGAGTCGTTTCAGGTTCTTGCTATCACCACAAATAACAAATATGACAGGGGGTATCCTGAAGGACACTGGTGACCTGTTGCAACAACGTTTTCAACAGATGTATGACTTTCTTTCCTTAGTTGGAGATGTTTGTTGTTTTGTAGTGATTTACACGGGAATAAAAATTAGCATTTGTTTGCTCAATATCAACTGGATTATTTTGTTTGTTGACATTGCTCTTAATGATGGTAAAATGGTCATGGTCACAGACTGGATTATGCGAGTGAGCCAGTTAGTCTGGTCCTGTTCTGGAAAAAATATTTCTATAATGTGATTTGACTTCCTGTTCTAAACAAAGTTGCTACCTGATTTGTGAATGTCTAAATGTTCTCTCGTGTCATGCTGTGTAATAAGAGATTATGAAGGGGGTTAAGATAAACTTAATAGTAAAACTAGGCAAGTGCAAGATTTGTTGACGTTTTAAAGCTGAACAAAATTAGTTTGTTTCTAATCTTTCCTGCAATTTTTTTGAAAAACTAATTTGCAAGCTAATTCAGATAAACTCATGCTGGACTGTTTAAAAATCTACAATGAATAGCCAGCTGTTTTGCATTCTTCATTGTTTATTTACTGGGGTCATGCTTGTGCCTAGGGCAGACAATTTGGTTGAGATAGTTTACTTGCCTTGACCATCCAAAGTGTCTCTGTGGTAAACTGATGGTGGATACACTTGACAATAGTGATAAATTTATTCATGAGCAGAGTTTAGATAAAGTCTCAGTTGCTTGCTCATTACCTTTTATCATTGTACTATTAGGGGAGATAATCTTATCCACACAATAATGCCAACTTTGGAAAGAAAAGAATTATAAAAATTTTAAAATAAATAGTTTAATTATATTTCTAGAATTTTGATTTTTCTTGTATGGGTTTTAATTATTTTCTCATGTATTAAATCTTGAGAGATTTAAAAATAATTTTGAGAACTTCCAGGCTGAGATTTAAAAAAAAAAAAAGCTTTCATGAACATTATAACACTTACTTGTGTGTTTGTGTGTGTGTGTGTGTCTGTCTCTTCATTGTCATATACTATTCAAAAGCAGGTTAGACAACAAGTGTTTAGGGTCGGCAATTGTCCTTATTGAATATACACTGTTACAGTGTGTTTCATGGTGTGAGTCACTAGCTACAAGAGAAATCTTAGATTCCTTACAGCACTGACAACCCTCCATAACAGAACCTGTTGTGGGATGTTCTTTCACTCTTCCTGTAGGGTCTGAAGGCATCCTGGTGGTGGTGTACAGATATTAAAACTTATTTCATAAGTGATTTTATGATGGCTATGTTCAGAAAATCTTAGGATCCTTCTTCCAGCATATTTGAATATTCCATCATAGATCTGTGTGAAGAGTACACCGTGATAGTGTAGGGTTTCTGTCAAGTACCTGATCACTTTCAGCAGGCCTTGATATACGAGATTGGCGTAGCATTAGCACTTCATCCACCAAATCAGTTATCATCCTGTATATTGGTGGTGGTAAAATCTGTTGACCTTTAATTCTATGTAGCAGAAAACAAAACACGACTATTATTTATCACCTGCCAAATGTTTTAACACTATTGAGAGTCAAGCTTGTGTTTGCACCTGTGAGAAATCCAGCTGTACTGAGAAGCACTATGCTGCTAAAGTGGTGAACTGATCCTGCAAGTGTCTCAGCCACAGGTAGCAGTCCTGAGCCTTTGACTTTACATGTGGTTGACATGAGTGTAGTTTGTTGAAATTAATCCCATGGCCTGTTTTTTTGTTGATCTGTGCCCATGTTGGCATTTAATGTCAGATAACCCCAGCATTAGAAAGATTGCACTGAAAGCAACCATACAATTAAGTACCTGGTCACACATGCAGTGGCTGATGATGTCAGTAAAGTGCAAGAACAACAATTTACCAATAATATTATTTTTCATTGGAGTTGGCATTGAAAATGCTGTTGGCTTTTTGTAACTTTCTAAACAAAAAGAAAAAAAATGTTACCATTACCTACATAGTTTGCTTCTATCTGCAGATTGAGTACCATAAACCCCACGTGGAGGAGTTTCTAAAGGTGGTGAGATCAAAGTACAAGTCCATCAATGTGGTTAGCCCAGAGGATATGGTCAATGAAGTTGCTGCCAGAAATTGGGCAATGTTAGTTGTTTTTAATTCTTACAGATACAATATATACATCACATTATATAGGTTATCATGAGGCAGTCTTGGCTTCTGGAAAGTTCCACAGGAGTGAAATGCATTTTTGATTTTTAAATAGATTTACACTATCACTATTGATCACCATTAATGACATTTTATTTTATTTATATCCTGTCATTACTATAATAAAAAAATGTATATTAATACTGTCAAGCCTCAGCTTGACAATAATTAAGATGCACATGCTCAAATTTCTTAATTATTTGGAAACCTATCATGCTTCCCATCATCTGAAATCCAAATGAGGTAAATCTGATTTTAAATCTTTCTGCATGGACTAAATATTTCATGCCTTGAAATTCTACAGAATAAACTCAGCAATTTACAGTCATCCAGATTGTTTAGCTACAGGAGTTCTGACCAAAGTATGGATTCTGATCTCTCTGCATAAGACTGCAGACTATTGATTGAACTGTTATTACTGAATGAAAAATAGTAAGATTTATTTCCACCCAAACATTACATCTGTAGACATTTAGTGATTTTAACCTTGTTGAAGGGTATAGCATTTTGGTAAGCTTAGTAAATTTTTATTATTTTATGTGGAGATTTTAAATCTGTACAAGCAGGATACATGACATAGTGTTAGCCAATTCTTGACCACTTGCTTGCACACTTTGTGCTTGAACTTTCTAATTGATGTACAGCATTATGAATAATTTTGTTTTGGTTGTTTTTCAGTCAAGAAAGCATACAGAAGTCTCATAAATATCTTTTCTCAGTGGATCCTGTTGCACACCTGGATAACCCAGACACACTGCAGTTACTGATTGAGCAAAACAGGTAAGTTTGGATGCACACACCCCTATAGAAGTAGGCCTCTTTGGACTGAATGATATTTAGTATTATTTTCCACTTGCTTAGCCATCTAAAACAAGTATCCAGGCATAGTTGTTGTTTAGTGTATATAAGTGCATGAGCTGTTCCATTTGATGTGCCCCACATTTGTCTTTAGGTAGAATGAATGATAGTTACCTCAGCCAGAAAGAACCAACCAGGATTCTTCTGATTAGCAGTGAGAGGAGAGACTGGAGTACCCAAAATAAACAACAGTTTGATGCAAAATAATGTGAGAAATCAGGCTGCTGGCATCTAGACATCAAACATCACCTGAATCCATTTGGGAATGGTTAATGGTTGCTGCTGCAAGCATATGTGCTAGGTGATACACAAATCTACTGCTCGATACAATTGGATTTGCTTATGTATTACTACTTTCAATGAGATTTTTTAAATAATTTGATATATCTTCATAAGTTAATATTACATTTAAAAAAAGAAAGAAAAAATTGCTTTATGCAACGGCCAAGTCAGTGACTGTCAGATCTTGAAGACAGTTGTACAATTTCTTACAACTATAGTTTCTGATTCTGCATCACATTTCAAAGATTTCCCAGAATGATCAGTATGCAAGGGATTTCTTCAGATATTTAAAATACATCATTGCTAAATCTTATCTTTGCAAAAAAAAAAAACAACATTTTTCCTTCCTTACTTACAGTCACTGACATGCCAGGGATTGAGTCTTGACGTTCTCCAATCTAAGCAATCTTCCATCAGTTTCAGGAGAATGCACACATGATTTTTTATATGCCAACTTCACCACTGCTATGAAATCTTTGTTGTTATCTTGCTCTCATCGTTGTGTTTTCAGGTCAATTGTTGCACCAGTACTTGTACGGCCCCAGAAACTCTGGTCAAACTTCTGGGGAGCACTCAGCCAAGAAGGGTTCTACACTCGCTCAGAGGATTACCTTGACATTGTTAGTGACAAGAAGATGTAAGTAAGCTGTGTTACTTCAGGAGGTTAACTAGCCCTACCAGCATACCTTTGCATCAGGAGGAGACCAATTTATTTGAGGAAAATCCCATGTTATCAACAACATTAAAGAACCTACAAAAAAAAAAACACATTACCTGATTGTTGCCATGGTGATATAGCGCAGCTGTATCATACCCCAGTTTTTTTCAGCAGTCAGAACGACTTCTCAGAGGCATGAAAATAAAATTTTTAAAAAACAAAGCAACTGAACATGAAAAGTAAACTTATATTCTACTACAAAAAATACAGTTAAGAGTGATAATAAAGTTTACTAAAATAACATCATTCAGAAATATCATTCCTGCAAATGACATGACAAATATTGCTTACTGTAATTACCTGAAACTTAAACATTAATTATGAAAGTACAGTAGGCTGCGTGGCCAGATTTATCTTATAGCCTAATTTTTTTTATTTTTATTTTTAAATGTTTTTGATCATCTGGACTGTTAGATATGCCTAATTTTCAAATTGGCTGCTCAGCATAATTGGGTAGATTTCTTTGGTTGCTGCTGTTTGAGTAGATAATCTTTTGATGATCTTTTACACTGGATTGCCATAACACTATCAGTAGCCCTTTGCTGGATAAACATTTGGACAACGGAAGTCAAAACTGTTCTTGGTTGGTGACTGCTCTGAGATCTGTTATAATGCAGTCAAGACAAGAAAATCTTTGTTAATCTGAAGATCAGTTTTTTGAGAATTTTTGGACAGTGTTGGCATTCTAGATTCTTCGTATCTAAATTTTAAATTAAAAGTAGTCACTGCACTGTTTAAAAATTAATTTTTTTTTATTTGTAGTGGGCTGTGGAATGTGCCATATATTTCCTCAGTGATGCTAATTCAAGGACATAGCTTGAAAACTTTGTATGATGCCTACTCTAGTAATTACTTGGATCCAGACATGTCATTTGCAAAGACATGTCGTGACAAGGTAGAAGATACACAGATTTCCCTTTTATTTCTTTTTTAATGTTGTGACACAAAGTGGATAACTTGCTGCAGAATATTATCTTCTCTGTATTGATTATTGTAGATTAGATAAAGGCTCAGATAGATGCTTGGTTCTGCCATTTTTCTAGTAACAAAACTTAAGTTTTGAAGATCTTTCCATGTTGCCATTATCAGGATTTACTCCTTAGCAGGGCTCTTTTTAAGTAGAGATAATGTAAGTTTACAGCAGGTGATTCTTTTATTTATTATTATTATTATTATTGTACAAGCAGCCTGAGCTGGTCCCTGGACCCTTGCTTAATCATTAAATCAAACCACCACCTTTTTGAAAATAACACTGCTTACTTTTCATCCTTATCTTGGTAACCCCAGAGATATATAAATCTGCAACATATATAGGAATACTTAAGAATTGAAAAATGTGACATTTATTATTGATGCCTTAATTTTTTATTTTAGGGAATTTTCATGTTTGCTAGCAACAGAGAAAAGTTTGGGCACTTGATTTCAAATGAAAATTTTGATACAACATTTACCAGCAGCGAACTATTTGAAATTATGGAAAATCCCTTGGTAGGTGCTAAACTTGCATTCTACATCTGTTGACTAAATTCAGTTAGATTACAAATTACTTCCCTTCATCTGCTTGCATGCTTTTCAGAAATCGTTTCCAATATTATTTATTTGTTTTATCTAAGCACTAAGTTTAAGCAGGAATATTTTTTTTCCATATTGTCAGTATATTGAAGAGCCAGCTGCATTCATAATAATTTTGGTGAAATACATTTTTTTTTTTTTTGTAGGACTGGGAGAAAAGATACATCCATGAAAACTATTCTAGGAGTTTGCATGACGACTTTGAGCCTCTGCAGGTGAACTAGTGCTTGATTGTAATATTTAGAAAGCGTTAATCCTAGAGAATGATTACTAAATTGAAATTGTTTTTATTTATTTGCACTACACTGTTAAATGATGTGATGTACTGGTTATTTCCATCAGCAATACAACTTCAGTCCTTAATTACAGTATAGTATAACATTTTGTTTGCTTTGCAAAAGATGATGAACAGACTCCTACAGACACTTTCTAAAGTGAACAGCTTCTCTTTTACTCGTTGAGTTAATGACACAGAGAATAAGAGCATTGGTGAAATTTTTAGATGATATATCCAGCTTCATACCTGTTTTTCATCTCTCCAATCTGTATTTTCATATCTGCTTTTTAAGATTAATTTATTGTTTGTATAGTTGTAATCATGACAACAGAGCCACTTGTGATTTATGTTGGTTTGGCAATGATGGATTATTGCTATGGTTTCTTCTCCCTTTTTTATATCATTTTGTTTGCATGAGTTTTAATTTTTTTGCATTTAACTGCTTGAAAAAAGTCAGAAAATACACGGGTCAACAACTGTGATGCTTTGCTCTTCAGTTTTTTTTTTGATTACATTAATAAAAAAAAAAATTAATTTTTTTCTCTGTCAGCCATGCCCTGATGTCTTCTGGTTTCCGGTAACTACTGAACATTTCTGCAAAGAATTGATAGCATTGATGGAAAGTTATGGAAAATGGTCATCTGGGAAAAGTTTGGTAAGACTTGTGAAATCCTTGACAGATGGATTTACTGTCTTTATAAATTATTTTTTTTTTTTGAAATAACAATATTATTAAAATTATTTTTTTTAAAAAAAATTTTATCTTGACAAACTATTTTGAGCAGTAAGTACAAGTGTGACATGCCACAAATATTGAAAATCTGTCTATTGTGATGTGCTTTTTACTAAAAATAAATTTTAAATATTAGCCATATTACTATTGTAAATAATGATGGTTTCTACTATTTTAAAAAAAATGACACATTCCTCTTTATATGCTCCCATATTTGTATTACTTCTCCTGACAGCCATGTGGTCTGAAAAATCCATTAACATGGTTGAATAACTGGTTGGAGAAATAAATTTCTTGTCAGCATTCTTGACTAAAGCCAAGTCATTTGGTGCAAAAGAAGTCAAAGATGTTCCATTATGAATCTGCTTGAGGGACTACATCAAATAATAATTTTAGATTAGAACAGGTTTTGTAAATGCAGAATTATTGCATTCTTAAGGAAAAAATGCATATTTGAATTTGGTTTGATCAGAGTGATACCTAGGGTTTTAATGGCTTGGATATAAATGAAATCAGTTTCATTTAGCAGTTTAGTTTTAAGTGAGTAGGGGTACTAAGATTGGTAATAATGTTATGGTTAGTTTATGGATTGCTATGGTTGAGGGCCTGAGTTAAAATTCCAGTACTGGCTAGGTTTCACATCCCTTCATCATGGTTTCTTCTCACTCTTTCCAAGCCAGCCTTGTGGATTTCCTCCCATAGTTCTAGTAGAGACCAATGTGGTAGTTCTAAGAGCACATCTATCTATTCAGTCTCCAAGGATAATTTTGGTAACATGATTGCCAATTTTTAGATCTGAAGAGGCCATTATTCAGATTCAGTTGAAAATGAAAATTGATATAAAATATTTCTAATTATGAATTGTTAACTCAATGCAATTAACATAGTAGATTGAAAGTGAAGAGCAGCTACATAATATAATCCTGTCTTTCATAAATGAATATCATAGTTTCAGAAATTTTCAGAAAATAATGGAAAAAAATACCGAGATAAATTTATAATAAGGAAGTTTTGTATTAAAAACGGATAAGAATATTAATGAAACAACTTAAGCTTTTTTTTTTCTTTTTCTTTTTTTTTTTGCCTGCCTAGTTTTTTGGAAATATTTACATAAAGAATCCAGGTAATTTGGTATTTTTTCTATGGTGATGGCTTTTCAAATGCTGTTGACACTTTCCTTGAACAATATCAAAATAAATAAACCTATTATCAGAAGAAATCTTATAATTCTTTGTTAATGATTTCAATTAAAGGATCAATTTTCAGGCTAAATATTTTAAAAGAAAGTACAATTTCAGCGGATTTAAGAAATCTCTATTCCTTAATTTTAATAAACTTTGTTACTCTATAGTGCTTTATAAATTTTTTTGTGCATGAAAGAAACTAATTTAAAGGATCCAGATTTATTAAAACTGCAGTGTCCCAGAACTCAGGTTTGAAAATTATCCCAGGACATTTCTGTAGAGAGCACTGACTCTTGGCAACAGAAATTCAGTCGTGTGTACCAGAAGGCCATAGATGTGGCTGGCATCTTTTTAGTTTGGTTGGCTCCCTACTTCCTATCACCTTGTATTAACCAAAGTGAGCTGCTGACACACAAGCAATAACCTATTATGCCATTTTTTTAGGATCCCCGGTTGGCTGGTGGATATGAGAATGTTCCAACCGTTGATATCCACATGAAGCAGGTTGGTTTGGAAAAGCACTGGCTACAGTTTCTCTGGAAGTATGTTACTCCACTACAGCGCAAGGCTTTTGCTGGCTATTTTAATGAGGTAAACTTTTGAAATTCTATTGGAAACTCTACAGTTCAGTGTCCTATTACAAAATAACTTGCTTAACTATGTGCTTTTGTTTAAACTTGTGACTGTTCAACCAGACTTTCTTTACTTCTTTCTGGGACGAAACTGTGATTGATGGACCAATGAAATCTGCTAATTCATTAATTAACAAACCTAATATATTCCTTAATCTAAAACATTTTATTATAACTTAAAATCATTTAATTTCAAGGCAATTTCAATAAATGTTAAACTTTGATTTCTCTTGTAATGCATATAGATGTTGAATCTTTTTTTGTCAAAGAGACTACAAACAACTTTGTGTCACAGCTGTACATAGTCTGGTTGTGTCATGGTTGTGTAAAGCATTTCTGTGCATTCTGATTTCACTTTTTAAAAAAAAATCCTCACGAGCTTTTAAACAAGGTAGCAGTTTTGGAAGTATTGATAAGAGAGTGAATAGTTGTTTTTATATGCATCTGATAAATTATGAGTTATAATTTTGCAGTGAAACTAAGTCATAAATCTAGTGATGTACGTTGAAACTCTTGTTGATCTTCTGTGGTCCTTAGGAAAATGATACCTTAACATGGGAAAAGATCAACAGCATAACAGCATATTTTGTTCTTAATGATCCCTTAAAAGCCATGTTAGGAAATCTCAAATCAGCATAATTATTTTTTTTATTTTTAGCTCTGTGATTTTCAATTAAACTTTGCCTAAATGAGTAATAGAAGCATTGTGGCTGTTCTCACATTTTTGTGGGATGTAGTAGGGATGGGGCTACTTTTGCTGAAACGTTAAACCTGCCACTTCTGGTCAAGTTTGTGGAGTTGCTTTGTTTTTGATGATTGACGCTTGTCTGTCTGTTTTCAGCCTCCAAATGCCATCATGAACTTTGTGGTGCGGTATAAACCAGATGAGCAGCCAAGTTTACGTCCCCATCACGATTCTTCAACCTACACCATCAACATCGCCCTCAACCATCCACAAATTGACTTTGAGGTAAGAATCATTTACCAAAATATAATTACTACTATATATATATATATTTTTTTTTTTCTTCCTAAAGTGAGAGTACTTACCTTTGGGCTATTCTCTCAGTGTTCACTAACCGGGTGCTAAAAAACAGTTGCTTGCCGCTTTTCTGTGTGACAATGAATGGTTGGCCTGCTAAAACAGAGCGACTTTCAAGGTGTGTCTATAACTTTTTATTTCTGTTCCAGGGTGGAGGTTGTAGGTTTATTCGCTATAACTGCAGTGTTAGGAACACAAGGAAAGGCTGGATGTTAATGCACCCTGGTCGCCTCACGCATTTTCATGAAGGTCTACAAGTGACCAATGGGACACGGTACATCATGATTTCTTTTGTGGATCCATAAAAAAAAAAAAGACGGACAAACTTTGGAAGGATTCTTTGGATCAATGCAGGAACATTCTTTCCATCTTTCCAAAACAAATTAAGAATCTTAAGTAGAAATTGCCTTGTATTTTTGTATTTGTTGTACATCTGAAATGTAGCGGAGTTATTATGGTAACCTCTGAATAGACTTTCAGGTACATTTCACTAGTTTTACATGATATTATTTGCAAAGAAATTCCCATCCACTTAGTGCTAGTGGACCTTGACAGTTGTTTAAGAAATATCCATTAGCTCTGTGTCAAAGGAATTAAATTTCAAGCCCAGTCTTAAATTCGTAGATTGTTATATTATGACAAAAAAAAAAAAATTCAGGCTTATAAACTTAAAAGCAAATGTAGCAATATCTGTTCTCAACTGTATTCTTAAAGTGTTCAGCTAAATAGATACAGAATACAAAATAAAAAGAATCAGTATACGTATGTAAAAGACAATAGAGAACTAACAACTCTTCTCTGGGCTCGGTCTGATTGTTCCTGTGTATTGCTGGAGAATTTTGGACAGATGCACATCCAAACTCATGGACATTTTTTTAATAAGTCAAGAATATAGAGAAAAAAAAATTCAGCAAGAAAGTATTTTTCCTTGTCATGCAGTTTTGTAAAACTATTATTGTTTCATGTTCCATGGGAGATAGTTTAGTAGTTGTTACCTTGTAGTTACTCCCCTTGTATTTTCATCGTTTCGGTTTTTGCTCTGGTGGTCTGAGGAACAAATGGCTGAATTTCACTGGATTAATAAATGTAAAGAAAAAAAGCAAAAATATAAATATTGAGGTAACTATTTTTTTAAGCAAGAATTTCATAAGAAACTCAACTCATAATATCTCCAAAATTCTCATGTGTTCAACTGTTATTAATACTATGTACTAATGTTTTGTTTCATATTAATATTTTTTCATACACTTCACGCTCGCATTGAGCATTTTCCCTGACACATGGTATTATTAGTGTACATAACCTACGTATTAAAGGAATAAAAAGAAATTTCATCCGTGTGTAGTCTCCTCTCAACCGGACGGCCTTCCAGTTTGATTTCAACTCTTTTCCAAGTAGCATTTACCTTTTAACATTACGTGTAGCTGTTTTTGGCACAGTGTAATGAATTTTTTTAACATTTAATTTAGTGGGTTTATAAACCTTACTGAATGAAAATTAAATAAACTGTAAGAAGGATTCATGAAATTCTACAATGTGAAAAGATTTTCTTTAATTTATCTAAAATCTGTCAATGTGAATTGAATATGTATTTCTCATGTTATGCCATTGCTGTTACTGTTCCACTGCTGAGAAGCAGGAGTTGTTTGTGGTCTAATTCTTTTTCAAATTATGCTGAAAGACTGTATTTGCTGAATCTTTTGTAAGTTTTTAAAACATATAAAGCAGGTCTTGAAATTCAAGGTGTGAGGTCTTTTTTTTAATTGTACATAGAAAAGAGAGAATTCTGCTACTCTGTAAGTGTTGCATTGTGGGAAATTCACGCCTAGAAATCAAGACATTCAAATTGCTTTTGTAGAGAAAAAAATGTCAGGTATTCCAAATTATTATTTTCTTCAGATTAACTAAATTTATTATACAAATAATTGATTTATAATCCAAAAACATGTATCACTGATGAGTAATAATGATCAATGCCCCTCTTTGTTTATGACAGGTTTGGTGAATTATGATATATGTGACTGGTAGTGATTTTGTAATTGATTTCTTTTTTAAATCCCCTGTTTAAGTGTATCTTATTCACTTGCATAATAAGGAATCTGTTCATTTTAAAAGTTCAATTAAAAATTGTCTCTTAACTTTTTAAAATAAATCAAAATGGAATTTTCTCTGCAGTTTGTCTGAGATAGCCTATGGCTGTAAATGGTGCTGTACCAAGAGCTGTGATACACGACTGAGCAGTACTGGTTTATTAGCTGTATCCAAACAGCTTTTTAACTTGTTGATTAGCGTAGCTTTTGTACTGTTTTCCTAATAGACTCTAAAGTAGCTAATGTAAAGAATGTACTTTGAAAAATTATAAATAAACTCAACTTATTTAAACACTCATGCTTTTATGGTGTCTGAAAATCTTAGATTTCTTCCTATGTGTGTGTAAACCTCAATCTTCATTTACATGGATTCCTACATTTTTCTCAAAGATTGCTTTAGTAATAGAAATCTCAGAGCATCCTAGCAAAGTAAGTTCAAAGGGTTGAAATAACCACTAGTCCAGTTGCAGATTTCTGCTATTTAATATGCACATCATTAGACCCAAAGCAGCACATTAGTCCAGTGGTAGAGTACTTGACTGCAGGGAACCAACTCAATTTGGCATATCGCCCTTGTATGATGATTTTCTCTGTCTTCATCAGCTGACTGCATGAGTTTCCTCTGGACTGGTTATCACTCCATCTGAAAACAGAGTTCTAAATAAGACTTTTTTTTTTTTTTGCCAACTGGTGGATAAAAATGGCACTACACTACCTCACCGGGGTTGTCTTCCTTGCCCACATGGTGCATGACAAAAATAGCAGCAGCATTCTTTCTCTCTCTCTCTCTCCATTATATATTTTCTAGTGGATTTTCTTTTTTTTTTTTTTAATTTGGAGGATTCAGTAGAAGCAGTAGAAGTCACTAACAGAGCAGTTATTTGCTCTTGGTAACCTCTTGGAAGTAGGTGGCTAATATTCACATTAAATCTTTTAGCTCTTTAACGTTAGAAAAGAATATCTGTGTGAATTCCTTTCATGACCTAAAACATTTCACCTAATTACTGTACCAGGATGCTAAATGTGGGTACAGCTTGAGCAGGAAACTTGCTGTTTTTACTTACTTACTCAGACTGAACACCCTGTCTTGCTGATGCGTGTTTATAACTGTTAAAGAGAAACACCCCTTTTTTTGAGGGATCTAATTTACGCACAATACTACACTAGAAGCATTAAAAACTGCTGTTTTATTATCCAGAGTGGGAGGAGTTAACTAATCTTCACAGGGTGTTACAAATTCACAACAGGGGCAGCTGAGTTGGTTTAAGAGAAAAGTCCATGTGTGTGCACAGTGCTAGGGACCTGACTAAGTCAACAGTGGATATTTTTTGTTTTTATGAGCCTGTTTTGGGCTATTTGTGCCTACTGTTTGCACTGAGTGTTTGTTTTCTTTTTATCATCTGATACTTGCAGTTAGTAGTCTTAGAAAAGTATTAGCTGGTCACTTATTTTCTTACCATAAGAAAGAGATCTATTAACTCCCTCCCTAAAAATTACCTTATTTCAGAGAAGTAAAGACTTTTTTTAAAAATCCTTATGACCAAACTGTTCTCTATTTAAGTAACTCTAAATATTTCCTTGTTTTTCTAAATTTTTGGTTTTGAAATAATTTATTTTTCTCAGAAAATGATAAATAAAAGTCTTGAAGAACAGAGCGAGAAAGATGTTTTTGTGTGTATGAATATTGCCCAGTAGTAACAGTAGCATCACATTACAGGCAAATATAATTATTTGGAATGTTTGACAGTTTACATAGCATTGAGCTAGCTACAACTGGTAACTGGTGTGCCTTAAGTTGCTTGTTTTGAAGCTTTTCTGATCCTTAGATTATCACAGCCATTTTGACAAACACCAGAATTTCTGCTTCACAAACCTGTATGCTTTAAACAGATTTTAGTCTGGCTGTCAAATATAAGCGGTTTGCAGTGAGACCAAGCCACTTAGCATTTTAATATTAGTCTGAGGCACTACCAGGGCTCTTGTTGGTCTGATTCTAGTCCTAGATAGGGACACTGGTATTGCTCCAGAAGTTAGTGTCAGTTTATTTGGAGCTGGTGGTTTCTTAAGGAATGCACTGCTGTATCGTAACTAAAGCATTTTTTGGTGGACAAACATGGTTGTAGTTGCACCTTCGTAATACATGCACTAATGACATAAAGCAATTTATTTCCTTTCCTTTGGATCTGAAAGCAAGTAGCAAATTTGGATGACAGCAATTATATACCTTAGAACTCTTTCTTCAGCCATAAGTGAACTATAACTAATGAAAATAAACTATTAAAATTTATTTATCTTCACAGGCTCTGCTACCCTTCTTATACAAACTTTGGTTTTATTGACAAAATCTTTCCAGCTATCCCATTCCTTTTAGGTCTGCAAATGATTTGTACCAGGCAAATGTTATTGGACAGTTTGTGTTGTCAGGGTTCGTTACTGACCAGATTTATAAGTATGATATGTTCTGTTGTTTCTCAAACCTCTGTTCTCAGTGCACTTGTGTCAGTGAAGCGTGACACACCATCTGGAGATCTGCTGCCTAAAAGCTGATTTACTTTAAATTTATTAGGACTGACCAACCCAGGAAATAGTGAAAGAAACATCTGTGTGCTTGCTGTTTCAAATGGGTTAGGAGGCCAGCGACAGCTGGAGCTTATTTATTGCCAACTGAAATTAAATCGTTTAGAAAAAATGGAGAAGAAACTGGAACTCGTAGCTATGAAGAATATTGGATTTTTGGGTAAGATTTTATTTGTTTTTAATTTTTGGAGTGTATCAAATGGATGCTGAAAGAAAGAGAAAGGGAATTGATTAAATATTTTAGTAGGGAGAAGGCATGAGAATTGAAAAGGAAACAAAAAATGAGATGAGGAAGAATTAAAGAAATGGTGCAATGGGAACAACTGAAGATTGATGGAGAGTAAGAAAGAAAGATAAAAAATATAAGAGAATAGAAAATTTAAAAGATGAAGATAAATGAAAATTAATGGAGAACATGAAAGCAAACAAGAGGAAAGCTTAAAATAATAATTAAAATCTTCAAACTACATTATACTTAGTTTTATATGGTATTCATGCCTATTTTTGCTATACACAGTTACTGCAAACAGATTTTCATATATTACCTTAAAAAAAAAACAAAATTTGCCTATGTATTAGAAACTACGTTTAAGAAATAAGAGTTGCATTATTGTTGTTTAGGTTAAGTAGCAAACACACCATTCTATTTATTTATTTATTTTTTAAATTTCCAACCATCTTTATTTTTATAAAATAAATTGGCTGCTGCTCAGCTTTTTAAACCATTACATCTGGTGGCAATTTAAAAACAGATTATTTAATTGTGATATCAGAAAGAAAAGGGTTAACTATAAATCCAAGCCCTATTAAATTGATATGCATATTGTTCACACTATTACGAACTCTACTGGTGATTTAACTGTTTTATTTTTATGCAACCAACTAAAGAAAATGGCTTATGGATATAGACAGGAAAATATTGTAATCAGCTTTAGTTAGGGGAAGGGATGGAAAAAGTTCATGAGAAATCACTATAGCCTCACGAAAGGGAATGGTTTGTTTTGTATGTGTGTTTGTTTTATTAATGGATATTAATTCAGATCCATCAATACATGGAATTTTGCCAAATCCCAAGCAACTCAACTTCTATCATTAGAGTGTGGGCTTTCAATCAATACAAGAGCCAGTAACTTCATCTGGCTTTTCAGAGAGACATCACTTGTTGTTTATCTTGGATGAACAAAATGTTTGGCTGAAAATAACTGTTATGAACTTTGAATAAAAAATTATCCTATTGCAAAATAATTTGTTTGCAGGTGTGAATGTGCAATAAGGGTGGATTGGATTTGTATTAGTCATGAGTTAAATCTTGCAGGTTAGCACGACTCCTACTTTTGATCATTGTCTCTTGTTTTTTGTTGCCCCCCCCTTTTTTTTTTTTTAGAAGAAGAAACTTTACCACCTCTCACTAAACTAGATCCATTCTGAATCTAGACTGCATTGATCACCGCTTAGTTTTGTCATGAACTCTGAAATGTTCTTGTGCTGACTTTGAACTTCTAGTGGTACTCCGATTCAGAACAATAGTTAACCCTGGTTTTGGTTTCAGTGGCGAGTCTAATTACCAGTTATTTCCCCTCTAATTGCTTCTTATATAGAGGTAAGCATTAGTTGGCTGTTGAAGTTGATTACTTTATCTGTATCTCATGGATAGTAAACCTTGGTTGTGCTATGTATAGATTTTTGTTGAAAATTATTTTTTTAATCATAAATTTCCTGAATCCAGACATTTCTCTACCATAATTGTTAAATAGTGGGATATTCTTTATGCTGAATGCCAAATTTTTGGTTTAAAAAAAATGCAAAGTGCAATTACTCATTTGGATGAGCAGTTCCATGGTGAAGTCAGGTCAATCTTCGATCACAAATGTGTCAGCCATTTTCTCTTTTGTCTTTGTATCATTGCTTCCTAATTAATAATAATAATAATAATTGTCAAAACAATTGGAAAGCTTCCTTTTTGTGGACAAAACCAAGCAGATTTTGTACTTTGTCAGATGAACAAATATTTTTCAACATGGTTAACAAGATAATTTCTTTTAGACTAATGTCCAAGTGATTGGGTAAAGAACAAGGTTTGATGAAAAATTAGTGCATCTAGGTTTATTTGTTGGAGAACTTTGATGAATTTTAGCCAGGTAGAGAGCTGGGTTTGTTTGTTTTTTCTTAGTGAAAACCTGTATTATGAGCTGAAATAAACCCTTGATTACATGACACACATTTTGGGAAAGAAAGTAGGGATGTGCATCTGCTTATGCCAACGTGGTAAAACTAGTAAAATGACATCTTGCCAAATTCTTATCCATAGTGATTCTCACATTTTCCATCTTGACACGATATCTATTTTTTTTATTTATTCCTACAAAAGTAAAATATCTCTACAGAATCTCAGCATTTTAAGATTTGTTCAGTAACAAGAGAAAAAAAAATGTTAATAAAGTGGTCAATGAGAGTACCCTATCAGACTTTGGTCTGACCTGAACTGCAGATGCAAATTTGGTTGACTATATGATTGGGCAGGTAATCCTTGCTGCACTATATATGACTTGAACAAGTGCATTTATTGTCAGTTTAATAGATATGGGGAAAGGCAAAGAAATTACATTGTTTGAAAGAGGCATGTCTAATTGGTACCACAGCATTCAAACCAGTTTCATCGGTAGGCTGCTCCAAGGTGCCAATCATTTCAGTTTATCAGCAATGGCAAAAGGTGGAGAAAATATTTGCTACGAGGGGCAACTGTGGTCACAAACAGTGACAGAAAGAGGAAAAGGTGATCAGACAAGATAGTAAAATCCAACTTTGACCGAACAATAGACTCACTTTTCTTGTATACATGAAATTTCAATATTCAGTTCAATTCAAACATGGGAGAAGTGTCTGTGAAAATCTTTAATTTCTATTTATTATTTAGTTTTCATAAGTTGCCATACATTCATTTTTTTCTTTCTTGCTATTAGGTTACAAAAATTTTGTCGTTTTTTTTACTGCAACAATGAGACTCATATCGTTGCTGAACATCAAGTTTATTAATCAAAGTTAGTTCTGCAATACACTTCCGCCAACAAGTTACAAGTGCATTTATAGCATTTTGAAAAAAAATCTGGATTTCTGGAGTCTGTTGGAAGGCAGTTTCAATTGCTGCTTGGTTGGAGGCTGTTGAGGTGTTTGAAAAGGTGGTAGTCCATGGGATAAAGGTTTGGTGAATAGGCTGGGTAAGGGAGAACTTGGTACCCCAATGTGTAGGTTTCTGAACAGTCACTTCTACAACATGAGGACAAGCATTGTCATGGAGCAGGATTGGCTTCTGATTCACCAATGCTGGCTGTTGTTGGGAGAGTTTCTGATGAACAACATTTAATTCTCTACATTACCTTTCGGCTGTGATGGTTTTGCCAGGTTGCAAGAAGTTATAGTGGATGACACCAGTTGCAGTCCACCAGACAGTGGCCATGACCTTTGAGTGGAAGCTAGGTTTTGGAATGTGGTTAAGTGCCTTATCTCTGTCGAGCCACTGTGCTGATTGTTTGTGATTGTTGTAAAGGGTCCATTTTTTATCACAATGATTCGGTCAAGAAATGGGTCATTTTCATTTCTTATGACAAGTGAAGAGCAGATCTTCAATTGACAATTTTTTTGTTGTTATTCAACTCGTGAAGCAACCACTTGGCTGATTGCGTCAAGATGCCGGGAAACAGTTGCAGTGCTTACGTCAAGCTCTCCAGCAATTTCTCGCACTGTTTTCTTGGATCAGTTTCAAACTGAGGCTTTCAGAAGGTCATCACAGCTGGAAGGACATCTGCTACGTTCCTTGTCTTCAAGGCTCACATCTCCTGATCGAAACTTTGCAAACCATCATTGTACTGTGTACTCATTTTCTGTGTCCTCGCCCCATGATCGCTTAATGTTACGAGTTGCCTCACTCGCTCTGTGGTCTAGTTTGAACTCGTGAAGCACAGAATGGAACAAAAAACTTTTCTATCCAAGCTTCACTCAGAACCCTGAAACAAATATCCATTTTATGATTTTTAAAAAGGTAGGTTTTGCAAATGTACGCCAAAGCACATGCTATGAAATGATATATAACTTATCTACATACACCTTCACAAGCAGGCAAAAAATGAACCTCAAATTAACATAATATAAAAACAGGCAGAACTTTTGTAATGGCCTAGTACCTCTACATTAGCAGTGTAAAATACTCCCTCACATTTGTTCAGAACCCTGACCATTATATATATCATTTTTTTTTTTTTTTTTGGAGTACAGTAGTCAGAAATCTCCAACAAGAGGCCGACTTAGCACACTATTAAATGTTTACCTTTGTCAACTGGGGCAACTGATATAATTCTGTGACTAAAGTAATATGGGCCTTTCTAGTTAGTGGCTGTTTGCGAAGTAGATTCAGGGTTTTTGAGCCCTTGATACTGAAATTCTCACGCCCCACAACCCATCTAAGGCATATGAAAAGACAGAAAAGTATAAGATATAACTATGTAATTCCTTCAAAAACTTTCCAACATTTCTGCTCGGTCAATGCATTAACAATATCTGTAAAGTCCATAAATGCAGTAAATGTTTCAATTCCTGTAATGGCTGGACAGTTAAATCTTTCCTGACCAAGAGTTGAGCGAAATGCATTCTTGATCTCATTCATTTTAGAAAAAATGAACGTTCTCCTTTTTACACAGCCATATATTGTCAGAACATCTCCGTGGCATGAAGGTTCTTCGATTTAATGAACTCTAAAAGTCTAATCGGCGATGTTGCTTTCGGTTTTAGGTCTATGCATCCAATGAAATTCCAGAAAATGTCCAAATTCAGGAGCGCAAACAGCATCTCGTACTTACCGATAAGCCGAGCGATGACAGTTCCCAGCTTTTATACGATACCCGCAGAATTCTTCAGACGGCTTTGCTGCGCCGCGTTCGACAAGTGATAATTTCGGTTTCCAGCCCCCCCCCGACATCTTCACGAATGTTTCCGCTCGGAAGTCTCGACTGGAAGATCCCGATAGATTGCTTCTCTCGGTTGTTTGAGACTCCGGCATTGGCGTCTTCACGCTTGGATGTCCGAAGCTTTTAACCCCCCCCCCGCTTTTTGTTGCGATGTCTCCAGTTTCGTCGAAAACCGATTTACAGGCGGGGGGGGTGCGATCAGCGCAGGTTGTCACGGTGGACAAGCCGGCATTCCCACTTGGAAGAGGAGGAGGGACTCCCGACTCTGTGGCGTCGAATAGGGTTTTTTTATTCCAGAGTTCTGCCACGAATGAAGTAGCCTCGTCCAAGACAATTCGCAGGAGTGTCAGCGTGCCCTTCGTTCTCGTAGTTGGTCTTCCGAATCGGCGAGTGCCAGGCAACAGCTGAAGAGGGCGGGTCCCTGTCGGCTCCACCGATCAAACCTTTGGCGGGCATTGTAACATCCTGACTATCGATTCTCCTCGTCGGTTACCAATACATTGATCTCCAGCGACCCCTGCCGCTTCTGGCCCCGCATCCTTTGTTCCAGCGCAACTATTAACGGGAATAAATATCTTTTCAAACCCCCCCGGCTCAGTATGTTCACCATCTGGGTTCGGATAGTGGATGTTGGGCGTTGAGTCGACAGAAGCCAAGAAATAGGTTGCTGCTTGTCTTTCCTCGCAGACAGCAGCAGGCAGAGGAAGAACACGGGAAGCCTGGGTTTCCGAGGCCCACGGAATCTAGACAGTTGTTCTGCGATGGAAGCACGACGAACCGCAAACTCTGTGTTGAGAACAGGGTGCGGGTTATGTTCGCCGTTAATGAAGCTCCACTGTCTTCAGCCGTGGTTAATCCGACACGCCTAAAAACTGCAGGCAGACCACGCAGAGCCGGCCGGTCTGGTGGGATAAGGGTTAACAGAATTCTTTGGAAAGCATTCATTAAACTATTATTAATTAATCAATCGTTGCGACAAGGTCGGTATTACAGAGGTTGTGATTTGATGAAAGAGGTTTTAGCTCGTTTACACTTAAAAAAAGAAATCCATTCATCGATGGAATCTTGGCTGTTTACCCAACTAATAAGGATTCTGTCTGCGACCAGGATTTATCACGTGGTCTCACGCGACAGAACTTTAAGCAACGGATTTTTGGGGGGGGGGTCTTTTAATGTCGTGAAGGATTATTAATGGGAAGTTGTTACTGGGCTATCTGAGTTAAAATAACCGATCGTTAATTAATAATGGTTTTTGTGTAATACAGTGAAATTAGGCAAAACTATTTCTCCGGCATTCAGTAAACTTTGCCAGAGACAGACACTTTCATCAGAGGGTAAATTCTACGTTTCGGGTTTTCTAGAAATCTACTTATCTGATTTCCACAGGTGCGTGTGTGTGTATATATATGTGTGCGTGCGTGTGTGTATATATATATATATATGTGTGTGTGTGTATATATATATATATGTGTGCGTGCGTGTGTGTATATATATATATATGTGTGTGTGTGTGTGTGTGTGTGTGTATATATATATGTGTGTGTGTGTATATTATATATATGTGTGTGTATGTGCGTGCGTGTATATATATATGTGTGTGTATGTGCGTGCGTGTATATATATATGGTGTGTGTGTGTATATATGTGTGTTTGTGTGTATATATATGTGTGTTTGTGTGTGTATATATATATGTGTTGTGTGTGTATATATATATGTGTTTGTGTGTGTATATATATATGTGTTTGTGTATGTGTATATATATGTGTGTGTGTATATATATATGTGTGTGTGTGTTGTGTGTATATATATATTGTGTGTGTGTATGTGTGTGTATATATATATGTGTGTTGTGTATATATATATGTGTGTGTGTTGTGTGTATATATCTATATATATATGTGTGTATGTGTGTTTGTGTACATATATGTGTGTATGTGTGTTGTGTATATATATATATGTGTGTTGTGTATATATATATGTGTGTGTTGTGTATATATATATATGTGTGTGTTGTGTATATATATATATATGTGTGTTGTATATATATGTGTGTGTTGTGTGTATATATATATATATATATATGTGTGTGTGTGTACATATATATATATATGTGTGCGATAGACAGGGAGAGGGAGTTATTTTATGGGAATTGCAAGCGAGGGGAAGTTGCCATACCTGTACGAATTTCGGACAAACCGGCTGAAGGGAAGGAAGATTATCATAATAAAATACATGGTGTTTTTTGTTGTTTTTTTTTTAAAGAAAGACAATCGTTCGATAAACAATCGGCTTCTGTTGATACGGAGGCTGTTTTCCCTTGAGTTTGTTTTCAACTTTGCCTCGCTCGCCGACCGCTCGAGAGAGTGTATCCCCCCAGGACGGATTGGGACGGTCCAATGAGAAACAGAGAGAAAGAGAAAACGGTGAACGTGCGTGGGTATTTGTTAGGTAACCAGAATCCCCCATATGTGCGCGCGGAGCCGTGGGCTGACGGTCGTGGTGGATACCGCAACATGTCTGACTAGGACTCGAACCGACGCACATGGCAGCCGCCTCTTACCACGCGTGCTTGGTCAAAGGTACGTCCGATTTCTCTCCCCCACCTCTCACTTTGATCTCTCCTCGAGGTGTACGTCACCATACATTCGGGAGGCAGGTATTAATAGCGCACGTCGTCATCGCAACCTCCTCTCTTCACAACTACAGAAGGCCAGGGATGGGAGTCAGCCAGCTCGTGGATTCGACGGCTGATCCGTTCTCAAATTCTGAATATCTGTTTAGCGGAATGATGACAGGTAACGATAATCATCAGACCCTGTCAGCAACAGCTCGTTGATCTTTTTAAAGGGCTGGCCGAATAAAGTTTGTTGTTATTATTATTAAAGGTGATTGTGAGATCTGTCCTCACACCTCCTACCTTGTCCAGGTACGACTGCTTATTTCCATCCCACCCGCTTGAGCGAAAGTGGGAATGTTGGACTTTTGCAATCCTAAATGTCTGTCGTTTACCTAGACTGTCCTCTTTTAAAGTCACTAAGTACATAAACAACATGACATTAAAACAAAACCAGAAGTTTTTAACGCATCAAATATTTAGATTAATGATATGGCTTTCAGAAAATTAATAAACCCATGGTTGTATATCACTGCATCAGGTGACCAAGTTAATCTAAGCTTCATATGTTCTTGACTTTTAATTCTGTGCTGTAAAACGTGATGTGCATATATTTGTAAAAAAAAAATTTTTGCCAGATTCCAGTTTTCTGCCTATTAATTACCCCGGTCAAATTGTGCAGTCCACTAACTCCTACTGTAGCCGAGGTAAAATGGGTGTGCAATCAAACTGGCCACCCCACCAACTTGGACAGTTTGTCACTCATCAAATATAAAGAATCAGCTGAGTACTTGTGTTTTCGTTCCCCTTTCCAAACGATGAAGTTACAATTCCTCCTTTGGGAAAATTTTCCATCTCACCACTTTGCTACTTAAGGCTTTAGCTTTGCTTCTTGTCTATTCTTGTCAAGGAAAAATATTTCATTAAAACTGAAATGACATTGGAAATTTATTTTTTCTTTGGCCTCATCTTTTTTAAAAAAAATTATTGGTGGCACTTAATAGCAAGATTAAAGGGAACCATGTAGGTTAAGGTGAAATTCATTCTTATTAAAACAGCAGCTTTGTAAGATATATATATATATATAACTTTGCAACTGCTTAGCAACAACCTGGCTCTGAAGATCACTTTTGTGGTCTTGACAGGGTTACCTTGTGTATTAGAGGTCTTTAACGTGTGTGTGTGTTGATTTACTTCAGCTGTTTATAGGCATTGATAACTTGTGTACAAGAACCAGTAAAGCCAACTGTTTTTTTCCTTTATAGACAGGTTTTGTCAGTGTAGAAAATTATGACTCAGATTAGCCAGTCATGTGGTGGCAAATCTATATTGAAATTCGACAACTTACACGATTGACTGATAAGAAATCAGTTAGAGTCTAGTATATGGAGTTTACTCGTGAATAAGTGGAAAAAAGTTTTATCTAAGTTGCAGATATCCATTTCATTCACCTAACAAATTTTCTTAATTATTTAGTGTTTCCTACACTACCTAGATGCAGAAATACTATAATTATTTGCATGGTAGGTAATGCTTGTTAATGTAGGTAATGTTATGTTTTAGAAGTAAATTGAAATAACTGAGAGCAGATACTATCTCCATTGTATCTCAACGTGCTTACTGCAGAGCTGATTTGGGTGAGCCGTTGGAAGAAATGTTTGTCATACATTTGGAAAAAAAATACAAATAGATCATCAGAACTTGATCTTGGGATTATGATCTGTGCTGTCATTATTTTAGACTTTGAGCAGATATCTTTAAAACAAGAGACTCTCAAATATACAACTATAAACTGTCTGCAGTAAATTTTACTCCATTACTAGTCATTCTTTCTGAGTGTGTTGCTTCTAATAGCTTCCTGCTGGCCTTGTAGAATTTCTCACATGATGCTTCTGATATTTCAAATGTACATAAGATTATATGAATATGGATATGAAAGTCTATCATGGTAAAATATATTATTACTTTTTTTAAAAAATTAGCTATTTATTTATTTAGCATTTATCCTGAAATGGGATTCTCCTGTTGCTTAACTAGTTAGTTGTTTACTGCAAATGCTTGCTTACATTCAGGAGAGAGAGAGAGAGACAAACCACTCAGCACTATTTGCAATTACTTGGAAAGTATGTACAGTAACTAGGTAAATTATACCTATCAACAGGTTCATCCTTGATGTCTTTACACTGGTATTTCAGGCTTGCTCTGAAGTATAACTATTGTTTGTGGCTAATTTTATTTAGGTTTACATTCTCTGTATTTGAAGTCAGAATATCATAAATATTTTAATGTATTACACCAAGTGATAATATAAAGTGACCATTGAAAGTTCATTTAAATAAATATAGGCCATTTGTATCGTGTCACAATATGTTATATATGTACATAAACAACAACAGCTATAATCAAACATCTAGTTGGAAGGTTTCTTAGTAGGAATATGTCATGCTAATATGATAAATTGCAACTACTCCCATCTAAAACAGGTGTTAATCAGTTTTTAACTTGTTTAGTATCATATACCTGGGCAATGAAATTATTTACTACAATTAACAGAATGGCTAAGGATTTCCAAAGTAATTTTTTTAATGTCATCATTACTTATTAGCTGTACCTGTGTGTTCTAGGAATGTCCAGCATCACCAGTATTTGGCCGGGTTTCATTTAAGCATTCTTCTTCATATTACCACTCTTCTAATATCTATATTTTTCTCTATTAAGGGATACTTAATTATTTCTTATAATTCAATCTCTTAATGAAATCACAATCCCACATCTCCCCTATCTTTCTGAGTAAGTATGGGAACTGGGAGTGGAGTTTTAAAAAAAGGATGTGCACAACATTTCTTCTTGGTGTTTGCTTACAGTTCTTGTATATACAGCCATTTATATATCTGTCTATCTCTGCTTGAGAGAGCCAGGAGCAGAGCATCTATTTTCGGCTGTAGCCAGACTGCATTCCCAGGTGTGATGCCTGGCTCCCATCAGTCACTAGGCAGTCTTTATCTCATCAATTATTTCTTCTCCATCAGCCTCTGCAGCAATAGCAGTACTGTTGGACAGCATAGCTTTATTCTAGGGAGTTAGTACTTGTCCTCTGGGGAGACATTACTTCTACATCTGTATTTTCTTTTCTTGGAACCTGCCCATTAACGTTTAAAAAAAAAAAGACAACCTTTCAAATGAGTTACTCACCCTTGACACTTGTTTTGTTTTTGTTTTTTTAGTTCTGTTTGTTTACCAAGTCTGGTCTGGTTAGTTTATCCTTTCTTCCTAAGAGGGGTTCAGCATGACAGTTTTTAATTTGCAGAAGGCTCTGTTTTTTTCCTTGCAAAGGGAGACTAAAAGTTAAAGCCTTTAAAAAATATAATTAAAATAAACAATTCATTAAGGGGTCGGAATCCCTTAACTTAAAATGAATTTGACTGAATTCAAATATGACATTTTGAAAACCGTTCTTCCCAAATGGGCAATAAATTTCACAGAGGCAAAAACGTTTTCAGTCTTCTATGATTTACATACAAATCGATAATAATTTGGCGGTTAAGGGGTTAAAATAGTATCCTATTTTTTAAGAAGCTATAATTTTGCCTTTTGGTGTTTTCATTGGTCTTGTTTAAGGGGAAATAATCTAATAACTTGTAGCTCTTATTTGTGTGGTTTTGTATCTAAAGTGAATGTTTATGGACAGATATAATTTCAGTTTCAGGAAAAAAAATGTTCAGTTAAAGAGGAACAGCAGACAATTTTGTATATGCAAACTTTTCCTTTTAATGTATGGTACATACACCCATATATGAGGTAGGTAATTGGAAACTGTTAAGTTCCGTTCACAACTTGGTGGACAAACAAAAAAAAAAAACAAGTCTCACAGTTGGAGACGCCATACTTTCTTGTGGAATATGTTTTCTATACTTTCTATTTATCAAACGTTTATGGGTTCTGTGATTATTACAGAGTTGGTATTTTTCTAATGAGTAATATGCTTGAAAGTGATACGTACTCTGGAGAAGGGGGAGGGGATGCGAGATTGTTCAAGATAGGAACACGAAACCTGTTGGATTGCAGATTTTTAAAAAGGATTGGTGATGTTGTGGACAAAGTCTTAGCTCCAAATTCCTGAATCATTCAAGTAAAAAGCACAAACAAATATCAGTTACTCTTGATTCTAAATTAATTTAAAATGTTTATAAATAACCTCCAACCAAATAACTAACTGTTGGTTACTACTGGAACTAATCTGTTTTGATATATACATATATATAAAAGAACTTTTTGCGATGTTGATATTATCAATGCAAAACTCCATGCGAATTGGATGAAAAGTTAATTAAAATATTTCTTATAATTTTTTTTGTGGGAGCATTTTATCTGGATGGCTATAATTGCACAATGATATTTAGTGTGACGTAATCATTGAAGATGCCAAAATTTTAGTTACATCACTTTAATGGTTAAATAACACATTTTTCTTAAAGTTAGTTTACCATGTGATTGAGTCTCCATACCTCTTGTTTGTGTATTGTCTTGTGATGGCTATTAGCAGGCTGGCACATTTTTATTGGTTGCTGGCCAATAAATTAGAACAAGAAAAATCGTTTTAGTACACCTTGTGTAGTAAGTAATGGCTTGATTGACATCATTTAGCTTGTGGTTATTTATTAACTCTAAGATTGTTTGCATGAACACATCTGAAAAGAAAAGCAGCTCCCTTTGTGCTAACTGGAAAGAACAGCTTTAAATTGCTTGATTAGAGACTAATTCTCTCTCTGACATAAAGGTGATTTAGGCATAACTTTATATTACATATAAATTGTCTGCCTGAAAAGAACAAATAACAATTTCAAGGGCACCTGATTTGCTCATAATAAAAAAAAAAACTGCTTTTTTAATTATTCACTCAGTCAGCAAACTGCCCTTGTATGTCATAAGCAGGAGAGAACATTTTGCAAAAAACAATACCCCCACCATTTTATCTACCTAATTAGCATCATCCTCATATAGATTCTTTAGAGATTACTTTTTAAGGGTGGAAAGTGAGAGGTTTTTTCCTCAGTAGAAGGAGCTTGTCCGATGAACAGGGGGAAACACTTGAAAACCATTGGTTTCTCATCTAGACAATGCAGAGCAGTCTCGGGATGCCTGGGAGGTGGGGGAGTGTATCAAGGTAGCTATGGGCTTGGATGGTTTTACTTAGAATGGGAGTGCCTAGCTAAGCTGATGAATGGTGGGGGGATGACCACTCTACCCCAGGGTCTTATGAATAAAGGGCTGTCCTTTAAAGAATAGCACAAGGCTGAGGTGTCCATCAGAAGCACCTTTTATGTATTTGGAAGTTTGGTGTTTACTTAACAATTATGTATGTTAAATAAATGTTTGTGGGGAATTATTCTTGATCACAAGAAGGGAAATTAAAATGTTGACTAGAGACAAAATTTGTATCACTGGGTTATTTGCTATGCTAGGTTTTTCAGTGAAAATAGAAAATATTTAAATGAATAAAAATGAAATTGAATTTTACCCAGCAGATTTGAAGCCTCCTGCACCTTTAATAAACAGCATGGCTGACATTATTTTAGTTTTATTTTTAGGAAGACAAAATCTCAGTTGACACCAACTGGCTACTTATTTAGAGGGCTACATGCTGACTTTTCCATTGATCGGTAGCCAAACGTTCTGTAGTTTGCCAGATATATATTTTTATTAGGGCTCAGAATTTGTGTAATTTTGGTTTATATTGATTTCGTTATCAGTTGAAGAGCAAACAAACAAACAAACAACTCTGCACCAACCAACTTCTTGGTTGCTAATTATTCAATAATCTGTCGGGATCACTGACCACAGGAGAGCATGAATGTGGCTGGGTTTCTGTTCTCTGTTTATTGTTTGTTGGTATTTGATGCTTCAGTGCGAAGTTGTGCTGCTGCAAATGATCGACCGCCATTACTGGTGTTGTGCTAAGACACTAACTAGCTGTTGCTGCGGCTTGCTAATTGGCTTGTTCTGGCTAATGAGCTGCAACTAATCAGATCTTTTACTCCCAGGTAATTGGTAGCATTTTGTGATCAGAATGAAGATCATTATTGGACATTTTCACAATTTGACACCTGCTATGAGAACAAAATGGGAGGGATATTAGCTCTCATTCTCTCAGACTTCTAGTTTAGATAGCATAACGTAGGAATACACTGCCCTTTTAAAAAATAGCTGTTTGTAGGATACAGAAAGCATTTGCATTTTGTTTAAACGACTTGGCACAGCGTGCTACTTTTTAAACTATGAAATCCCCTGTTCATCAAACAATCAGACAGGTATCTGCCTCAGAACAACAGTATTAGAGATAATTATTGAAACAGGGGAAAAAAACTGGGTATAAAATGCAAATAACAAGTGATAGAATTGCATCTCGTGTGTAAAAATGAAATCTCCACAGTATAGTCATGTTGGTTTTCACGAAAGCAATCAGAAAGTCTATAAAATTATAGGCAGTGATATCATTGTAATGTGGTAAATACCGTGGCTTCTGGAAAGAAGATCACATGTCAAGTGTATAGAAATCAAAGCCATAGCTACTGAAGGCTACTACATGTGGTAGATTGCAGCCCAATTTTGTGTTTCGGAAGAAGCTATATGCATGACTCTGAGGAAGATGTGTGAAACTGGTACTGTGAACAATAGATATGGTCAAGTAAGAAAACCATAAGTATTGTTAAGTATCTTAGGGTATTTTCTCTATGTGATAAACGACAAGCCAGTAGAGTTCAATGACCTAGCTGCAAGTACAGGTGTTAATAGTTCTTCAAGAACATGCTAATGTGCATCTTACTGAAGTGGTCTCAACGAATGTGTATCTGCTCAAAAATCAGTGCTGAGGAGAGGAAACCAAACAACAAGGCTGAAATGGGCAGCAAAAATGAAACTGAGGTGACCAAAGCTGGAAGATTATCTATGCAGATGGGGCCCAAGTTTAAGCTGTTTGGCAATAATCACCACCAAAGGGTTCTTCAAAGATTGACTGTTATAACAGTCAGAGTGCAACAGATGCAGTAACACAAGAAGGGCGTTAGAACAATAAGTGTGAGGCTCACATCAGCCCATGGTATCAAAGATCTACATAAAATCAAATCCATCTTGACTGCTGCCACATACAGGAAAGTTCTCAGCCATCACATCATTGTCAAGAAGTCTCATTTGGCTGGGATCCATCTTCCAACATGACAATGATCCCAAGCACACAGCCAACGTGGTGAAAGCTATCTTGAACATAGAGAGGCCGATGGAGCACCAGCAAAGACGCCTTGGCTTGCATGAGGTCACGTGGGCAGGAAAAGTCAGATGAAAATCAAACACCTTCAACAAATCGTTGAAGGTGCTGCAGGGTATTTGGAACAACATTCCAGTCTGCATCACAGAAGCATGAAAACAAGGTGTCATGCTTTATATAAAGCAAAGGGGTCATGTATCAACACTAGTACACTGTACAGCATATTCCATTTTTTGTTATGTATGTTTTGTATGTATTCTATACATTTTTCAGTTGTAAATACCTGTTAGTTGTTCACATGCTGGGTGTTTCCATTAATGTATGGAAGTAGCACCAGTCAGAATTGGCAAAATTATTTAACTTTATCATAAAAAAAAAATAGGGATACATGCGAATTCAAGATATTTTTCTTGAAAGAAATATTATGAAAATAATAAAAATTAAAAACCTTTAGGTTTTACTTTTTACAATTTTAATGTTTTTTTTATTTGTTTGAAATTGCTTTATTCAACCATTTTGAAGCAAAAGAGGGATTTTTTGTAACTAGAATATAATAATTTTTACAATTTCTTTCTATGGTTAACAGGAAATGAGACAAAAAAAAGACTTTGATGTGAAACCAAACAAAGCAAGAGATATTTGCCAAATTCTCTAACTTTTGACCTTTAGAATTTTTTTTTTTTTTGGTATTGTGTTAGATCAGCTTTGCCAGTCAAGTATTCAAATGCTACATAAAAGTAGAATGCTTTATGTCAACAAAACAAAACCATCGGTCATTAATTAGCCTTTTATTTTACTAATTATATACAAGATGTGAAAAACTCCATACACAGGTAAATTGTCTTAAAGTTGATAATTTGATATAATGAACTTTTATTGTAATTCACCAAAACTGTCACCTGTATGCAATGAATAAAATTTTCCTGTAATTTTGTTTGGACAGATTTATGTTAAATTTCAAAATTTAAATTATAGAATTTTAGGTTTTTATGTATTTACATTTTCTGATGTCAAGGACCCAGTGTATAGAATTTGATGTAATACAGGGTGAGCAAAAAGTATCTTTCCAGTGGAAAATGTTCACTTTATATGGGTAAAAATGTAACTCCTTTAAAGCATTACACGCTCTCCCATATGAAACATTTGCTTGTTGAGAAAGTTGATGCAGCGATTTTGAAGGGCTCTGAAGCATTGCATCTGAAATTTTTTGACAGCTTCTTGTCCAACACTTTTGGCCTACCTGATCGTTGATAATCCTCAACTGAACCAGTAGTGTCAAATTTGCCAATCAGTGCCCTTACAATGTTTCTGTTTGGAATCTTTGCATCAGGAAATTCTTGTAAAAACTCGAACTTTTGTGGTGTATTTACCATTATTCACATACACTTTCTTGATGAGAAAGATTCATTTGGCATTTGAAAGGACCATTGCATAAAAATTACAATCACACAAAAATCATGTTTCACTTTAGCAAATTTACTGCCAACACCTGTTGATCATTTTGGGAATTACAGTACAACTCTGACACAGCTGCCATCTGTTGGTCATTTTTGGAACTACAGTACAAAGCAAAAGGAGAGGAAGCAAAAATGATTACAAATATACTCCACTGCATAGTTATTTTCTGATCACCCTGTACATGAATTTGTAAGCCTTTGAGTTAGGGGCAACATGTAAGTAAATATATAGACAATATAAAGACCATTGATTTTTGTGTAACTCCTTCCTTTAAAAATTTGATAATAGAAACTGAATCTTTGTGAGAATAAAAGGAAATCTTGAAGCTGAGTTTATTCAAAAAAATTCTGGACTAAACAAGTGTAAAAAAAATTATTATAAAGTCTCTCTCTCCATCTGTGTGTGTGTGTGTGTGTGTGTGCTAATCTTACACAGACCCCTCTAGTTTTGAGGAGTGTCTGCACATGTTCCTGGTTAGGTATGGTCATCTGTGCGTTAAATACTGCTTTTCTTTTAGATAAACCTCGTCAGTTGGGAACACTAAAGCTCGTGTATTCCATTGGCGTTATTCTTTCTAATTAAGTCAGTGAGAGAAAAAAAAATCTCCCACTCAAAATTCTGAAGATTCATGAAAAGGGTTAGATTCTATGTTATTGCCATAATTCTTTAAATATCCTATTTTATTCCACTTGCTATAATTAGTGCTCAGCCTTTTTTCATCTGGTTGTCGTTTTTTCCGTGTATTGCTACAAGATACATCAGCAGCCATGGTCTCCATGACTTTGAGGTGCTTCACTCCATAGCATATTTGATGGCCTGCATGCTTATAGTTTCTGCATCTAACAGTTACACCAGCATAGCTTTGTTCCTGGGTGGTGTTGGTGTTTACAGGATCCTCAGGAAAGAGATTCCAAGTTTAATAGATGGCCCTTGGATTTTGAGTTTGGTCATGTACTTAGTCTAAACCCAGATAGGCATTTGAGGGGGCACCTCATGTTTAGATTGTTTGTTTTTAAACTAAAAATACACCAAACAAGTCTTAAATATTTTAGGCTTCCTTCATTCAATAAAAATCAGCTGTAATAAATATACAGCCACATTTTTTCTTTTAATCTGAGAATTATGATCGATGACGTCATGATTTGAAGTAAGTGGTGCTCTGTCTGTCTGTCTGTCGCTCTCTCCTACGCAAATATGTATAATGGGAATTTATGTACAGCTACTGATGCTGGTTATTTGGCTAACTCCTTATCAGTTGTTGCAGGGAGAAAAAAAAAATTCTTTGCCTAGTTTATTGGTGGAAGATGTTTATCACGGAAAGTTCTCTAGAATCTTTGCCTAATTAGCATTATTTGTTGTTGTTTTCTTTGAATTCATATTCCATCTGTGGACTCTGTGATTCTTGGGTAAGTTGTTTGCAAACTCTCTGACCGTCTTTAGAGTTGGGTAGGCAGCTGGCTATAATAAGGGTGGAGGGGAGTGGGGAAATGATTGCATGTGACTGCTGACTCTCTGGGGAATGTCAGGTTTGGTGTTCTGCTGCCGATTAAGTGAAAAACTCTCTGGTGGGGTTGAGTTTTCTCTGTACTGTAATTTCAACCTAAATTCTCCCCAAGTTGTCACTCACGCCTGCTGTTTAATGAAAGTTCTATAAGAGAAAGACCCAGTTGAAACATTTCTAGGCCCCTTGACGGTGCGATGGTGACTGGTTTGGTGTATTAGTTACATGTATTGAGATGAGGGGCTTTATTTTAATGCACAGACTGTACATGTGTGTGGGTCTTGCACAGTTTTTTTTTCCTCTTGTGTGCTCTTTAAATTTAATGCGCATCAGCAGCACCTGGGACCCAGGTGGTGGTGGTTGGTTTGTTTTTTTTTTTTTTCTAAAGATAGAGAGAACCTTAGTGAGGATAAAACTGGTAACAGCCCTACAACCCACCTCCCAGCTAGCCCAGGGCAGGGTTCACCCACCTGCTGGCATCCAAAGCTTTTGTTATTGATCTGTCTGCACTCTGTTGCCTCACCCGGGGCTGTGGGGGGGGGGTGACAAAAGGCAACTTTGTAGACGCATTCATATGATGGTGAGGCCTGGGATCGGGTCTCTCCGGACAATAAAAGGGTAATATATTGATATTAGAGGCTGTACTTCGAATAAGGGAATATAGTGGTTTTCGAATTCATGGGGCATTTTTGTCAAGCGCAGTTCCGGAGTGGCAGTAACAAGATGGCGGAAGTTGCTGGACTATCTTGCGAGTTCAGAGAGCATCAGAGTAGTAGCGGTGTTGACCAGTGGCCATATTGTCCTTTATTAGATAGTTATCTGCTGATGTTGATATAAATGGAGGCTGAAGAGAACAGATTTTACCAGTGGCCTGGATAGATTAGGGGTTGCATTTCTTATGTTCCCGTAGAACCACTCTGTGCCCGAGAACTCTTGCACTTCTAAACCACATTTTACACTGGTTTTTACGTGTGTGGTGTTTACAAATAACGGATAAATAAAATGCAATGTTTTTTTTTTTTTTGTGTTGAAATCCTCCAAACTTGCCCTGAGATGTACATTAATTCTTTCTCTATGCCCTGTCATTTTCACCTACAGAGATTTACGCTGCTTAACATCAAGCCCACCTTGTAATTATGACTACTGTGTGCCATAGGGAAACGTTGAAATTTCTCGGGATGTTGGTGGATGGAAGTAAACATCACAGAATAATTACCAGTGCTGAGTTTAACTCATCTCATCAGGTGTTTTCCTGTGGCAGTGGAACCTTTTGAGTGTTAGGGTGTTTGGATAAGAGCAGCCACAGTGTATTTTCAACTCTAAGTAGGATTTTTCGCTGCAGTGGATTGGTATTGACAATTGAAAATTAAATGTTTATAACTGGATCTATATAAGTTAGTGGAAGTGTTGCCCAACTAAGGTATATCTCTACAAAATGACCTTTTCATTAGAAACTATGGAGAAGAAAGTAAAAATAGCTAGTGAATTTCATTTTGCAGTTTCTTCACAAATATTAGAAAATGACTTGAGATGGTTTACAGTCTTGCTTCTTAAATACCACATTTTACCAATGTTCAATCCTATTTGGAAGAAATAATTTTTTTGGCACCATTTTGCTTGTTACTATTAGCTCTTATTGGCAGCCATAGATTCTATGATTTCACTCACTCTGACAGTTTTTGTAAGATGGAAATGCACAATTTACTCTTTGGTGATTTGGACCGCCATTTTCAGTTTTCTTTGAAAACTGAAACAAAAGGACATTGCTGAATGGGGTTATCTAGACGATTAATGGCACAAGGAGTCACTTAGTTAAGAATCTCTATCGATGAAATAGGTCAGAGGATGAGACTTGATCTTAAACTGCATTTGGAAAATTAAAATTAGAACTCCGGACCAGTGTTCATTTTAATATATTCGCATAATTTTGGATGCCTGTTATTTCATTTACAACAACTGTTAGCCAGTAATTCTTGTTTTACTGTCATTTTAGAACCTGCAGATTTTATTTGTTTTCTTACTTGATAAATCTGTATCTTGACTTTCAGGCAGAGCTCCTTCATGATTTAGAGTAAAAGTCTGCAAATGACCCCTTAAATATTATAACGTTTTTTTGTTTTTTTTTTTGCTTTAGTATATATAATTTGAATTTTCATTTATCTGTAAACAGAAAATTGTTTCAAATACTGGCACAAAAAAGAACAGGTAACCTCAGATTGAGTTCATTTCTCAAAACTTTCACAATCAGATTTTCATCTTACACATCTACTATCGTAGTTCTACTAGATGTATTTTCATGAGCACAAGAGAAATAATTCTGTGTTAAATTAAAATGTAATATTTATTGAGGTTGAATCAGTATTGAAAATAAAATGGGAAGGTGAAGAAAAATCAAAAAGTTTGTGGAAAGAGAAAGGAACCAGAGACTCAAACATGTCTACATAAAGATGAACTTTAGTGGGTGGAACACCAAGATGGAAAAGACCTTTGGTCAGCCCATGTCAGAAGTACAGCAAGAATAGTAAACTAGGAAAAGTATCATCAGCTGAAGGACAGGTGATTACAAACATGTTACATAAAAATGGCATCTTTTGTGTACTCTTGGTGCAGCGAAATCAACGGGTTCGTGTACCTTAAGTGCAGTCACTCTGACACTTTGATGGTTAAAGCCCCACTGATTGACTTTATTTAATTTTCTTATCTAGACTAAAGGGTGGGAACGTTTAACCTAGTTATACAAGTGACATGAAGTAGTTGTTGCTTTAAATATAATCCTGGCATTGGGATTTTGGGGTTTCCAAACTATCCAGGGCTCAGCACCGGGTTTAAGTTATTTACTCGATTGGAGAGTTAATTTCTCAGCGAATGTGTGTAAGAAAAACAACAACAATACAGACAGACAGACGGGTTGAGATACATAGTTATTTTTGTCTTTTATATTCACTAAGGAACATGTTCACAGTAAAATATCCTCTATCCCATCAAAGAATGGACGTACCAAATATTTAACTGTATGGAGTCATCGAGAAGTCATTCCCTATTTTTTTTAATAGCTTAAAGCCATAAACGCTTCATTTCTAGTGCCTTCTGAAAGATAATTTTATGCCCCATTTGCCCAGATCACAGTTAAATTCCAACATAAGCTCTTATGCCATTAGCACTTTTTCAGACAGACAAAGGGAGCAGGAAAATTCCATGCGATGTTACTGATCACTTCACATGTGTCAGCGCTAAGTCTTTCAAATCGCGTGGTTTTGCAGGATTTTTTCCAGCTCGTCTCCATCATGAAAAAATTCAGATGTGGTTAAGTCCAGGTGTCTGGCAGGCCCTTCTATTGGACCTTGCTGCTGTGCCATTTAAAAAAAAACAAAATCTCATAAGTATTGTAAAAAAATTATTATATATATATATATATTTATATATTTGTTTATGTTGCTAAAAAAGAAAAACAAAATGTTTTGTGTAGGGAAATAGTATTCAAAATGACGAGGTGCTCTTCCAAACTGGGAGATTGGAGTTTTAAGAGTGATTAAATAATATACATGTCTATTTTTTTCCTTTTATATTATTATTATTATTATTATTGTTACCTGGTTGGAGGAAAGATCAGGTGTAAAACAAATTTCAATTTACAGTGTACTCTACTGGCCAGTGGAGGGAGATTAACCAATGAAAACTTGCTACAGAACTCTGCTTTGTTGTTGTCTGTAAATAGATGCCACGGAGGCTATTGTGAGAGTCTGTGGAGCAATACAGTACAATCTTAGCTGAGACCAACGTTATAGAGAAACTTCAGCATGGCTTTATCTTGACAGGCCATACTTTATTACCTATAATCTATCTTGTCACGCTATTTTTAAAATTTCTGTTTGATGTGAACAATTGAATGAGTCCTGGTGGCAGGTACTAGATATTAACTGGATCAACAGTTAGTTCACTTGGCCCAGGTGGTTGGCTAGAAGCCTGACAACAGTTGGTTAGCTAGTGGTTTGCGTGAACAGATTTTCCCCCAGAACATAATGGAGAACCTGGTAGACCGTAAGAAATTCACCGAGGCTTTTTCATTTCAGAATTGTATTGCTCAGACCGGTAAGTCTCTCCCTGATTTCCCAGGCCAGCATTCAGGTTTATATCTCATTGTCTCTACTGCAGTCAAATGATTGATTTTTAAGTTGTGTAAGCACAATATTTTATGACTTACCTGCTGGAAAATGAGCAGGAGAGGGCATAATTGAAATTGTACAAAAACACATGTAAAGCTTCTGTAGTACTAATCTCTGGGTTCTTAGGGATTCTGGTACACTGTAGAAAACCATAGCATCAGAAGAGAAGAATTTGTGTTGAGCATCTTAAAGATGTATGAAATATCATTTGATTTATAGTGCACACACAAACAGACACACACAAAAACAACCTCAAAATACTGCTTGAGCACTTATTTCTTTCCAAAATCTATGTTACACACAGAACCTCATCTTTCCTAGTTCAGATATGCATAATGGTCCATTGAGATTTGCAAGTGATGGCAGAGAGTTACCTGTTGTTGATTTGATTTCTCTTGCCAGGCAAATACCAGGTTAATGAATGCAATTTTTCCATATACGAATGACATAAAGATAATGCCTTTCTGCAGTAATTCATCTTTATCAAAAGAAGAAAAATTACATTTTTTTAAAATTTAAACTGTAGGGAGATATAAATCAAATAAAACTAAAAGTAAGCTCTATCGTAGTTTTTCTGCCTTCTAAAACTGAACAGGGAAAAACAACTAAAATTAATTTGTCTTAAGCTTTATTTCATAATTCTTTTCGTTGTTTTCATTTTTAAAATATTCCTTTATACTAATTTTAAACCTGTTTTGATGGTAGGCCGGCTTTAATTTTACTTGTGTGTATGTGTGACTTTTAACAACCCTTCTGGTAACATTAATCTACTGTCAATTCTAATATAACCAGCCCGCTGATGGTACCCATAGTGAACAAACATATTCTTTTGACCAGTTATTATACATACAACACTTCCCAAATCTTGGTAGGTAAACAGCAGGCTGATTGTTGCAGGTCTGAGGCGTTTATTCAGCGTACAATGTTTTTTTATGCTTTATTCATCTATCTCAATCAGGGAGATACAGTAAGCTAATGTTTGGAATTGCTTGTTTTATTTGTTCAGAAAGACAGGAGAAACTGAGTAAACTCTGGTGTTTGGAAATACTTCTTACCACTGTTTACCTGTTGTGACAGATTATTCTATTTTTAAGCTTTATTTGGTGTTTAAAAAAAATATTATTACAAGTTCTATGTAATACTGAAATGAAACAGGAAGGGTAGGAGCAGATTGTATAAACTTCTGCATTTTTTATATTACACTTTTGGAGACATTAAGAAATCTTCAGCTCACTTGGTAAGAAGGTAATGAAAATCTGCTTGCTTACCATAATGCTAGACTCATTTCAAATCACCCTGAGTGGCAGGTGGATATACGAGAGGTAGTCGGGAGGGCATGTTTAAGAAAGTTAAGTATCAGACTGCTATTAATTATTATTCAAAAAGGAATTTAATTAAGCATGATTTTTATTTATCTTGCATTTATAATATTTCAAGTAGGATTAATGGTATTTGTTGAGTCCTCTGAATCTGGGAGTTTAAATGTTTTTTATAAAGATGATAGGCATTTTCTTTTTCAAGAAGGTGTTTATGCAGATTTAATCTTATTCTATTCTCAAAAAAATTTGTTTAAACTTAGTTTTGTACTTTGTATGGTTCTAGAACAATCATGTAGTGAATAGGTATGACAGACAAGAGTGAAGACTAGATTGATGATGCCCTTCGGCTAATACCTCTTCTTTACAGCTGCAATGATTTTGATCATTATTGTTCACACATCTAAATTTAAAAGAATATACATAAATTCTTTTAAGTAGCAGATGTTATTTTAACTGATGGGTTATATAGGTTTGTATTTTATTTCATTCATCATTGCAGCTTCTTTGAAGGATTTAATGTCAAAATTATAGGGACCAGGTAGATAGAATTATATACTTCCTGTCTGTGCTATTATCACCTGTAGCTATAACACGTCATAATTGTTTACTTGTTTTCTTTGTACTAAGGTAGGAAGACATTTAAGCTATGAAGGTAAAACTCACACCTGGTGGCAGGTAATCTGTCTGCCTTGCCCATAAGTGGATAGTGGTGATGAGAAGGGAATTGCATGCTTGGAGGCATTGCTATCAGTTTACGAGACTGGTTCAGATATTTTAAAAATTGCATAGTTACTATAATCATAGGTGCTGTTGCGTTTTTATCTCCCATGAAAGGCCCAGCTTTTTTTCCGGGTGTGGTTACACTGATATTATCCAAAACTTTGTGAAGGGCAGGTGTCTGCCTCCTGCCTATCCAACAAGGTAAGTCTCACCCCATTGCCAACTGCTTTCTTGTCCTTGTTGATGCTGTTCTGTAAGATCTGCATTTACTTTGCTTCTGAGATCTAACCTGTTATGTCTAGTAGTGAAACTGGTCACCAGGGTAGATTACGTGTGATCCAAGCTTTTTAAAAAACTTATTAACTATAGGGGGCTGAAACTTAAGAAAACACATTATTATTATTATTATTATTATTTTGAAGTCTGACTGATCCAGGTAGAACTGTTTACTGATTGAAATCATAGCCAAAGGGTCACTACAAGGTGAGGAATGGATAAATCTCTTTCTTGTGGGTCATGAGTAAAATTCCAGTTAATTTTGATGCAGCAAGTGCTGAATGAAAATTATGATAACACCAACTGTTAGGGCTGCCAATGCACAACCATCGCTTAGTTGGGACAGATTAAGTGTATGCTGTTCTTGCTTTGATTTTTTTGAAAAAAAATTTTAAAAAATATTTTTACAATTTTGTTGTGGGAGACAGTTAAATAACGTTGTTTTATGTGGGTGGATGAGTTTGTTCAATTGCCTGTTCTCTAATACTCAAGCGGTCCACACGCAGATTAAGAAAACAACATATTTCTTTTAAAGTTTCTTAGGGAGCATTTTAACGTAGCTGGCTAACCTTCTCTGGAGGTGGACCGATTAAAGTACCAGCACCCTAATTATCTAAGTGTCACAACAACCTTAAAGAAATGAAATAACAGTAGCTAATTAAACTTCATTATCCTTTATTATCAAGTGTGTGTGTCCGTTTAGAGAGACAGAACTTGCTAAATGTTAGATCACCTTAACTTTCTAGTTTAGTGGGTAATTCACCCCCACCGAGAGAGAGAGAGAGAGAGAGAGAGATGGATGACCTCAAGGTAACCTGTTTGCAACAGGGAAACAGCTCAGTAATCACAAATGGTCCCTCTGCCTGAGTCAGTAGACAGGGGAAAAGTATAAACACAAATGGCCTCCCTCCCCCATCCTCATAACTATCTACCAGCAGATATGTAAACAAATTAATCTGCTTTTTTTTATTGTTTTTTTTTTTAATACAAAATGTTCACCTTCCCCTACTTATAACCTAGACACCCCCAGTCATTGGATGTGTTTATTTTGAGGTTTCTTAAACATGGACTTTGAATCTCATTGATTTTGTTTGTTTGTTTCTTTGTTTAAACAAAATGGCTGAACTGGTATTTTTTTTTTTTATTTACCCTCGCCAAGGGAGTGGTGAGCAGTGGGGCTCTACTGAACATAGTAGCAGTCACATGTTTACTACCGCAGCCTTTCTGAGCCTTGAGTCTTCCAGTTGAGTTGGTTGTCTTTCCTCTTTTTTTCCAAAAAACCTCTTTTAACATTTAATTTGTTTATGGAAAGATTTAGCTTAGCGTGTGTCAGAGCAGGTCTTTATGATTACCTGAAATTAATTTTGAATTAGGTTTGAAAAATTATTGACTTAGGGTGATCAGGTCAGCCTCGTCAGATCTCCCTCCCCCAAAAAAGGGCAACCTGGGCAGTTATCATTTTTGTTAATCACGCCTGCCTGCTTAATATTTTTTTTTTTTTAAAAATGTGTAGATACTCTTTAAATTTGGTCTGTAGCTATTATCTAATTTTTTTTTTAAAAATGTGTAGATACTCTTTAAATTTGGTCTGTAGCTATTATCTAATTTTTTTTTTAAAAAGTCTGTAAAATATTTACCAACAATGCCAACCCTTAACCCTTACAAAAGCAGATGCGGCTTACATTTATTATATGCTTAAAAGGAAGGCCGTACTATCTGGCATAATGCTAATGTTGCTGTTGGTATGTCACGGTGCAATGGTGTTCCTATTAGACTTGCTTGCCTTCAAATGGTGCCTGAAAAACATTTCTATGTTTCTTGTAGGATGGAATAAAACATATTGCTCTTGTCAAGTTTCACAACATTATAAAAAAAATTATATTACTAGTGATAATCGAAAATCATTTGTTTTGAAGTTTAAGAAATCAATACATATGTATTCAGATTTTTAAGATTTTATTCTAAGAGACCACTGTATTTTGAAGTTTATCAGTAACAAGTTGCATTCACATTTAGCATAAAGGAATGCAAGTGTTTTTTTTTTGTTTTTGTTTTCTTTTTTGCAACAGCAGTTTGGTTTCCATGGTAATTGATAATTCTGAATTTGGGTTCTGAATCATCATGGTTGTTGGCCTGGCCAGTCTTTAGAAGAACCTGGGATTCCATAGCAAGCATACTCTGGTGAAAACCAGTTGCTGCTCAACAATTTTATTATCGTCTGTCTTTACTATGACATTGGATCACATAGGTTCTCCTTACAACTTTTATATAATAACCAAATAAAATATTTTGTATGATTGATCTAATATAGAATGTTTAAAAAAATTTTTTTAAAAGATAATTTGATGATGAAGAATGAATTTCTAGCTGATTTGTTTTGAGTGCTGTGACAACCGGTGGTGGAATGTGTGTGGATCAATAATGGAGGTTGTGGAATGGGCTAGGATGGCTAGAGATGATTCATTCTGATGCTTGTATTTTTTAAAAAACCTTTTGCTCTTCGTGTACTTGGCTGCATCGTGGCTTTGTCTCGGGTCCAGCTGGTTACTACTACATGTGGCTGGTCTTACTGCATCCATGGATTGGGCTGGTGGTAGGCAACCTGCATTTACAATGAAATAGTGAAGTCTCACAAAGCAGAAAGTAGATCTGAGTTTTTCATGAACTGTTGCTGTTTTTGGTTTGGAAAAGAAAAATTCTAGAATTTTATTGTTTTGTCTTCATACTTGCATGGGAAAAAAATATTTCAAATTACTTCTGCTTTTTGGTAGACATTTGTTATGTAGGACCCTTCCCATTCTCACAAGATGTGGTAGACATTTTTAATTTGACTACCATGGTAACAGTACTATTTAGTTTGACAGAAAAATTAAATATTTAGTTGGTGAAATTAAATAAATACTGAATTTTTTTTTTTAATTTTCTTAGCAATTCAGTCATTGGATTCACTCAACGACCAAATCATCCAGTATATCTTCACACCAAAAGATGTAGATATCAACTTGGAAAAGGAACTTTCTCCGCGGGAGCAGGAGACCTTGAGGTCCTCAATGTTGCTAATTCGGAGGCTGCTCATGGACGCTCAGGGAAAATTTCGGAAAATGGTTGAAGACAACAAACAACTTGCAGCCCGGATAGATGGCTCTATTCACGCAGCAAACCAAGAAGTGAATGCATTACGGGTCGAACTCGCAGACACAAACAAACGTCTGACAGAAATCAGTTCGGGAAGTGTTAAAAATGATGGGTCAGTACAGACTGAGAACGAGTGTGAGTAAGATTTTACTTATTTTTGTCTGAATCACCTGTAGTTATTATAGGTTTAAAAATAAAACAAATCTACAGAAATAGCTGGAATAATAATAATAATAATAATAATAATAATAATAATAATAATAGTGTACATTGAAAATTGAAGATGGATATAGGAAATATGTTTTTTTTTTTAATTTCCAGTGCAATTTGTGGTAGCCTATTACTGATTCTGAGAAAATAAACTGTTATCAGTGTGAACATGTACTCCATTCTTTGTGTTGCTGAATGGGAAGATCTGGGATCTTTTGCTGTTCTGTCTACATTTCTTTTATTGAGAAATCTAAATTAGAGTGAAGAGTTATTATTGTGACAAAAATATTAGGCGTAGAAAGAACTGCTCATTTAATTTAATTATGACTTCCCATGGACTTATTTCTTTGTTTATGTTGTTTAGGCATAGAGCTCTACCCACCCCCTTCTTTATTATGTAAATGATATGGATATCTTGAGAAAGGTTTAGAGAGGATTTAGCTTTTCTAAGAGATGGGGAATCAGTTGGTTTTCAAGCTCGGCCTACAGGCATTTTTGCAGTAGCGTGAGTGTGGCGTGTCCACTCTTTTTAAGAAAACAACATTAACACTTTAACGCAGCGGTTTATGTAAATTGAATTTTAAAAATCTAATAAAACTGTTAATGTTAAGTTGGTAGATTTGTCTCTGTGTGCTGAGGTCATACTGTCTCTATCAACTGAAAAGAATCTGGTTGGAGAACTCTTCATGATGGGGCGGCAACACCAAGGGTGCAATGCTTAATTAATGATTTGACAATAAGCTGACATTTGTGCAGTTCTCTCTTACATCTGAGATAATACAAGAATCATACTGCCTCAGTGCCCTCTGTTAATTACATTTAAACAGTCATAGCTGAAAAAGAAACAGCAACGAGCAAATGTGAATGCATCTCTGCTGCTGTAGACAAAATCATATTTGCCTAACTGATTGTTAATGGAGGATGGAGATAAAGAGAAGTAACATGAAGTTTATTTTTTCTTTCTTTCTTGTGACTATTGGAGACCAGGAACAAGGGTTCAAGTGCATGAGACCAACATTAGATTATTAATGTGGTATTTGGTTTTCTATTCCGTGGTAAAATCATGAAATTACAGTGTGAAATGGTTTGAAGGAGATCCTCATCATTTTCCAAGCAGATTGTATTTTAGTACAGGTGTAGAAGTTTACTGTGTGCTGGAAAAAGATCATATTTTTCCATATCTTTTAAATTTGCAATCTTGTGAGAGAGAAATCAAAGTCTGTACACGGTCTTTTCTCTTTCTGTAAGTCATGTCTGACTGTCTCAGCTTTTCAGAAATAATTTTTTCAAGTTATGGTGTGGCCTGGTTAACAATGATGGATAATGTTTACCTGTCAAGTTAACATGATGGAAAATGCATTAACAAGAGGTGTAGGTAGTTTGATGTGACTCTTACTTATGTTTCCTGACATCGGCAGTGGTTCATAAAAAATGCCACCAGAAGGAAATCCGCCAAGGCTGTAGTTGATGGAAGAGAATAAATGTAGCTACCGAAATGATAACCGATTATCAAAAGTAACATTCTGATAATTTAGCTTAAAATTAAATTATATTTAATTGGCTCTGCAAATTTTTGACTCGTTTGTCGAGCAAATAGTTTTTACTATGTTGTTTGTCTGCCATGGAATTTTGAAGATGAGTTAAGCATTTCCTTAGCCAGTGAAGATGGTAGATTGATGATGGTTTGAGGTCTTAACCAAAACTTCTGGGGAGAATATATTTGATGTCAACATTGCATCTGTAATAAGGAAACAAAAATATATTATTATATTTGCGCAATTTTAAAAATATAAATTTTGAACAATTGAATGAAGCAGATTATAGAAGCGATTCATTGTAAACTGTCAGTTTTGGGCTTTTATCACCTGGAAAGATATCTCGAAACTATTTTAGATTTATAACTAGTCTGGCTAACTGGGTCTCCCTGTCAAATCCCATAGTTTGCAGCAGGACACAGATCATTAGTTGTGCGACATTGGAAGCAACAGCCTGAAGCACTTTGACTTTGGCTGACCCTACAGAAGAACTTTAAGATTAATATTGGAAGAAAACCTGGATTACTCAGTAGAAACTTGTGTTGGTCAGCTGGCAAAGAAGAACAAGAGGAAATCATTGGCTAAAGAAACAGCAGCTGCAGCCTGCATTGACAGAAACACAACTGTGGTTGCCACCATAACAGGATCAAGAGGAGCTAACTCAATGTGATATTTACTTCATTCAAAAAATTTAGGATAAGATGGATGCAATAAATATGTGATACTTTCACCAATTTTGTTTGTAGTTAATTAAAAAAACAAATGTGATTATGTGTTTGAGTCTGTATAATTTATTTATTTATCCTGTTCAATAAAATAATTTAGTAACTGGATTTATAAACTTAAAGGGGCTGTAGAAAGTAGATGGTTAGTATGTGCATTTTCCACCACCTTGTTAGCAGAGAGCCTATGTTTCAGTGAGAAAGATTGCTGAAATGTAGTCTTTCTAATCAGTTATGCTAACAAGGTGGTGGGAAATGTCCGAAATAACAGTCTAGTTTTATAGGTAACACATCAGTAACTTTCTGCTCTCATCTTAAAGCAGCTATCTATGCAATCTGAATGGCTTTTATCTGCTGATAATTTAGAAAGCCTTCCCACAATGCAATACAAAAAAAATATGCTTAGGTTCTCTTCATTGCTGATTGCTTCTGATTGACATAGTTGTCATATCAGTGTAATTAATAAGAGAAAAGCACTCAAAGAAAAGAAGATACATGTCTGGCAACAAAGAAAGGGCACTAAAATGATTTGGCCAAAAAGTATGACAGCAAAAGGATTAACCTTAAATCTGCTTCTGAAGATTGGCAGGCGTTTTACCAACTTCCAGGCGGGAGTTTTTGTAGTGTTGCTCTGTTTTTTTTTTTCAAAATATCAGCAGATGGAAACCATTCAGGCTGCATGCCCACACCACTTCAGCATGGTGCCGATGCTTAAGGTGTAGTCGGTATCACATTTTTTTGCCACCAGTCACAGATACTTTGAAACTGCGTGTGGTGTTGGCTCATAAGGCAGCATCTACCAGGTTTAAAAAACAAGAAGCCCACCCTGGTTTCAGCTTCCTAAACCGAGCAGAAGCCAGCCACAGGCTTTCAGCAGAGAGTGTCTAGCAGAACACTCAGTTTTCCTGAGGCGTGAGGAAGGGGACCTCCCCTGTGGCTGGTGGTGGTTGTAAGAGTGAGAAACAAGCGAATCAGTCCCAGCACAAACAGTGCCGGTTCTAGTGCTTAACATTTTACCTTGTTTTTGTCATATACATTTGAAAATCGAATGCTTAGAAAATTATTTAAAGTAAATAAATTTTAAAGAATTTTCAATTCGATTGATTAAAAAAAAAAACTGTTTTTAAATTTAGTAAAATTTAGTTTGAAGTAAATGGTAAAAAAACAAAGAATTCAAGACTATTTAATGGCACTTGTAGGCACTTGCAACTAATTTTTATCGTGAATCATTTAATAATAAGCTGGTATCTGTTTTGTCCATAAAACACAAGATTTCTTTCTTTTATTTTGATAAATTGTATGAGTGGAATTTTAGGTGTGGAATAAGTAAACTTCACTGATCTTGCTATTATATAACTCATTTTCTTTGAAAAAAAATTTTTTTTTAATTAACATAGGGATATTTTCTGATTAATAATAATAACAACAGTGGTATTATTAGTTTTGTTAAGATGAGTCACACTCCGTGAAATATATCTTCTGGGTGGTCTTGCTAAGTAGGTGGTTAATAAGTAACTGACTGTTGATGTAGTCCTGCCCTCTCAGGATGGGAGCTCTGTCTTCACCCACTCTCTCCTTGGGTAATTTTTTTGATAGCTGCCAGCCTTGATAATTAGAAAATCAATTCTCATCTAATTGTCTCAATTCATTTATGCAGGACCGGGGCTTCAGGCAGAAATTTCATGAATTGTCTCTCTCTCTCTCTTTTGCGGAAAACTCGGATAGTTAAACAAAAACGATGTTATTTTTCACTATTTAAATTGTTGTGACTATTCTGTTACCTCACTCAGCCAGTTTGTGGATATAAAAAGAAGGAAAATATGCCTTTTTTATTGAGTCTGCATTAGATCATTGTTGTTTCTTCCACCAAATGTAAGATAGAAAATTGAAAGGTCAACGGTAAAAAATACATAAGTTCTGTCTTCATCTTTTAGATATAAGAAATTTTAGACATGACGGAATATTCCCAGAATTTTTAAGTTATACTCTTCTTCTCCAACAAAACTAACATATTTTCCTACCTTTTTTTTCTTTTGCCTTCATACTGTGTGAAGATCAGATTAATGCTTTTACCTGCAAAGCAAACTTCTGTAGTTTAGTGAAGATATCTGTATACCTGGTCAAATACAGATTTATGATTTTTGGAGAGTTAAAATTCACCAGAACAAGCAAAAAATGAAAAATCTTGGTAACATGATTCTCTTACTGATTCTTAAAGTATTGTATGCTTTTCATAGAAAAGCCTATTACTTGCTTTATACAGTGTAAGGCCGCCTTTGAAATTTTTACTTATAGTAATTTTAATTATTACATCTGATCTAAACGATATCAGCCAAAGAGAGAGAGAGAGAACTCTGTGGTATTATTATTTTTTAACAATGTCTCTCAATAGTTAAACGATTACTAAACCGTATTTTTTATATATCTGTCTGCTTTCTCTGGTTTCTTTAAAGTTTTGTACTTCTTGTTGGCTTCTTAATCAGCATCAAGGATTACAAATTTATCTTAAGATATCAGATTACCTGTAGAATAATGTAATGGACTAAGTTTGTGGAATAGCACTGATAGAGTTCTGGGAATGTGTATGATGACCTGATCATCATCTGAAATACTATATATATATATATATATATATTAAAGAGAAATGTAATGTACTGTTTGTATGTTTTGAATAGCTTGTTATTGTCAGGTATTTTTATTAACTTAGTCATTGATATTAGAAAATAAATAATAAACAGTCTGAATTATCTATCCTAAAATCAGTCCAAGACACCTGATATCTTAGTGCTGCATTAGCTTACATTCTGTTCCCTTCAAAAAAGGCTGACAAGAGAGCAATGACTTTGCAGTAAGATCTGTACCTTATTCAGTAAATGTCTGTGTCAAAACCCCTGACTGAATGGATGTTTTCATGTAACACTGTGATAATTTGAAGCTATGTTAGCTTTCTGAACCAGTAGTAACTGAAAACACACACACACACTCATTCTCTCTCTCTCACACACACACACACACACACACACACACACCACTCATTCTCTCTCTCTCACACACACACACACATTCTCTCTCTCTCACACACTCACACACATACACATTCTCTCTCTCTCTCTCTCTCTCTCTCTCACACACACACACACACACTCATTCTCTCTCACACACACTCATACACACACACACTCATTCTCTCACACACTCACACTCGCACTCACACACATACACATTCTCTCTCTCTACAAAAAAACTTTATATAAATTTTTGTATTTTATCTATGATGAATTCTGTTTATATACTGAGGATATACAAACCTACTCTCCTCCATGCAGACCATCTTGTTACAAAATACTAACATCTAATATTTGTATTTGGTGATGAAACAAAGAAGTAGACAATCAAATCATAACAATGATCAAAATGTGGTGGCTGAAAGTGCACACAATTTATACTGTCATGGCTGCCTTTATTGCCTCTGTTTGGTTGCTACAAGGTGGAAAGCTATTATTGTTCGTGAAAAAAAAAATGCCTCAAAGTTTGATTTCTAAACTGATTTTCACTCTCCGTCAGCATAATCTTGCTGGTAGTTAATTTAATTTATTTACAATTTTGCTGGGTTTTTTTCTAATCACTAACAATTCTGACACTTTAGACAATTTCTAGTTAAATGTAAAGAGCTGAAATAATTGTGTTCATAAGTGTAACATTGCACTAGACTATTAATGATTTTAAAAAATGGGAGATCCAGTTAAATATTGGTAATTAGTATCAGAACTAACTTTAACAGGTACAGGTGAATACCAAGTTAGCTTGCTAGTAAAGTAATATTAGTGAGTCTTCAAATATACAATTTCCCTTTGTAACCAAAGATGGCTGTTCACATATTGCATACAATGTGAACATTTGGGTGCATGCTGTTTATAGTGTAGCCTGGTGTAAAGTAATATGGGAAGATCAGACAACCTAACTCACACCACCATTCCTTAAAGACCTGGGTTGACTACAACAAGGAAAACGTACTGCACAAATCAAAACTCATCCATGTTTCCCTTTCTTCTAGTTTGAATGGATGGAAGGAGGGTTGTATTTTTTAAAAGTGGAGCAGAATTGTTTGTACAGGTAATGAGTTATAACACCCTTGGATCGCTATTATGGTTATATCCCAAGATGACACCTAAATTTATTATAAACTTGAGAAACAAACAAATTTTTCCTGCTTTGTACCAAAAAAAATTAATTTGAAATTGGCAAGTAATTAAAACAAATGCAGCTTGGGTTTTGAAGTATAAATTTTTTTAAAAAGATGTGCTATGTTCCCCAATAATTCTACAAGCACAGCTATGGGAGTGCTGTAGCTCTGTGGTTTTGGGAACAATGGCTGGATCTAATCCATCTTGACTTTGGCAAGGGGTTAGCCCCTCCAGGCTGGTACAGAGGAAAGAGAGAAAATCCTTAGCAAACTTGTGTTGTCTCAGGGGATTCCGTTATGTTTCCCTCTCTAAATAAACCACCATTTTTAATTGGCTTGATTTTTTTTCTGCTTTCAGGTAAAGCACCTGCTTTTATCTCTGAGCAAGAAGCAACATTTCTGAAAAAGGAGAAGACCCAGCTGGAAGAGCAAGTGAAAAATCTGGCCCAGCAGCTGGAAGAGCTGAAACCTATCAAGATCCACCAAAAGACTGGATTTGGGGAATTAAAATTGGAGCTCATCCAGACCAAGCAGGAGTTAAACAGGGCCAAAGAAGCCTTACTGGGTTAGTTGTGGGGAATGACTTCTATCTTGTTTCTTTGTTGGCGTCATTCTTATCTTTTGTCACAACTGTATTGTGAGATGTGTTGAAATTTGTACTACTTTCATGTTCATCTGGCTGATTTAAAATATGTGAGTTTTAAAGATATTTTTAAATGTATCAACTTCTTTAATTATTGAGTTTCTAGACTTGAATGAGGATTGAATACAAATTTGCCAAGGTTGGTGAACATAGGAAAGGATATTGGCCCTGAAGCATAAACTAGCAACTGCTAGTAGCTAAGTAGTTTGATCTTGTAAATAATAATACATGCACAGATTGCTCACAGATATTAATATGAAATTTAAAAATGTGTTATTTACTGTATTCCCTAGGAAAAATCAATCTATTTTCTTAAAATTGCAGTCCCAGTTTGTTAATCAACTTGGGCTATATGGCCTGATGTTTGTGACAATTTTACAAATGGCAATTTGCTTACAGCTTAAGGGAGATAACCCAAGACTATTAATATGGAACCAGTAATAAGTAAACTCAGTTATTTGGGGAAGTGATATAGTATGCCATAAATAGTAATACTTTGAATATTCTCGATCCTTTTTATAAATCATTAGTGACACCTCTTTTGAAGTTACTTGGTTCAAGTGTGGAATCCTCACTACAGAAAGTTGGAGAAGGTTTACTGAGGTAATTCAAGGTGTGATCTCAGCTACGGAGAAAGATTAAGGAACTCGCAGGTGCCTAATTTGTTGCATAAATAATTTTGGAGAGGGATAGATAGATATAAGTCTTTAAGATTTTTTCTGTTGGTGCTAGTGGCATAAAACAAAAGCATGACAAGAACTCATAAATACAAGGTATCATCTGCATACAATGCTTTGCTAAGTGAGGCAGAAAAAGTAAGCAAATAAAGAAAAAGCTAATTTGACTGCCACTTCAGTAGATGGAGCTATATTTAAGTTTTACCACTTTTATTGCCCCTTTATTTATGGTCATCGCAAGAAATTCAAATCAACTTTTAGTCATTAGGAAATGTTGCATATTTGATAATTTTATTTGTTTTAATAATTAATCAATTTGTTAAGATATAGAACTAACTACACATTGAGTCTTTTTCGCAGTCAGGTAGAGTGGAAGCTTAAGGGAAGAAATTGATAAAATGAACTTTTCTTGCAATATTTAGCAATAAATTTGGGTGGCTGCCAGATGAACATAGGCTAACAAACAAACTGAATTTTGTGATTTTAATCTTTTTTCTCTTAAGCTGCTTCAAGTCATTCGTATTGAAATCTGTTTGCTGTGACAGACAGATAAGAATGGCTGTTAATAATTTAAAGGTATGCAGGTGAGTAAGTTAAATCACTTGCCTTCTAACCTAAGAAATACCCCAAAACAAAAAAAAAAAACAAGTAAGAAAAAAATTTGATTTATATTCATTGCCATGGTTACCTCTCAGATTGGTGCTGTATTGGTTAGCCTGCAGAACGAAGTGAACAGCATTATCAGTACTGGGTTCTAACTTTTCTTGTTGATAAGAGGTGCTAGTCATCAGAGATGGAGGGATTACATCATTGCCAAAAAAGCTGCTGGCATACGATTGGAACCTATTTTCATCATTGTTGGCTGCCAGTTTTTAGGGAAAGTTTGACTGTTTCCTGGACTGATCATCTTCCACAACTTCCAAGCATTTTATTTTGATCTGCTGCTTTTAAATTATTTAGAAAAGTTTGTTTTTAGGGCTCTTGATTTGAAGACCATTTCATTTCCCCTCATGTATTTCAACTGATCTGTACACATATAGTCAGCAGTCCTGATAACTGATGATTCAATCTGTGCAGCCTCATCATCAATGTTTATAGGAACAGTTCTCTAGTCAGCCAGCTCTGATTTCTTTCTTACAAGAGAACATTCAAAATGAAGCATTTTTACTGCATAGTGAATATCAACTGTTGTTTATAAATTTTCTTTCTTTTTTTTATGGGAAAGTCCAAACATTTCTTTCCTTGAAAAGTACATTTTCTTTCACGAAAACATTATTCTATCATTTTCATAAATTTTATATTACCTCCTTTATGTACGAATGTCTTGTTTTTCATGTAGGCTTTGTACAAAAAAATTGTCAGTTATAAATCAATTCTATGTGAGATCTGCCATTTAGGTTTTCATGAAACAAAGGGACACTTCTTTAAGGATGTGCATTGCATTTTCAGCATTAAAAGCTGACAGGAAGCGGTTAAAAGCGGAGAAGCTAGACTTACTGAACCAAATGAAACAACTTTACGGGGCCTTGGAAGACAAAGAGGCTGAACTACGGGATTTCATTCAGAATTACGAACATCGGATGAAGGAAAGTATCAAAAAGGTAGGTGATTTGCACCTTAATTATTTGCCAGGGTAGAGAATCTATACTGTGCATGCAGTCAGTAATATATGAACCATGGAGCAGCTATTCACAGTTTTCAAGCTGAAAAAAAAAATGAATTAACCCTACACATTCTTTACATTAGGTAAACATTTATGTTGATTTGTTGATTGAACAACTGTAATCATCTTCTAGCCACTCTACATAGCTATAGTTAATTAGTTGCAGTTCTGCTTTGTTATCATATATTGGAATTTGTACACCTGGTTTGTCAAAGTCTGTGTTCATAGGCAAGTAAACTCTAGTGAAGTTTATCCTTAATTTTACTTTCTCAAACATCATAAATCTTATAAGATAAATAAAAACTAAATGAAATGGGTACCACTGAATAATGTTTTATATATATTCAGATTTTTAAAGATTCTAGTGTTCTTGAAAAAGAGAAAGCAAGATCATTTCAGTAAATTTTAGCAAAAGTTTGGTATGGCATCTGCTATGGAGCTACTCAGGTAAATGTTGGTAGATTAAAAAGTAAATAAATTGGTGAAGAAAGACTTTGAAAACAATTAATTTCTTTTGCAAGTATAAAATAATAATGAGTTATTTTTTACTTGTTAAATGGGATGACATTGGTGCTATTGGAATATTATTCACATAGCTCATTTAAAAAAAAGTTTATTGTGTTGTTGTTGGTTATTTTAACTCTAGTTGTTGTTCTGGCTACAAGGGAGGTAATTGTTTTCTTTTAAAAACTTTTTGTTTTCTTATCTTGCATAAATCCTTTTTTTTTTGTCTTTGCCTTTGTCTTTTAAATTCTGTGTTTCCTTGTAGCTGGCTTCTGAGAAAGAAGAGTCAGAGCGGGAAAAATGGGAAATCATCAAGAAGGCACGAGATGCCGCAGAACGCTCAGTGTATCTCCGTGATCAGCTGGATTCTAGGGAGTATCAGATGAAGAAACTTGAATTGGACATTACTGAGGTGAGGAAGAAACCTCCATTGAGAATGGAGCTGTTGAATATTAATGAAATGGATCTTTACTAGAAAATTATGTGGGGGGACAAACTGTTTTTTTTTTTTTTGTCACTTCCTTTTTTCAGTTGAATACACCAGCTTAGGAAGCAGAATATCTGTAATAGTTGGTCATTTATTTAATTATAATGGAAATAGTAAGGATGGACAAATAAATTTCTGTCTCGTGGGACTTAACTGTGTTCTCTTTGTCTCTAGCTAAAGGAGCAGGTTGGAAGCCCTACGGTTAAACTCGATTACACATCCGAGGTGTTCAGAAAGTCGCCATGCCCAGACAGTAACCAGTTGAATGATGAACTGCCTCCATATGAGACACCACCTACATTCGCAAACTCTGTAACTGAAGACACTTCATTTAAAGGTGAGAAGTTAAATCTCTCGACTGAGTTCCACAGCAGGACTATTTAACTCATGCACCTAATGTTGTTGTGTTTCTAATATAACTTTTTGCAAGCATCCACCATTTTCATATGAGTTCAGATTGCCATGTTGTACAAGAATAAACACACAGCAGCAGCAGCAGCAGCCCTGTGAACTTCCCAGGTTTTTGATTTTTTCTTGACTCCTGAGATTCTTATGGCCGTGACACTGTTTTCATGAGTGGCTAGAGATGGGATCTGTAGTCATGAGTTCAAAGAGACATCATAATATTACACAAATCTTACATTTAGAAACTTAATTGTTTTTTCATGATTACATGTTGATGTTTCTGTTTTTATTTATTAAAAATGTATATCATGAATAGGCAGTAACGCCATTTTTTGATGATTTCTAATTTACTAATTACCTGTCTGATGTTTTATAGAAAACTTTTAGTTTTCCTTTGCATTCTGATTTTTTTTTTAATCTTTTCACAAATCTTACAAAAATGACAACAAAATAAACCTTTTAGAAGTTGTTAATTTTCACTCTTGAAATTTCAAATGAGTCATAATCAGGGGGGTCAAACCGCATTAAAAGATTATCTGCCTTGTTTTAGCCCCAGTTAAGAAAAAAAAACGTTCTGAACTGGCTCATGTACACAATCTGGTTTGTGACCATCACCATTTTACCATTAAGTTGTATGTCCACAAACAAAATAATCCAGTTGACATTGTGCCAAACAATGCACATTAATATTCCACAATGTAAATCTCACATTTTTACAAAGAATTGAATATAACCAATGTCAATTGTTCTTTGAAAAATATTGTTGCAAGGGATCACAATAACATCCTCCAAGGTCTCATCTGTCATGTTCGTTCTTTGTGGCAAGAGACCAGAAGAGACTGGTTCAACAGTAACTTGTGTTGACAGACTTTATAATGCAGCTGCATTAGCTTGGTAAGGTAAGCTCTATCTGTGTTTTCTTCTATCTCAGATAACAGCAGCTGGTACCTTTAACCAAGAAAGATTGCAGCAAGAGAAAGTTATTTTCAAGCAGAAATATATATTTGTTCATCAGTTCAGCAGACTCTCTGAGAAAAGTACTGACACTTCTGAGGTATCATGCTGACAGTCCATCCATATACCATGCAAGTTGCCCATAGTCAGCTGTTCTGATTGGAGCTGTTTTTGCTGGTTTAAGAGAAGTGGCTATTTGTTTATTGACATTCCACTCAGTATCTGTGATATGAAGCTGAAAATTTGGTACTGCAAATCCTGGCAAAATTCCTTCTATTTGACCAAGTGCTTAAGCATATCAAAAGTTGAGACCATCTTGTTGGACAGTCTAAGATAAGCGTCTTCAGTCCCAGTTTCTCGTGAATAACCACGCGTGTCTGAAATCTTAGTTTTTGCAGATGGAACGAACTTTAGCAACTGTACGAATAATACTTTGATCTTTAAGTGCATCATCAACTGCTAGCTGAAGAGTGTGGACTGAACAGTGGACACGTGTTACTTACTGTGTCAGCATCAGATCTTTCTTCTCCACTATCATTGTTTTTTCCACTTCTCTGTTCATCATTGTCATTCCTATATTTGACACACACTATCATGCTTGAATTGTTATCTTTTGTTATGCACTGATATCAGAGTGTGTAGATACTTCAAGAAGTACATTCTTGAGATGCTAGGATGTATGTATTTCTTTAAGTTTTTTCATAGCTATGGTATACATTGTAATCTGACTGTCTTTCACAAATGGATATTAATATCCAAACATGTTTTACAGTCAGTCTTAAAAGAAAGACGATTATTACCTTTCACTTTTTTTTTGTTGATGGACTAGCAAATTTCATTGGCAACTCTTGACACTTTCTTCCTAATATTATCAGCGTTAACACAAGCATTATGACATGAACCTTCCAGAAATGAATGAATTATCTTTCTAAAGCCAGTCTTCCACTAAGCTGAAAGTTCTTGTAAACTGATAATGTTTTTAACTGGTTTGGTTCTGGTTTGGCTGTATTTGATTTTTTTTTTTTCCCACCCACTTTGTTTCATTTCCAGTTAAGAGAAGAAAAATGGTTTAAACTGGTTCAAGGTTTGGGTTTAGAGTTTGGTTTGACTCCCTGGACATAATTATGAATGAATTAAGAATCAAATTTTGTTTAAAAATTCTGTCAAATTGTAAATCAAACTATTTGCTAAAAAATATCAAGATATCTATTATCTGGATCTTTTATAGAACTTTGAAGAAACATTTGTTATTCATTTTTAATTTGTCTACCTTTTTGTGTTAAATTTGCATAAATATTTTTAAAATTAGAATTTTGTATTGCAGCATCCATCAACACACCTGAGCATAACCTCAGTGACTCTTTCTCTCCATTACGGAGTGTGGCTCATTCCAGTCAAGATCTTAATGACAATGATATCAAAAGGCAGAAAAAGAAGAAGAACCTTGGTTCGCTCTCTAGGATCTTTGGGAAATCTCGATCAAGGCGATCTATTGCCGCTCCAAGTGAATCAGAGATGGAAGGTTAGCAATGGTCTTGAGCATTTCTTTGAAATTACGTATTAAGCATATTTTTTAAATAATTTTAAAATATTTTTGTAACTTCCTCATTACTGCTCACTTAAAGAAAGGAAACAATGATTTGTTCATGGTAGAGCTGGTTGTCATCACTGTGCTACTTTTTGTAGACACTGGAAAGTGCGGTCTCCGAGTGAGTCTGCTGAATCAAGACAATTATGAGGAGAAGCTACAACTTGTAGAACAGTCAAAAGGCATCCACTTGTCTCACTGGAAGGCCAATCAAGTGCTTGCATGGCTCGAGATCGTCCTCAGTATGTCCATATATGGCAAGATGAGCAGTGAGAACGTGAAGAGTGGCAAGGTGCGTTGAAACAAATTTATTACCGAAACTCTGATGTTTTGTACAGGGAAGGATGTTACATGTGGATGGAGTATATTCATACTTGCATAAACTTAATGCTCATTATAATATAATATGATGCAGTGCTACTACTTTTAGTTAATTTATACAGTTTTGATTGGTTGATAATAGACAAAGTCTTTGAACTTGGACAAGTAGAACAGGGGATACCAGTGCAGTGTTGTCAGAGAGAATGACATGAAAGTAGGCAGCTTCATGGTGTAGGGAGGCATCTCAGATCATTAAAATACTCTTCTGGATTGTTTGAGATTAACTAAATGTCTCTGATTATATTCTGTTGCTTTTTTCATTTCTGAAATGTCTTCTGCACATGAGTTTATTATTCTTTAATAAATTATGCAAATTTTGACTTTGTATTTTGTTAGCCAATTAAATCAGCATAGGCCTAAGTGAATTCAACATTACAGAGCTTATAAAAATTGGTCTTTTTTTATTGAGTAATTTATTGGATGACTAGAAAAAGGGCTTCTACTTGCTGCAATTTGAATAATATTTTTGGCATGAAAAAGACAGAAAACAATGACAGGAATGATTTACCATACAGGTTAAATAAATTATTGTAGAAATAAAATAAAAAAAGAACCACTTTGTGGCAGTAAAAAATTGCCTTGCATTTTGGGTTCATAGTTGTGGTTGTGCCTAACTAAATTCTTTTGCATTTGTCTGTCTTCTTGATAAACCATTATTTGGAATACATGGATTCAGATGCACAACGTTTTGTAGCACTTGATTGGTGACACCACTAACAGAACACAAAGATAAGTGCAATGAGTGGGGGATACTAGTGTGATGATGTCAGGTAGAATGATGTATGTAGTGCAGTGTCTTAGAGACAGGCAGCCTGATGGGAGGTTTAATGATCTGGTATTTAAATGAAAAAAGAGAAAAAAACAATAATTCTTAATGAAAATAGTTTAAACTAAGCTTATTGTCATTTTTATCATACATCTGACAAATTTCCAGTATTGTACAGAGGCTGGATTTCCTTTGAGTTGGATTAGAAGTAATTTCTTTAGGTTGTTTTTCAGGTATTACTTGGCTTGAGTGACTCTGAACTCAGCTCAGCTCTTGGAATCACAAAGCCCATGCACAGACGAAAACTGAGGTTGGCCATTGAGGAACAGCGGGATCCATCAGAAGTGTGAGTTTTGTTCTCTGGCAATTCTACAGATGACTTATTGATCAAGGCAATTGATTATGGGCTAAGTAAGAAGAAAACTGGCTACTGACAGAACTGTTGAAAGGGTCATGAAGTATTTAGCAGAGAGTCACATGACAGAATGTTAACTCTCAACAAATAAGTTTAATTAAAAGTTTAATGCTAAATTCTTAATTATTCTTTCTTTTATTTAGAAATAAAATATATAAAATTAGAGAATGAAATGTTAATTATAACTTAGAGGCACATTAAAGATACATTTCAAACATGTTATTACTATTTATAATTTGGTTTCAGTGCATCAAAGGAATAATTATTTAGTTATTTTTTATCAATACTTTCAAGATTGCCATCTTGTGTTTGCAACCTCTTTTGAAGTGAAAATAGAAAAAGTAGTGAGGTCAGAAGCCATACAGCCCTAGTCTTCCCATTTGGAGCGTATGATACATAACCTAAACTGTAACATTAGCTTTTCAGCTTTAAATGCTACTGCAGCTATAATGTTCTAGAATGTCTGTCATAAACTCTGGCAAGTGTTCCACTAGAGTTTGGCTGGATCTTAGTTCTTGAATTGCATTGTGGGAACGTTTTTTTTTTTAAAAAAATCTTTCAACAGATGGATTCTACAAATATGTATCAAGTCAACACTTACTATTAGTCTACTTTAGCATCTTTTGCTTTAATGTTTTCCTGCCATTCTCTATTATTTTCTTTTTCCAATCTTTTTCTTGCTCCAGGAAGTTTGTCAAGGCTTCTCTCATTGATCACACCTGGGTTTCTCACCGCTGGATACCTGACCTTGGGCTCTCCCAGTACAAGTTGATCTTTGAGTCACAACTTGTTGACGGACGCATCCTCAACATGCTTACCAAGAAAGACCTGGAGAAACATTTCGGAATCCACAGGAAGTTCCACCAAGCCAGTCTGCTCCATGCTGTAGAACTTCTGAGACGGCTAAGCTTTGACAAAGATGTAAGTTGTAGTTAACAACTAAAGACTTCTCATTCTTGTATAGTTGTTTTTAGCCCAGATAAAAGGGAGGTAATCTAAGTTTTCTGTTTAAAAAATGTATTAAAAGTAAATAATTTACTGAAAAATACACAAAAAATAACAAAGTACCTAGTTCTAAGAGATCAGTGATATTGGTCTGTCTTTTGGCAACATAGTGGAATGTTGCTGATTCAGATCTACCAATTATTTGTCTGTGGAGCTGGTGTTGGTTTAAACTATGATTTATTCCTAATTTACTCCCAGTAAGATGGTTTAAACTACAATATGATGTAAAGTATTAGATTTACAAAATTGTCTCATGAGATTTTCAAATAAGGTATAAATCAAAGGGCCTAATTTGATCAAACATTTGTATTTAAATTTAAAAACAGAAATAATTTATGTTGACATAGAAATTTTGACTTAATTTTATATCTGAAAAGTAATCCTATAATTATATACATCCCAATCTTGTGGGTGTTTGCTAGTTTTCTGGTAATATTACCTGAGAAAACTGTCACTATCTACTGCTTTCAATAAAATATTGGTATGTAAACTCCATAACTCCCCTGCTACAGAGATGGAAATGATCTTGAAGTTTAGATTGTTGTTCTGTTAATTGACAGGTGACATGTTTCAATGTGTGCCAATTTTACTACCAACATTGCACCAGGAAAAAGCATTCCTTTGGATCTCTGCGAGTAGATTTATGTCACCATCTTTAATCCAGTACAAACTGTCTTTTAACATATTCTAGTAATATTAGTCTACCTATTTGTTTTCTTTCTGGTGGTGAAAATACTCATTGGAGGTTTTGATGTTTCAGGTTTTGACAGATAGGCGAGCAAAGTGTGAAGATGTTCACTCAGACCCACTGGTCTGGACCAACCAGAGAGTGATTAAGTGGGTGAAAAGTGTGGACTTGGAGGTGAGTTTGCATGATGGCCGCTCCAGACACACCTAAGGCTAAAGACTTTGAAAAAAAAAGAAAAGGAAATTTGAGTGAAAATTGGAGGAAATGTCAACAATAGTATCTGGTGGTTAGCAGCAGTAGTAGAGACAGTTCACTAATAACCCTCTACTCTGACCATGCCAAATTGATCTATTCTTAAGGTTTACCAAATCAAACGTCAGTTTTTTTTTAAAAACAGAAACCTGACAAAGGTCTAGTTTGCTTTCCACAACAAAGAAAGGTTATTTCTCATTTAAATAATCCAAAAGCATTGACAATCTTTGTGTAGAATCATTTTTTTTTTTCTTTTTTAGCCAATTGGAAAGCATCTTAGTTTCTCATCTGGAATGTCCCTATTCTACCGTAAGCTAAAATGCAGTCTAACTACTCACTGGCTGATATAGGAAGAGTGGGGAGAGAATATCCAATGTTTGGAGCCAAGATTCTTAATATCTCCATAATTTTTATTTACCTTCTTTTTAAAAAAATAATTAGCACGAAGTTTGTCAGATTCTGTTGCACTTTTGGCAGGTTCTCTTGAGAATAGAAACAACAGTTTGAGGACATCTGGATGGATTTTATATCCACTACTGGTCGTGCTGCTCATTGTAGGTTACAGAGAACAGCTTTGGATACCATCTGTTGACAGGTGTGCTGAAAGTGATGACTAATGGATTCATGGACGTGATTTAAAACTAAGTTATCACCTATACTATTTGTGTATTTAAGGAATATGCTGAAAATTTGAGAGAAAGTGGAGTCCATGGAGCATTAATTGTTTTGGAGCCCTCGTTTAATGTGGACATACTTGCCACAGCTTTGGGAATTCCTCCTTCCAAGTCTTATGTTCGGCGGCATCTGGCTACAGAGCTTGATTCATTGATCAAACCAGCCAGGTGAGTTTTCAGAAAATGATTACTACTGAAAAGCTAACAGCAACGATGCTAATGATAAGTAATACTGCTCCTTTTGTATTTTTTTAAATATAGGGAATTTGAGCGAGTGAGTGTGAAATTTACTATTGGAAAAAGTGTTCTTCCTTTTCACTTTCTGTCCTATTACAAAAACCAACTAAAAACTTGGTCTAATTTCATTTTTACCCATATGTGTAATTTTTAACATCTAGTTTATGAAATAATAGCTTTGATAGAAACTTGGTCTGAACACGGTACAAAGCTGCCTTTTCTTGTTTTAGAACCATTCTCCAAAAATTGTATTCTTAAAACCAAAATGTTCTAGTTCTGAGATAGATATATATATTTGTGAACTGCAGGTAGAATCAACTTGTCACAGCAAGAGATTGGTGTCTGAATTATTGTAGTTGTGTTTACCAATTTATCTGTGGTGTTGATGTGCTCCTGTGTGTCGTTGGTTTCAGGGCAGCGCTGGAGACTGGTGGCAACTCAAAAAGAAAATCAAATGGAGGGTCGCTGGGAAGGTCATTCATGAAATCTTTTCGAAGTGGTGCCATTGTTGATGAAACACCAAAGTCTAGGCACAGCATACGGGTAAAATTTACTTTTAGGAAAATTACTGCCATCTAGAAACGCCTGCTAAAGGGAGACAATTTTATGCAAAATTAACCCTGTAGCCTCAACAAATCTTTCTGATTCAAAATACAGCAAACATTTTCATGCATGGTTACTGTATTCAGCAGGCAGAGAGTTAATGCTGGCTTTGGAATGTTGAAGGCTGAGCTTTTATTTGAAAAAAAACTCTTAGAAGTTCCAAAATTAAGCCATTTCAAGAGGCAGTGGCACCAAAAGTAGCTAACTTAAACAAATGACACATTAAGAGAACTAACTGCTGCTGCCAAAAAAAAAACAAAAACAATTTTCAATTATTTGAAGTATTTTGTATATATTTTCGTGTTTTGTTTGCACAAACAATTTTTCAGTTTTTTTCTGTTGTAAAAACATTATTTCTGTAAATGTAGTTTGCAGCTGTGATTTTATTTTTTTTTACTTTTCTGTTACAACGTAGCAAACACTTAAATACCACAAGTTTCCAGAATCCTCAACATCTACCAAAGACTAATTACGTACATTTTAATGCCAATAATATTATCTTTTCCACCTGTTAGTTATTATTTTTTTTCCCCTGAGCTTTTTTTGGCCATTTGACTTTCTTTATTACCTATCTGGTATTTTTGTTGTTGTTTGGTTGGTTTTAAGTCTTTTGCCTGATGCCGTGTTGGCCCACGGTTGGGGTTACACGTTAATAGTGTTCAGTTTTCTGGGAGGGGCTGGTATCTGTAGGACAGGGAAGAGGTTGGGCTATACAGCTGCATACACACGGGCAGGGGGGGGGTCTTATACATGCTGGACATTGTAATGGTAGAGACATTAAAGCATTTTGATTTCTTTCTGCCAGTTAGGGGGCCAGGCTTTATTATTTGATTTTGTTCACAGCAGTGGTTACCAGGACAGATCATCGAGGAGCATAATTACCTTTAAGTAAGTGGCAGACTGCATTGATTTCCCCCTGATGGCAGCACCTGGAGCTAATGTGTGGAATACTTCAGTACTAATTCTTTCTTTTCTCAAAGACCCAAGCTACATAACAAAGTGTTTTGCTTGAATCTCAGCTCATTATGCTTTTTTCCTTGATTCCAGATGGCAGTTTTGTTGTTCACATGTATCCATATACATTTACCATATTTGCAATGTTTCTTCATGTAACTAAACAGCAAAAATGAATAAATCTACCACTGAAATGTTCTTATAATTCTTGATAAATGTATTTAAAAACAACAACAAAGACCCATCATTAACTGTACTCTTATCTCCAGGAGTAAAAATCTGACTGTAGTAGTTCTTATATCAGATAATACTAAAAATTTTTATGAATGAAAATTAAATTTGATACCTTATGCTCACTGTCTCCCTTTTTAAATGCTAAAACATTATCACTAAAATGATGGGCAGCAATTATTTTTTAAAAAAAAAAAACAATTACTAATTTTCTTTTGTCTGAGGAGCTCCCCAAAATCTTGATCTATTTATAACCTGTTGTCATGTGACTTGTTGATCTTTCTCTCCTGTTTTTACTAGTTTATCTTTGTTAATATTTGATGTAAAAATTTTTTAATGTATTAACATATTTGTTTTAGTGCATGTTTGTGTAGTTTTGTATTGGCTTTAAAAAATATTTTTAATTTGAATTTTTTATTTATTATATTTAAAGAATTTTCAACTAATAAAATAATGGGATTTATCATTAATCAGAACCAGGTTTAGAAATATTATAGTTTAGGTTTTCATTGGGAATGTTGTACTTGATTTGGTAACAAGCCATATCTTAAGGAATTTAGCAGTATACTAAATTTGTTTTCTCAGCTACATTGGAAAATACCCTGCTAATCTCAATATACATAACTGCCTTTTTTTCTTTTATTAACTAAAATTACTACTTAGTTCTGACTCTTCATCAACTTTTCTTCTGCCCTTTTCTACATCTAGTTCATCTTTTGGGTTTGAAACATTTATTGTATAGATGAGAGAGTAAAAAGAGGAACACATGGCGCATGTATTTGGTCGTGTCATTGCATTGAGATCTTGGTTATGTACAACAAGCATGGTATGGTGTTTGCAAGGTCTAACATTTTACTGTGGTGGTTACAATACAGTCTGATTTTGTTATGTGTATATATCTAATCACACGTCATAAAAGCAAACAAACAACTTAAAGGTCAAGTTTGTAGTTCTGCTGTTATCATAACTTGTTAACTCTCAAAATTCTGTCTTTGAAGTTATACTTTGTTTTTGTAACTAATCAACATATGTAGATGGCAAGTTTTAGTGTGGTAAATTTGAAACATCCAACCTCACTCCTCAGAGTTGAATTACCTAACTGATCTGTGACTAATTAGGACTAAAACTTTAACTGATTTATAACTTTGAAATCACTAGTGGTTTGGTCGTAGTAGGAGCAGTCTTGAAGTCTTTAAAGATAGATACAGTCAACCCATGTCCAGTGTGGGAATTACATTCCTTGAGAACAGTGCATTAGATAAATCTGCATTGGACAAACTTATCTTATGGGATTAACGGGGGTACGTGAACATGGCCATGTAAAGTCCTTGATAATACTTAAATATGTAGATTTTTATACACACATAAATGAAAATATATTAATGAAAATATTTTATTTTAACTCACCTATGAATGGTGACAACAGAGATTTCCGATGATGAGTAATAGTGAAGACTTCAATGATGGTGATGACGATGATGATAGATTTGGAGGCTAAGGGGTTAATTGCTTGAGGCCGATTGATCATCAGGATCATCAGAAAATTCAGCCTCAAACTCCAATGAAACAGATGCAGAAGTTGATGGTTTGGGATCAACGGGAGTTGGAGTGGGTGCTTTAGACTTCTAAACTCTGTGATTTTCTGTTATTTTGCTTTCCTTCGAAAATCTTTCAAGATTTCCCTGTAGGATGCTATAAGATCATTAAACCCTCTTTTAAGTTTAAGGCTTCTCTCCTTTATGGGATCCATGTCCATAGCCATTTCTGCCAGCTCATCTGCCTCGCAGAGAAAATCAGACACAGCCTTTGCTGTTAGGGTGGGGTTAATACGTTCTTTCTCTTCAGCAGCATCATCACTCTCTCTTTTGCTGGAGGCTATCAGTGCTTCAAGCTCGTCATTCACTGGCTCTTGGTAATGAGATTCCAGCAGCTCATCCACTTCTTCGTCCCTCATATCATCAAACTCCTCACCTCCAATTTCTTTAGCAAGTCTCACGATTTCAGCAATCTCTTTCTCAACCATTGGAAAGCCCTTGAAATCGTTCACAATTTCAGGCCATAGACGGTGCCAGCATGCATTTATGGTAGAGGCTCTCACCTCATCCCAGGACATTTTGATGACATCATTTCAGTCCTTGATGTTGTGTGCTTTCCAAAATTCCATTAAATTGTTGAAAGCACTAGAGTCTATGGCTTGAGTTGCATGTCTGTAGATTTTTCTTGTATAGTAAGACATGAATGTTTTAATTCCTTGGTCCATGGGTTGCAGGATGGATGTGGTGTTTGGAGGTATAAACACTATCTCAACATTAGGATGGCTGAATTGCAGTGCTTCTGGGTTATGGCCAGCGGCATTATGCAAAACCAATTAAACCTTAAAGTCGAGGCTCATCTTCTCCAGGTATTCTTTCACCTTATGCACAAAACTGTTTTGCAACCAGTCGTTGAACAGCCTACTCATTACCAAAGCCTTTTTATTTGGTCGCCAAACAACAGGAAAATGTTGCTTATTCTTGCCTTTTAATACAGACAGATTTTCAGAATGATATACGCACTAACAAGGGCTTGCACTTGGAACCACCTGATGCATTCCCACAAGAAGTGAAGTTAGCCTATCCTTAAAGACCTTGAACCCAAGTGCTACCTTCTGCTCCTTGGTGATGTATGTCCCGTTGCTAATTTTCTTGTAAAAGAGCCTCTCATCTGCATTAAACACTTATTCAGGAGCATATCCTTTTCCCTTAATAAATTCAAGGAACTCAGGCTTGAATCATGCAGCTGCTTCATGATTGGCTGACCAAGCTTCACCTTGTAACTTTCATTGGAGACCATGTGTTCGTACAAACTAAGAGCTTTCTCTAAGCCATTAACAACACAGCCTTTTTTGTTCACTTATCCACACATTCAACATCATCTTCAATTTTTCCATAAAAGGATCCCTCCCTAGGTACTTGAGATACCTTGGCACTTACAGAGGCAGAATCCTTAACACTTGCAAGTATCTTCACTTCACTTTTTCGAATGGAACGTATGGTGGACTCATCCACATGATACTCACAGAAAACTGATGTTACACTTATTCCACCATGCAGCTTATCCAGAATCTTAGTTTTCTCACCTAATGGCATAACTTTACAGATTTTCTTCGCTTCACTACCACTTGGCGATGCCTTACTTGTGGATTCCATACTGTCGGCAAAAATAAATTGACACCGCTGCACTGAACTCAATGTGGTAGCAGGGTAAGCAAAACTGAGGCAGAGTTACATGTGCATGTTGGCTGTATGGGATGAGATCTGTGAGATCAAAAATATTAACAATAAGAAGAAGAACAACAATAAAACAATGATAATAATAGAAAAATAGTGTTTAAAAAAAGTGATACTAAGTTATATATCAGAATGAAACACACCTGGTATATATTTGTCATCACTGGCAAGTACTTTCATTGTTTCCAAACCTTTAACACATTACGATGGACAGTCATTATTATCATCACCATTATCACTATTAAGCTGAAAGAAAGGGAGTTTTGTGTATCTTTAAATGTACCAGCTGGTATTGTATCTGTCAGATTTTATCCAGCAACATGTTGACTGTGTTGACAAACCAAGTTCATTTTCTCCACCTTCAACAACAATATTAGGAAAAGCTGTTATATAAAAATAACAAATGATGAAAATAGTTCATTGATAGTAGTACTTAGTGTTATTCCCTTATAATGATTTTTTCTCAATATTACAGCTGTAGTGTGTTTGGCGGACCGTGCGTATTCAAATTTTCTGCTTTCTGCAAATAATTGTCTGCATTTATTTGTGTGTGCATAAGTGAATCTGTGTTGGATGAGGGCTGACTGTGCTGCTGTTTTTTACATTAAGAAACTTTGTAAGTTTTTGTTGCTACTATTTTCAGTAATCTATAGTTCCATAGTAGAGACTTGGTTTACCTTTAATATCTTAATAATAAAGGTAATGGTATTATATTAAATATTTATTAATGTTTAAAAAAAAAAGAACTTTAGACTTGAATAAACTATCCTGAGCCACTAGTTCTGGAATATACTTTTTTGCTATTTTACCATTCTCTAGAAGAAACAAATTCAGTTTTAAATCCCAAATTATGCTTTTCAGACCCCATTTAGTTAAGCAGGCTTGCATTTGTGTAACAATAGTTTGAGGTCAAGTAGGTAAGAGATCATCTTCAACCTTTGATCAGATGGATGTCCATGGTGCACAGATACAGAAGCACAAATTGTGTATCTGTTTCTGTTAGATGGAGATGTTTGTACCCAGAGACATATTTACAAAATAGTGCCATTAGTGTACACGTGATGTGATGGAAGATAGAATAGGGTTTGGCAACCAGAAATAACCAGTTATATATATATGTGTGTGTGTGTGTGTGCGCACGCACGTGCAAGCACTCTATTATTATTATTATTATTATTATTATTATTATTATTATTATTATTATTATTATTACTATTTTAGGATTCTATTGGAAGAGCATTTGGGAAAAAAGTGAGAGAGGATGGGAAGGATTTATTAGATCCAGAGACTCCAAAGTTAAAGATATCACACCCAATACAGAACACACCTTTACCAAATGAAAGACTTCTGGCATCTACAACTGTCTGATTTTCAAAGAGCAATAGAAAAAATAAAATAAAATTTCTAGCGCTGCCAGAGCCATCAATCAGCCTCTTCTCTTTCCTTTCTGAAAATGTACCTTGAATGAACATTTAAAGAACAAAAGGTGAAGCGTAGTCTTTCCTTTCATTGGATCAAACAACAAAGTGATCAAGAGAAATAATGTTAGTTTCCTCAGGAATGATCTCATCCATGTTGGAAATGGTATTTGTTTTCGTTTGTGTGCATGAGTGTTGTGGGGCTGTCTGTCTTTCATGAAACGCCATTTACCTTTTTTTGTTTACTATTTTGTTAAAGATGTTTTTATAAGAGTAAAGTAGAAAGAATCAAATTTTCTGTTGGTCTTTCTTTTCATACAGATTGTTTTATTTTTTAAAGCATCAGTTCTGTGTACATCCAAAAATATATAATTGTGACTAATTTTCTTCAACCTGCTTGTTATGGTATTTATCGGTGCACATAGTAGAAGTCATATGGATATGTATATTACCACATGTAGGCCTGCACACGTGTGCTTCTGAGAAAGTAGAGCGGCGCAAATCAAACAGTGTTGTTCTGGTACAAAGAACAACCTACTGAAGCCACTACTGGAAACTAATAGGCATTTTTTGATTGGCATCCTAAAAGTGACTTTAAACATCGCTAGACAGATGGGTAGAGAATTAAACATATTTAAAAAAACGAAATTTAATAGAATACATAACTGTTTAAAAATAGAAATTCTCCAAAGAAATAACAATAATATTTGCTTATATTTAGCTTAGTTTTGGGCTATTTGAAGCTGGTGGCTGTCTAGAGTTGACTGGCTGGTTACATAGCGACAGAGATGGAATCAACCTTACTCCATCTGGCCACATTTATTTAAGAAAAAACTGTTTAAATTAAATACTAGGGGCATTCAATTGAAAGCCAGATACCATGTTGGCCGTGCTATTTCAGTTGTCTCATTTGAAATACCTATTGTAAAGAGAAATGGAGTGAATTCATTTCAAGTGACTGGCTTCCTAGGAAAAAGTCATATAGGAAATTTTATGGACTTTTCTCAGCTGCTGACATAACCAAGAACAGGAATTCTACTAGACTTTTCTTTGTTTTAATTTACTTAAAGGACTGTTTCTTCTTCTTCAAAAAAACAACAAATGAATGAGAAGAAATTGAATAAGTACAGACTCAGATGTTTTGAGCATATCAACATAATTAACAAGGGAGTAATGTGGGTGAGAGTTAATAGACAATGGGAGGTTACTCTTTATGAAAATTACCAGCACGAAATATCAGTTTGCTAGAACTTAAGAAAACTGAAATGAAATGAAACAATGTTGACAGTTTTAAATGTGAGGTGTTTGGTCAGTCGTTAATAGTTGCCTTTCGCTTTGCCTGTAAAGGGTAACACAATAATTGAAAGAAATGGCTAGTGAGAATTAAGCTAGGGTTAAATGACTAGAGTGTGCAAATTAATATCATAGGCTAGTAGCCAGTTGTTGGACCATGTTCTTATTATCACAATTTTGATATAATTTCCTTGTCAGTTGCTGTTACTCTCGTGATAATGCAATGTTATTTGCAGTTATTGATGTGATCTTTCTATTTTTATTTGTATATTCAATGTGTTCTTTGTACAACAGTCCATCTCAATCTACAGATCTGACTACATTTTTAACATTAAAAATCTAATGTGTTTTTGGGAAGCCCATGTTTTTCATTTTTGAATATAAATATGTCTATTTGCTTCATCTAATTTTTGGTAATTGAATATTCTTTGAAAATGTACTGATTCTTCATAGGGAGCCAACTGTGGTAGACCAAATGACTAGGTTGAACCTTTACTGGGATTTTTAAAATTGTAAATGAACCGTATATCTCGAGCTCAGTGAGACAACCAAGGATCTCTTTTATGTAGCATCCGAAACTTTTCAGCTGAAGTTTTTGATTATTGGCCAATGGTGAGGAGATGAGCCAAATCAGCTGCTCAAAAGTGTATTTTGGTTTGTTACTGTGCCCGACTTCAATGGAATGTTTGTGCAGTTAAACTTATTTTTGTTTTGAAATTTTACCAATGTTTTGTAAACATTTGTTGAAAACTGGTTTGTTTTTATTTCTTGTGATGGATCCATACATATCACAGAATGTCTTAGTTTTTTGTTGTTGTTGTTTTCTTGAACCAACTATACTTTTCAATATTATTTGTTATTTTCTCGATTGTCAAACAGTGCTGTATATTAGAACCCATGTCACTTGGGACAAAGGACAGTTATGATACATGTTGGGCGCTAAAAATTACACTAATCAAAGGAACTCCAGAACAAAGTGTAATCAAAGACAACTTCTTTGAATTCTGTGTACAAAGAAATGGCTCTCACTGTGTGTATTGTTTCTTTTCTGAGATTTTCTAAACTCTTCAGACCATAAAACGGTAGTTTTCTTCTTCAGTTATCAGAATGGCATGATCTGAATCTTTGCCATCTTGGTAAAAATTTAACTGTGATCAGCATTTTGTATTTTGGAAGATAGAAAAATAAAAAGCTAAGTAATATTTAGTTGTCATTCCTACCCTGCAGTGGATCTTGATTCTAGAGCATTTGACCATTTTTAATCTATCAGGTATAACCCCTTACTTGTTTGTAGAATGCTATTAAAGAAAAAAATAACTACTGTTCATTGCAGACAAATAAGATATAATGATGCTAAAGTATAAAGTCAATAGAAAAATGCCCTTTGAATAGATTGAGATTGAAGATAGCTAGACTGGGTGTTTATAATAATTCATGTATGACATATGTCAGAAATGCTGAGAATATTGGAATTATCATGTAATATAGTATAGCTGACTGTAAGATTTGTTAAATGATCTCAGATGGGCAAAATTATTAGTATGAAGCAGATAGGTATTGATGCCCGATGTTAATCTGCACTTCCCTAAATACCCAAAAACTTGTTTGGCCATTGTCTCATAGTTCAACATCACCACATTGAGGAGAGTTCAGAATGTTAACTTCCAACTTGGTTCAACACCATACTTTCTTTTCTAATTTTTGCATTTGCATTTCATTTTGTTTCCAGAATACTTTCTGAGCTAGAGAGTGAAAGAGAGAGATGTAATGTGGTTCTGCATACCACTATTTTAAAAAAAAGACACTAAAGCACTTAAATGTGAGAATATTCTGAAGTACAAAAAAAAAAACTTTTTAAAAATTTCTGGTGACTGCATTGAAGAAAGTATATTTTGGAGAATATGGCCAAATAGCTATTGGCTGCTCTTGAATACGAATTTTGAAGATATTGTATTTCTTGAAATTTAGATTGGGGAACTTTAGGGAGAGGACCAATCTAAACTGAGCAAGAAGATGATAAGGACATGAATCAGAGAAAATGCTTTCTTGCTGCTATATTTGTTGGGAGGGAAGTGAAGTTCATTAAGGAAAACTGGCCATGATTTCTGGCTAAAATGAGATATTCATGGTCTGTTTTCTGCAAAACATTCTAATTTTCTTTCTACTGAAAATCTAGCCAGCATGATTCTTGTTACTTTTCTTTAAGTGTCCCTTTGTCTTCAATGCTATAAAACCAACCTTACATTTTAAGTGATTGTTAGAGGCTCACGATGTAGAACCTTGGGCTGATGTATCAGGCCACAGCACACCACACCACCACCTATTTGGAACTTTTCAAGTTGCTGCATATACTTAGCAAGTCATCACTCCTGCATTATAGGTTCCAAAACATACCAAATCTACAATTAGAAGATAATAACTTGGACAAATAATCTGATTACGATCATTAACATTCATCTAATGTTCAATTATACCAATGCTGCATTCAGCAGAGATTATAAGACTTTATTTAGGTCCTGAATCTAAATACAAACCCACTCTTAGTTTTCTTTTACATAGGTGATATTACTTCAGCATGTGTTCATGTACAATTTACATCTGTAAATACTGGGATCAAGACTTCATTTGTAAATATCTTTTGTTGTATTAAATACAATTTCACAAAAGCACCTGAAATTTATGTTGATGTTTTTCATTATCAAATTTCATCTCAGATGGAAGAGGTTGAAGGCTTCCAAGTCATTACTCTTATTTTCTAAGCATGTGCACTTTAAAATACCAAGTTACATTTGACATGGAAATTGTAAAATATCAAAAGAAATTTGGAAACTATTGCTGTGGTTCTGATGTCTTTTTTCTCTTTAAGAATCAACCTAAGTAGCTGCTGCACAGAATTATTATAAAAACAGGCCATGGAATACAAATCTGATGATGACTAAAGGATAAAGTGAATTTTATATGGATGCTTATCATGTACAAAACCTACAATGTTTAGTCTGGATTGTCTCCCAGGCACTCATGATGATGATGTGTTTTTTTCAATTGTTGGTTTATTCAAATTAACTGTACATGAATATACTTACTGATGCAGAATGAACAGTGTTGAAAAAAATTCGTGTTATATTTACTAATATATCATGTCCATTTGTTCAGAAGGCAAGGGAGATAAATGGCATAGAACTAAAGGAAATTAAACTGAGCTGACATTCAAGGTATCCTGGATCTAGCAACATCTCATATCAGTCTTTAGAAGTAAACAACAAATCAAAGAGAATAAAAAGTTTTTCATAGTGGACACTAGCAAATGCTGTTCTGTAAAACAACATTAACTCCAATGGGAAAAGAAAACAAAACACTGCATTTCACTCAAGTATTATTTATTGTTCATAACAGCACTATAGAGGAAAAAAAAAGTATATTACACAAACAAAATACATATAAGAGTTTCCTAAAATCCAAACAATCTGGCACTGATCTCAAAGTGGACGGAACAAAGATCAGATGTGTATGGAATGGAATACAGATTAAAATTAAAATGAGTAAGGGAACCACAGGAACATTTCTGAATTGAATCTGTGTATCTCAGTTCTTTAGCATGTACTGACTTGGTATCCCAAGGACGGCATATTCACACAACTTGAGAAAAAAAATTACTCTTTGGGAAAGAAGAAAAAAGTCATCAGATCTGAAACAAAACATTCTAATGGTATAATGCAATTCTACTATTAACTGTTCTCAGGAAGCTAACAGAACGTACTTGATCCCTCCCTATTAAGTGTGCGCTACATTCACAGGTCTACCTGTTTGGTACAAGGTGACAGTTGCGAGTCCATAACAGCTTTTGCAAATAATACTGCTAATGCATTGCTAAATTTCATAACACGGCAAGGATGAGGCAGTAATAATTTTAATTAACTTGCAAATTTTGAAGTAGAAATGCTAAAATTACTAGGTACAGCATAAAATGGTATACTCATAGTACATGTTAATACTATTAATTGTATAAAAATGATAAAATAGAGTGATGACACCAGATTTCTACTGTAGTACATTCCAGCTACCATTTTTAGTTTACCATTATACTGTGAAAAAAGAGAGGCACACTTGCTAATTATAAAAAAGGGAAAGCAGTCAACAGGCTACTTCTAGCCTCCATTGCACACTTATTAAGAAGACTGTGTAAATTATGAGAGAGAACCAATGATTGCTACCAGACAGACTGATAAAATAAATTAAATTTTTTTAATGTTATTGCTTTATCTATAATGGTGCATTCATGTGCTCACGCCAGCAGCCATCCAGTCTTGGTTGGCTAAGGTGACCATGTGATGATTTCAAAATACATGCATGAACAAAAATAAGTGTACATTGGTGGTTTTCATCTCTTACAAGCGAGATGGCCAAACGCCTTTAGTGATTCATACATGTCAGTATATTATCATTTTATATATTTAATCATCTGAAGCTTGAGTGTTCTCTGGTTGCACATTCATCAATGATATCTTCACAGTCACAACTCTGTAGAAGATAATGGGGAATGTTTATACTTCATATTCTGGTTGTAGTTTAAATTATAGATCGGTGCTTGTTTTTGTTATCCTGACCATAGCTTTAGTCAAAAATGTTATTATTTTGCAGTAAAAATTAAAATTGCAGCAATCGGTTATACTAAAAACAAACACCCAACAACAGCTTCCAAATCAGAACTATTTTAAACTTAAACAATTAGAAAATCTTATATTAGCTCTTGTTTCTAAAAGTAAAACTTTATAGAGACTTCTGATGCAAAGGATTTTTTTTTAATTTTCCCTTAATATCCCTGCTAGTCAGCTTGCATAATTAAATGACTTTTTCTACATTTGATTTTTTCTTTGTATTTATATTGAATTTTTCAGTAAAATTTCTTGAAAAGCGGAAAATTAGTAATTAAATTTTTTCTTGTGTTTTTTTAGTTGAATTGAAGCTGACTGCCTGGTTTAATCAAATGGTAAAGAGTTTTAGGGTTATTTTGAAATATGAATTTATAGGGTAGACAATGATATGCTTCAACTATTGTTATAGCTCTGATTTGGAGATTTGCAACTATTTTTTTCTAGAGGGAAGCAAGCTAGCTTGCCATCATAGATCATGCCCTTGATGGGCTTTCTTATCCATTGTTTTAGATCAGTAATCTACTTCCTTATTTACCCTTCTTCACTGGTTATAATACTTTTCAGATCATCAAATTTATGTACAGGGAAAACAGCCATTGAGATCTATCTAGTTAATGCCCTTAATAATTTGACAACAGAATTTATTATTACTGATCAGCCACCACTTTATCATTGGTGCAGGCTATGGATATTTTCAGATTTTTACCAAGTGACCTTACCAATCCAACTGTTTAGATTTAAAGATTTGCTTAACTTCAAGTTAGATCTTAGTTGAATAAAATTTTAATTTTGTAATCTCTTGTTTGTGCACATGACTGTTAGCAAAACATACTACGGTAAGTCCAGAAACATTAATGAGGGCAATGTCCATCTGCCTGAAATTATTGTTATACATACACACATTACTGAATAATTCTTTAGCTTTAAAATCGGTATATATTTAATGAAAGCCTAATTTGATCAATCAATGAACTACGCAACTTGCTATAAATTTAGGATTTATAAAGTCAGGGAGGCAGAAACTTGTATACTGAAGCTCCATTCGCTAAATAGTGCATCATATTGTTTTTCCTGAAAGAAAAATCGAACATTTTAATGGAATTATAGAGCATGAATTATACATTAAAAACACTTTTGATGAAAAATGGCTTTGGTTTTGCTTTTCAATTTTATCAAAATCTTGTATGTTTTCTTTCTGTGTCTGTTTTAACATTTTAACCCTAGTTCTGCCGGTACTCACTATATTGATCCTCAGCAGCAATTGCCTAGTATTCCAGTTGTTGATAAAGTGATCTTCAAAACGCATCACGCATAGTGCCTGTTGTCAATATATCTACTTTGGATAGTACCATTACAAATGGTGGTTTTAACCAGTAAAAAATAGGAAATTAATTTTGCTAGAGACCGCTATGATGTCCGATTTTCCAAGCTGTTGCACTGCAGGCAGGACTGGGTTAATCAGTTGAGAAATTATGATGTTATGCTTTTTAAAAATTGTGCAAAAACTGCCCATTAACAGACAGACGCATTACTGCTCAAGCAAAGATAAAATTTAAAAAAAAGATTTTGACTGGAAGTATTACTTAGCTGACTAAAGTTTTCTTTGATTTCTGACTCTTGTTTATCCACCAGATGGTCAAGATAAATGTCATGAGTGAAGGAAATTTATTATGAAAATGAAATCTTAAGTTACACTTTTAATGTAGATGTTTTTAACTCAATTATGTCATTTTGTCCAGTCTTAAAATTAGTGCTTATAAAAGCCATATGTATAATGAAAAGATTAATTTGCTAATGAAATCACAAAAGAAAAAAATTATTTGAAATTTAAATTGGCCAGTTATACTTTTCTTCAAAATTTTTAAGTAAATTCTGTCTTGTCTTTAATTATTTTTCCTGTTTATTAATCAAGGACATTGAAACAAGTGACAAATCCATGATTTGACAAGAAGAGATTGCAAAAGTCCTTCATTTAATTAGAGAGTAGGAATTTACTATTGAAGAAACATTCATGTGTTGAAAAACATCCAGTGTAAGTTCTACAGAAATTTTACGCAGTCTTTGCACTCGAGTTAATCGGGCCAAGTTTAGTTTATAGCTGTTTGAAGAAGAGATCTAACACAGATATTTGGAATTAATAAGCACGATGCATGAATTCTGATATATATTATATTTTTCAATTAAAATAATAGAACCACCAGGTCAATACTAGACCCTGGTAAACCTATTAATGAGTGTCTTATTATTATTGCATAAACAGAGAGGCTGGAGTTGTAAGGTTCTAGTAACACTTTTAAAAGTATGTCTGTCATAGACAATAAATTAATAATTCCCACAAATGTTATTGTCTCAGCCAAGGGATGGATTCAGCTAAATTCACCTGATAATCAGTTGATCTGATCAATCCTTGTTTCTGAAATATATACTGAAATCTTGTTTTGGGTTTTTATTGTTAATTTAACCAAATCAAATATGAGGAGTTTGCGTCTCTTTGTGTGAAAAATTCATAAGTCGGTCAAAAGGTTAAATGACTATTACAAACAAATGTTTTCAGAGGTTCGAAAACTACTACTACTACTACTACTATTAATACTACTACTATTAATACTACTACTACTATAATACTACTACTACTATTAATACTACTACTATTAATACTACTACTACTTTAATGCTACTACTACTACTACTACTATCACTACCACTACTACTACTACTACTACTACTACTATTAATACTACTACTATTACTATTAATACTACTACTATTACTATTAATACTACTACTACTACTATCACTACTACTACTACTACTACTACTACTACAATAATAATAATAATAATAATAATAATAATAATAATAATATTAATAATAATAATAATAATAATAATAATAATAACATATTTCGTGAGTGAGGTAAAAAAAAACAACTTATATAATACAACGGCAGGTGAGAGAGAGTAAACCTTCTAAATATATCTGGTAGTCAGTCACGTGGCTGTGAGGTCATTTCCAACCAACAGTAAGGGATCACGTGGTTGCTTAGCGGGTGAGAGCGAAACGAGCCAGATCTACTGTATACGAGTGCAAGCACAGGTGAGGTTACCAAGTTTCGCCGGCTCTGCATCAATACCTCGAGAAATGTGGAAGTGTCTCCTACTTTTGGCTCTGGCTCTTGTGGCCTCGGCAGATGAAGCAGCCGGGTCCCAATGCTGCCTACCATCCGAATGGGAAGGCTACGAAGGAGTGATGGCAGGTGTCGCGAAGGGAGCCAACACCACATATATACAGGTATACTTACACACTTATACAGGTATACTTACACACTTATACATGCTGAAATAGAGCCCGAGGTCGTGTGTTTATCTTACCGCTGTTAGCCATCTTCCACCTCTCAACCGGAAATGTTTTTATGCGACATCTCCAGATGAGTTATTTGTATTAAATTGGGGGGGGGATATAGAATCCCCATTCTAGTAAAAGCTTTGATTGTAGGGCACCACAAAGGGAACCGTCTCACCTGTGTCCCTGTCTGTGTTAAGGCTGACCTCGAGGAATCAAAAGGTTTACAAGCCGATGGACGAATGGATACTCTCCACCCTGAAAACAAACAGAAAATAAGGCTGGGGCAGCCTCCATTCAGTGTCCTTCCTGTGTGGTCGGTCATGCGTGATATCAATGGAAACACTGACATCGGTCACAATGAAGGAGGACAGAATCTTTTTGTCTCCCAGTATTTCTAGAGAAATCTTGGTTCATTACTGTAACATCGACAAACTGATAAACGTCCGCGCTTTCCTCTTGTTATTGTTCACCTGGCACCATTTGATGTGTCACGTTACACCTGGATCAAACACCTAGCCCAGGGGTCGGCAACCTGTTGGGGTCTGCGGGCCGGGGGTTGCCGACCCCTAGTCGAATAAAGCAAATATTCGTTGTTTAGTGGGAGGATATTTATAGGGAAGCGTTAAATAAACGTCAAGTCAGTAGAAGCTAAAAGTCAGGTGACGACCGTCGAGGGAGTCGTTTCCCTGAATCACAGGTAGGATTGACTCCTCACCTGTCGGTCGTGAAGGGGAGATGGGCGAGTAAATATAGTTCATACTAATTTCGTGTACCCGAACTCCACACACATCTAAACCAAATAGATCTCGGGTAAGACTGCCACCATCAGTTATTGGATAGAAGCACGAGCGGTAGATAATCTGGTGGATAATCCCAGATAAATACGAGGACACTGTTTGTAACAGAGCCGGATTAAAGCAAAGGTATGTGAACTGTAGCTACGGGCCTCATGCAAAAGACATTTAACCTTTACGAAGAATTTACTGATGAACGGACGAGAAGTCAATAAATTAAATTATAAAATAAAGTAATACACATCATGGCTAAAGATTAAATGTCATTGGTACGAATTATTATTTGTAGTATTTCTGTTTGATCCTTTAGACCCTGAAATAAATAAGGGGTTAACTTCGGGTCTTAGAATACCTTAATCCAGCCCTCCTTTCCAGAGTAACTGATGCAGAACGAATGCGATCTGTGAGATCAGTCTGAGATTTCCAGGAGAAGAACACTGAGGTAGTCGTAACAACACCGACTGGAATGGCGTAAAGTCTTTACCTGCACAGTGTGGCCTATATCCATTCTCCTGATATCTGGTCTATTCAATGACAAATTCTACGTCTTTTGGTCTAGATTCTCTATTTATCCCCCCCCCACAGGATAATTCTAACGTCTTTGTTTCTGTTTGTTCAGGGCTCTGCAGCGGTGGCCTACAGCTACTCCAAACGTAAATTCAATATCAATGAAAATATCAAAGTCAACGGAAAACCGATATCCCTGAGGTTTATCATGGATTATAAACAGGTAATCTACTTCTTTTTCCTTTCTCTCACATCAGATCAGTTTACAAAATGAACTAAACCATCCCCATCTTTTAGATGTTACTGTATTATTACTGTAACCAAGTATTTAAGGTGCGGGATTCGAAGAGAGACAAAACTGGCACCTGCAAATCGTGGAGGTAATTATAAAAAACGACTTTTGAAGTGCGTCGAGTCCTTGATTACCACAAGGAATTATCTTTCTTAATCAATTTTAAGGGAAATTAGGATGGATACAAAGAAACAAAGCAGCTTTTTCCTGCAAATATTAAAATGACTCGATAAAATTCTTCATTATAGTTTCGTCTAGATTAGATGACTGTCGGTCACAATATTAGAAAAGAGGTAATATTTTAATTGTAAAAGTTCGAACTATAAAATCCCACTTTCCGGTTTCACTTTGTATGTTCTCCAAACAAAATTTCTGATTCAAATACTTCCACCTTAGTCCTGAATCTTCTATTCCTTAATTTCATTCTTCAGACCTGTATGAGCGACCGCTCTTAAACTTGTAGGACGACCATTGTCTCACATATTCATTTTAAAAACAATTTGTATTGATGAATATGGTAAACATTCTAAACTTTATTTTAACTCTAATCTTGGGGTCAATCCAATATCTGACTGAAAGACAAGGAAATAATGCAGCAGTCGTGTTAGCACTGCCAACGAATGAAGTGATGGCCACCTTCTAGAACGCTCATTACTTAGGATAATGCGCTAGCTGCTAGAATTGGCGAATTGTGAGATGGAAACTAGCATCTAACAAAGTTACTTTTATTTATTACGAAGAAGAAATATTACTGACAGAAAGCGAACAGAACGGAAGAATGGGATTACCAATATTTTATTGACGTAACAGGCCATTGGAGTAGCAACCTACCGTTCGGTGGATCAGAGATCAGAAGAATTGCAAAACAGGAAACCTAGCGTCTGTTTCGATAAGTACCCGACTAAATGGCACTGTAACTTCAGAAGGAGCTCATTTCTAAGGCTTCTAATGAAACTAAAGGGAACCAGGCAATAAATATACACTTAAGATAGCCAAATGCTGAACGAAAAAGTAATGGGGTGTATATTTTTTTGAGATTGTAAAAAGTTTTAAAAAATTTAGGGAATCTGACTTTTGTAAATTTATTTTATTTCTATTATCAGCACAAGACCTACATGATCAGAGGACAGACCTGTAGTACATATCCTCTGAGAGGAGACATGTTTAAATGCATACCAAGTAAGTCCTTTTTTCTCTAAACCAGCTTAAGGGCAAATTTAACCCCACATCCAGCGAATTGTCTCCTGCATTGGACAGTTAGGTAATAATTTACGATTTGCTGGCCAAACTGTTTCCAAAATCCTCTCAGACACCAATGAATTTAATGCACTTATTGTATTAGATCAGGATCTCATTCACCAAATGTGGTCCGACTTGTATCTCAGATAAGCAAAAGTGGTAATACAATCCAAACGGTTTGTCCTCAGGTGCAGTCCCCCCGCTTTGTTTTATGTTCAATAGTCATAATGGTATTCGGCAATTTCTACTTTACATACACATCAATACATAAATAGCATTAAATTTGTTCTTGTAAGATCTTGTGATCAAAGATAATTTAGATCGACGTCAGTTTTTTGATCCATCAAACATTCCAAACCACACAGCTGGAAAACCGGTCATAGGAGAAATCAATCGACACTCACCGGCGATTCGATTTGTCTCGTGATCACCGTAATGTATATTCTCTTCACGCGTATTAAAGTAAACCGTTCCATTCTCACTAAACATGGCGTCTTGTTATTCCAGATAACGCTTCTCACCTTGGTGATTACTACTATGGTGGTCCCTCAGATAAACTGCTAGCGAGCGGTTACATGATGATGATGAAACAGCAGTCCATGTTACCCTTTCAGTCACCAAGAATGGATGCATTCCGATAGCTGAAGTAATTGTGGCATGGAACAGTGGAGGTAGTATGTCCTTACGGTTTATTTCTAAAAGAATGAAAAATTAAATTGTATTTCAATATTTGAGTTTCAGGTTTTATATCTCATTTTATCGAAGGAAATTTAGAGTAAAACCACGAAGACCTCCGGCCGAAGTGTTCCAAAAATTTTCACCATAAACGAAGCTGGACATGTTCATAGCCAGGACGACAAACCTGCCCTCACAAGCAATCAGACCCAATCACATAATAATTAAAGAAATTAACCAGGTACATCAAATAACGTCTCTCACCTCCGGTTGTCATGTGCATGAAAAATGAGCCTGGTTGCTTTTACTGGAGAAAGCAAAACCGATTACTTTGAGACGTTTACCCAGTTTTGAGATTTGTATTCACTTTAAGATTCAGTACTAATAAAACTTTATTTATTATTATTATTGTCACAGAAGAATGGTCCTTTAAGAGGAGAGCGAACGCTAAAGCTCACATTAACCTCTATTGTCAAGGGAGGCAACTAAAACCTTAAAATAGCTGAGAGAGAAATCTCGGGTTAAGGTATTTCCAGGAGTCTTTTCCCTGACAGGAAAGTTTGTCACTCGACTCAATATTTACCAGTTCTGATGCAGATCAATGAAATAAGCTTTTGTAAACATTGTCGAACAGATTTTATTTAGGATTTACTGTCGTAAATTATTAAACATCTCTGCACCCGACCGCTGAGACAAAGGTTTCACCGCCTTCTCTCTCATTTCAAATGAATATGTCTTGCCCACCCCTAACCCCACCTGTTCACAAATGAAGAGGTGCCTTTCATTGGTCTTTATTGGTCCGCATTTCACTCTGATTGGAATATAGTTTTAATGTAATTAAATTGTTCTTACTTACCTTCGTTTAGGCGCTTCGCTTAGCAGTATTGGGTACGTAAATACCGTTCTCGGAATAAAAGATCCGTCTGTCTTCGACATCCCTAGCAGCTGCAACAGCCTCACTCGGATGTTTTGGGTTTGTACCTGAATTTCTTCCTTTCTGCTTTGGTTTTTTTTGAATTTCGTAAACAACAATCCGTTCTCCTCTTAGTTAGGTTGCAAGGGGAGACAACTAGAAACTGTTGAAATCTAAGAATTGAAATACATCTTAACTTTGTTTATATTCGTATTGCATTTTTTAAGCTTCTAGAAGCTCAAACATTTTATGAATGCGATGTTACTTTCAAAAGACAAATGGTATTATTTTCATGCCTAAGTTGGTTTTAATTTTAACCGGACTTCAACTGGGATGGAGGAGAACTGGATAACTCCATCTTTCTGAGATGTCAGTCAGATTATTACAACAGCAGCAGACGTGACGTCACAACCAGTAATAATTGTACTACTTTGTTCTTCCATTCCTTCTTTTAATTCTGTTTCTTCAAACTGCTAATAACTCAGCTTCTATCCCCTCTGAGTGCCAACTGAAAGGCCGCATGAACACCAAAGAAGGAATATTATTTGGACTTTAAGGATTTTCTGATATCCAGTGGGGCTAAAGAGTTAAGGAGTAAAATAAAGGATAAGAGATCGTGTCAGTCAGAGAAAGAAAAGGGGCGGGATCTGGGTGGCACTGTCAGAATGTCTGCCGACCATTAGTCTTAAAGCATGGATTAGTTCAAGTAATGCACAGCTTTATATTTACCAAAGATGCATTTTTTCATGCTATCTTATAATGAAGAAGCAGTTGTTTTTGTTTGCTATTAATTATAATGAGGTTGGAATTGTTTTCAAAATTAGAGATACTTGCTGGTTTACAGTTCACAATTTTTATTTGTTTCTTATTGGAAGTAAGAGCTTTTACAATAGTTTTCTTCAAATATGGTACATTTTTACAAATCTTTTTAAATAGAGAAATCGTTTAAATATTTGATTTCGAAAGTCTTCCTTGTAAATATTAACTTTGAAGACATCGGATTTCTGATGCTAAATGTCTATTGTCTATGTTTTTAGGTGTAAAAATTGTTTTCTTTACACAGGTTCCTTCGAAAGATGAATTCAACTTTGAACGAAAATTCAGGCAAAGTGTCATCTTCAGTATTTGAGTAATTAATCGCCAAACCTGTCCGTAAAATGTCGACAATTTTATAATCAGATTTTGAAATTCCTAGCCTAGCATTAAATCGATATTTGATCCCTAAATTTTAATAATTGTTTTTTAATTTTTGTAAAACAATTTTTGAGAATAAAACCTTTCATGTTTTCAATTTGTATATTTGATTAAAATTTGTTATTGCGCGTGAACCAAAAATGTCGTCTCTTCGTTACAAGAATTCGGCATTTTGCAGTGAAATGCTTTCATTTAAAAGATCGATGAAAATATTTCATGTAATACTTTTTAAAATAATTAATAACTGATTCCTGGTAAACCGGTTCTATCGATAGGTAAGACATCATTCACTGGAATACGAAGAACGCAGTACAATTACAATAAAGTGGTTACCGTTATACATATTTGCACCTTTATTTCCCTAGTCAGCCATCTTTGTCGAGGGATAATAAAGCTACGTCACGAAGTTCCAGGTAATTAAAGGTTCATTTGTTTAGATTAATTGAATACATTTCGTTAAAATCTGGTAAAATTTGTGCTGTCCAAGTAAGTGGATGTCTGAAATATTCCTAGAAATGAAATGCGCTATGAAAATTGGATGCAAGTATTGGAAATCATGAGCGAGATTGAAAATGGTTTTATGGAACAAATGTGTAGAGAAACCAATGAGGATGGCTGGGATTATTAATTCCGGCACCGTCCGTCCGACCCCTGCCACAACTGAATACTATAAACACCAAGTTAACTGACAGACAAACACAATTTATTCATTGGAAAAAAAATTCGTCCTTAATTGATGTAGATACTTAGGTACGCTACCACACAAAAGTATTAGTTTCTCGACATTAAGATTCTTCAATGTGGAAGCTCTCACAGTATGGGACAGTGTGACCCTACATCACACACACACACACACACCTCTGACGTCAGGCGTTTTCAGTGCGTGGCAAAAAATTTTACGGGATTTTTACATGATCACCTAATTTCTTTGATATTTGAGAAATAATTCTCATTTTCCTTAGACGAGATGTCTCAGTACCGTCGCCTCTCGATATTCCCTTCCACTTTCTTAAGAATTTAAAATGATCGACTTCAAGAATGAATGTCATTTGTGCATGTAATACATGAGATATTTCGACATCATCACTGAAGATTTTACAGGTATTTCTATTTCTATTTTTTGTTGCGTTTCTTCTTTCCGTCCCGTCAGTTTGCAAAGTGGAGGTGAGCAGGATCCACCCCTGGTCCGTGAATATTTTAGGGGCTCAGATAAGTAGATCTGCTTCTCGCTCTTCCATCGAGTTAACAAGAACAACCCTGACATCTCTCTTGATCGAGAACAAACTCTATCGGGTGCAATATGAAGTAAAAATATAAATGTTTTGACGGTAAACGGTTACTTTATACTTCTTTAAATAAAACCAAACAACAAAAGCTTAATTATTTATCATATATACTTAAGTGAATAAAATACACAATTTTGTTAATTTCATTTTCATAATGCAAGGACTTCCAGGGGAGATAATCTGAATTTGTTTTATAAATTGTCCTTCGCCTTTCATCGATAAAGTTGATGAAACAACAACTGACCTTCATGCGTTGAAGAAAGTGGTCAAGAAATTCATGTATTTTAGTTTAGCAAGAGATTGGCTGAGTTCAGTATCCATTCCAAAATCGTAGGCAAATGTTTTTAGCAATTGGCCGAGCCCAATAGGTGATAAATCGAATGTCCAGGAAATCCTGCTAACGACTGGCTTCTTCTCATCGCATAGACAGAGGCTGGGGTCGTAAGGTTCTAGCATCACTTTTGGCAGTTGATCTGTCCTTGATCATCAGTTAATTCCGTGAAATGTTATTGCCTCGGCCAAGGGATGGATTCACCAGGAAGTGATTCAGCTAATCGTTCCTGATAATCGCTGTAACTATGATCGATCCTTGTTTTCTGAAATATGTGCCGTCGTCTTGATTTGATCGAGGATTTATTGATTCATCATCATTCCAGCGTTTAGAATTTCTAAATTCTTTTCTTTTAAAAAATCATATTTAATTAGCGCACAGTTACACAAAGCTGATGATGTTTGTATTCATCAAATGGACAAATTATTTGAGATAGTTTTCAACGGATCATCGTTAGTCCGTAGGAAGTTGGCAAAAGGTCACCTTTGATGTCACACCAACTGCTGATCTCGCTATTCATGTTGCCACTGCGTCGACTCTAAATTCCTCTTGCGTTTTGTCATGAATTATTGCTTTCGATCTTTGTACCTACCTGTCTGCCTGTAGTGTTCGTGTGACCTGCTTACGCTAGGCTCTGGTCCGTCCGCACCAATTGTTACTTATTTTTCTACAGTCGCTAAGGACGTAGACTTAACTGGGCTCCACTCCCAGATTGAAAGAAGGTCGTCCGCCACGCACCAGCTGCTCGCATTCGTTCAACGGAAATCTGTCGGCCAAACAGCGATGTCAACCTCAATAATACCGGCAGGGAGACCCACCATACCCTCCAGACGGTCTTGCTAAAGTGGTTTCTTCTTTGATAGTCATTGTTACATATAAAGAGATATGTTTGGACATCGTGCGAAGTAGTTCTGAGACTCAAACAATATCCCAGCGGTGACTGGATGGATCACGTTTGTCACGCCATCACACAAGTTTTTGAACAATAAAACAAACTGCAGGAAAAAGCAAACTTTATTCAAAGTTTTGTTATCTAAATAATAAGATTAAGATATTTGGAGATAAATGCTGCAACTGCTATTTCTCGCTTCCTCTTCGATGAGACGTCGACCTATTGCTCTGGTTGGAAACTGAAGTGACACCTGACAAAGCAGAACTGCTGACTTAAATATAAATATTGGTCTTCCTTATTCAATAAGGAAAACTGCGAAAATTAAATCGTTTAGGTTTATTATGTTTCTCGAGGATCAGTTTTTGACTGTTTCATGGGTGACAATAATTTTATAAGCACTGTATTCCAAATTAGCGCTGGTTTTAAATAATACAGTAGTCAGAACATAACGTACAACTTAGGTAAAAAGGAGGTGAGTAGTGCAGGTAATAGATAGGTCAGTGTACACTCCAGGAGGTGAGTGCAGGTAATAGATAGGTCAGTGTACACTCCAGGAGGTGAGTAGTGCAGGTAATAGATAGGTCAGTGTACACTCCAGGAGGTGAGTAGTGCAGGTAATAGATAGGTCAGTGTACACTCCAGGAGGTGAGTGCAGGTAATAGATAGGTCAGTGTACACTCCAGGAGGTGAGTAGTGCAGGTAATAGATAGGTCAGTGTACACTCCAGGAGGTGAGTAGTGCAGGTAATAGATAGGTCAGTGTACACTCCAGGAGGTGAGTAGTGCAGGTAATAGATAGGTCAGTGTACACTCCAGGAGGTGAGTAGTGCAGGTAATAGATAGGTCCGTGTACACTCCAGGAGGTGAGTGCAGGTGTCATGTAAATAGTTGAAATGAGGTAAGAAAGTCTGCAGGTGACAGATGTGTATATTAATCTGAACTGCACGTAATTATATCTTCCGTAAAAGCATGTACATATACATACAATATACACAGTAAATTATATATATATATATGGCCACACTCAATATATTCTAAAATCAGCCAGGTGAGGAATGAAAAGTATGTAGTGATTATTATCTTTGTATCGGTTATCAAATATGAGAAGTTTGCGTCTCTTTATGTGAAAAATGACCGGTTTTCCAGTTGTGTGGTTTGGAATGTTTGATGGATCAAAAAACTGACCTCAATCTAAATTATCTTTGTTCACAAGATCTTACAGGAACAAATTAAAATGCTATTTATGTATTGATGTGCAATTAATATTGACGAATACCATTATAACTATTGAACATAGAACAAAGCAGGGGACTGCATCTGAGGAGAAACCGTTTAGATTGTATCACCACTTTTGCTTATCTCAGATCAAAATAGGATTTCATTCACAAAATGTGGTCCGGATCTAATCTAATAAATGTATTTATTTCATTGTTGGGCTTAGAAGTTTTTGGAACAATTTGGAAAGCAAATCGTAATTTATTATTCAACGAAGGAGAAAAATCGTTGTTTGTTTGACCAAAGTTCCTTTTAAGTCGGTTTTAACGAAAATGGACCGACTCGGTACGCATCTTCATATGTCTATTGTCAGCGGATATCTTCGATAGATTGGTCCCCTGATCAAGTAGATCATAGGGTGAAAATAAACAAAAAATGAAATAATTTTACAATAGACAAATATTCTTAAAATTTTTAGTTCATACAATCTCATACAAAAGAACATATACACGCTCCTACATTTTCATTCGTCATTTGACTATTTTAAATGTATATTTACCTGCCTGGTCCTCTCTAATTTTTATTGGCAGCCCTTTATATAAACTTTTTTGTGGTTACACAGCCATTTATACTGGCTGATCGGAGCCCCCTTGTTCCTATCAAAGCAGGCGCTAAGTTTTCTGTTTCTATTCCAATGGCCGTTACCTCAATAAAATACTGGTAATCTCTATCTTTAAAATTATTTCCTTCTGCCAGAATTTATTCCAATAACTGTTCATGTTTGGAATATATAAAGTAAAGTTTGTTGGATACCCCAGGCCTCATTCATTCAGCCATTATTTTGCTAGGCTTTCTCTCGAAATCCACCAATTCTCGTAGCTAACACATTATCTTGAGCAATGAGAAGGCCGCCATAGCTTTTATCTTGTACCTGGTCGCTTCGTCCATTGACAGTTCATGCAAATCACGTGGTGCCAACGCGACTGCTGCGCTATTTCGATGTTTTAGTGACGGAAGTCGGATATCGGGATGACCCCAAGATTGGAGTTGACACAAAAATTTAGAACGTTTTGGTTGGAGGATACAAAAAGCGAAAACGATGAAATTAAATAAAGTTTAACGATTAAAACTATTCCTTCATTTCTATCACACAGAACCAAAATGATTTAGATGAAAATAAAACAGAATTTTGTCGAATCAATTTTATTCTTTGTGGGAAAGTTTTTTTTTTTTTTGTATCTGTCATTTTTTCTTTAAAATGAATTAGAAGTCTAATTGTGGGTGACCTTTATAGACTCTTCTTCGGAGCAAACGAAGCCCTGCCCTCATCTTTGTACTCATGGCCGCCATTTGTATTACTACGTTATCCATTTTCCACGCACCCACTGTCAGTACTTCCGGTTCAGTAATAACGCGATAATGTTTAACAAAATTGAGATGTTTGTTAATTATGTAGTGTGTGAAAGAGATAAGTAGATGGATTTTGAGATGTTTGTTAATTATGTAGTGTGTGAAAGAGATAAGTAGATGGATTACCGCTTTGTAATCCAGGACGAACCTCAGCTTTAACGGTCGGCCGTTCACTCTGATGTGTTCACAGGATTAGCTATAGCTCACATTCGCATAGTCCTGAAGGAATGAGAACAAAGGCATATAGGAATTAACCCCGTGGAGTCGGAGAGGGCAGAGTCATGATCGGAATTGACAAGAAAACCGAGATAATTCGATATATATATATATATATATCGAATTTTCTGTCGTATTGGCCAAATATCAGGAAAATGGATACAGGCTACACTGTAGCGGTAAAGATTAACGCAATTTCCATCGGTGTTGGCATGACTACCTCAGTGTTCTCTCTCGGAAAATCTCAGACTGATCTCACAGATCGCTTCCGTTCTGCACCGGCTACTCTGGAAAGGAGGGCTGGATTACGATATTCTGAAACCCTAAGCAAAACTTTTTTTCAGATCCCCAAGATCAAGCAGATGTTACAAATAATAATTCACCAGTGACATTTTATTTTTAGCCATAATGTATATATTTTTTATTTTATTGAATTTACGTCCGTTTATCAATAAATTCTTCGTAACGGTTAAGTCTTTTGCATGAGGCCCGTAGCTGCAGTTCACAGAGCCAGATTAAAGCAAAGGTCTGTTACAAACAGTGTTCTCGTATTTATCTAGGATTATCCACCAGATTATCTACCGCTCGTGCGTCTATCCAATAACTGATGGTGGCAGTCTTACCTGAGATCTATTTGGTTTAGGTGTGTGTGGAGTTCGGGTACACGAAATTAGTATGAACTATATTTACTCGCCCATCTCCCCTTCACGACCGACAGGTGAGGAGAAGTACAGCAGTCAATCCTACCTGTGAATCAGGGAAACTAAGACAGGAAACAACTCCATCGACGGTCGTCACTTGACTTTCAGCTTACTGACTTGACGTTTATTCAAGATTACCCTACAAATATCTCCCCACTAAATAAAAGTACTAATACTAATAATTATTATCGTTAATTTTTGCTTTATTTTACCAGGTGTAACCTGAATGTTAGCTCGTGATACATCAAATGGTGCCAAGGTGGACAATAACAAAAGGAAAGCGCAGACGTTCATCACTTTGTCGATTTTACTAAAATGAGAACCAAGATTTTTCTAGAAATACTGAGACAAAAAATTGTCCTCTTTCATTGCGAAAGTTTTTCCACAGATATCAGTCTTTTCATTGATAATCGCGCATGACTGACTACACAGAAAAGACACCGGATGTAGTGGGGGAATCAAGGAGCGAATTAGCTTCAGATTTACGAGTTTGTTTTTTTTTTTTGGAAGGAATCTATTCATTTGTTTATCAGTTTTGTAAACCTTTTGATCCCTGGAGATCAGCTTTAACACGCAACTGCAATAATCTGATGTCTAAGACCGTTGTCGAAAGCAACACCAACCAAACTCATTAACCATGAAGATTACAGGCGAACCGCACGTGGCTTTCTGTATTGCGAGTCGTTGCATCTAAAGAAAATTGTCTACGGATTATTGTTGTGTTTGGTATGGAGTCCACCAGAACTGCACGTGCGAAGACGCCACGCTAAGACCACGTGACATTCCTGCGCCAAGACTGGTTGGAATCAACCCGTGTTCATTCTCCCCCAATAGATCTACAATTTTCTTTTCACGTGACCGGAAACAGTCGACCTCCTTAATTGATTTAGTTTCGACTTCTAACGTTGGCACTCCAGTTTTCGTCAATTCATTAATTTACCGATCTATTCTAACGTTAGACCGAACTCATCCGCTGTTTGACGGTAATTAGAATTTTCTCGAAAAAGTTCACCTCCAAAACAAACTATCGGACTCTAGCATATTTACGCCACCTCTTGGCTCATTTATCCGAACCAGCCTCCATTCGTTTTTGAAAGTAAAGTTGTTGAAAGTTAAACGAAACAGTTAGGATTTTAATGCGGATTAAAGTTAATATCCCCTCGAGCTTCGTTAAGATTTATATCATCTTAATTCTTCGCAACTGTGGCCAGAGAGTCATCTGTAACACTGCGCAATCCTCTGGTCCGTTATTCAATCGAAATGACGAAATAGCTGGCAACTATTCGGGAATTTATAAACAATTAGAAGGGGAAGCTACCAGCTATTTCGGAATGTCTAGTTCAAATTTAGTTTCTTATTTTAAAGACAGAATTCAGAAGGTAGAATAAAATCCTCAAGATTTTCTAAGACCGCTTCCGTTCATTTTTTATATTTTTTTTTTACCGAAGTTAATTAAGTATCAAGTACGTAAGGTAGTACATTTACAAAATAAGCGCTTGTTTCTAACTTTGAAATTTTATCTTAAGCAAAGATAAGAACGTCCGAAATTAATTGTCCGACTCTAAAATTAGTTATGAAAAAGTTGTGTTTATAAGCAAAATTTATCAGGGAGACGGATGTCAAACCACTTCAAGAACTCCATTTACGAAGGATCACGTTCAGAACCCCTAATGTTACAAGGTCGGGTTTGATCAAGGTGTACTCAATCACATGAATGAAGTACGCATTCATCTTGGAGGTTCTTCGAAAGTTGCATAGTAGCAACATTTGAAGTCATCAGCAATTTCCAAAACAGATTTTCCTTAATAGTCCATCTAATTTCAGAAAAGGAGCATGGAATCGTATTATCCGAGTAAGAGATGCGGTGGCATTAATCAGTAGGAATTTTAGCCAAATTCGTGTGGCAGCCATTTAGCTAATTTCTAGCAAATGTTTATCAAAAGAATCAGTCCAGTAAATGGTCGAGACGAGTCGCCGCTTAGTTAGTAAAGGATGGTCAGAAATACACGTCAACTAATGGAATTAATTATCCGAACCATGGAAAGTCAGCCAAATGACTGGTTCATTAATATTCTTCGTTTCCTTCCGAGCTGGATTCTTTCGAGTCCACGCCCACTTCTTCGTAGTCCTTCTCCAAGGCCGCCATGTCCTCGCGGGCTTCAGAGAACTCGCCCTCCTCCATCCCTTCGCCCACGTACCAGTGTACGAACGCCCGCTTGGAATACAACAGGTCGAACTTGCGGTTAACACGAGACCACGCTTCTGCAATGGCAGTGGTGTTGCTCAGCATGCACAGGGCTCTCTTCACGCCCGCCAGGTCGCCGTCAGGCACGGCCGTGGGTGGCTGCCAGTTGATGCCAACCTTGAAGCCGGTCGGGCACCAGTCCACGAACTGGATGCCGCGCCTCATCTTCATGGTTTGGATGGCGGCGTTGATGTCCTTCGGAACGACGTCGCCGCGGTAGAGCATACAGCAGGCCATGTACTTCCCGTGTCGCGGATCACAATTCACCATCTGGTTGGCCGCCTCGAAACACGACGAGGTGATCTCGCCCACCGACAGCTGCTCCTGGTAAACCTTCTCGCAGGGAATGATCGGCGAGTAGGACACCAGCGGGAAGTGGATCCGGGGATACGGCACCAGGTTGGTCTGGAATTCGGCTAGGTCTATATTAAGCGCCCCCTCGAAGCGCAGCGAGGCCGTTATGGAACTGACCACCTGCGCGATAAGCCTGTTCAGGTGGACATAGCAGGGGCGCTCGACGTCTAGATTCCGGCAGCAGATGTCGAAGATCGCCTCGTTATCCATCAGGAAGCAACAGTCGGAGTGCTCCATGGTGGTGTGCGTGGTGAGGACGGAATTGTACGGCTCCACCATAGCTGTGGACACCCGCGGGGACGGGTAGACCGAGAACTGCAATATGGACTTTTTACCGTAGTCAACACTGAGGCGCTCCATAAGCAGAGCGACGAATCCAGAACCGGTCCCCCCTCCAAAACTGTGGAAGACCAGGAATCCTTGCAATCCACTACACTGATCCACAACTTTCCTGGTACGGTCCGTTACCTCATCCACGATCTCCTTGCCAATGGTGTAGTGGCCCCTCGCGTAGTTGTTGGCGGAATCTTCCTTCCCGCCGATCAGCTGTTCTGGATGAAATAGCTGGCGATGTGATCCGGTTCGAACGGAATCTGAAGTGGCAAGACAGATTTAGTTAGAAATCTATTTCTTAAAATTAAAGAGGATCGCAGCCAAGTTTATTCATCTTACCTATAACTGTTGGCTCTGTGTCCACGAAAATGCACCTGGGAACGTATTGCCCTGAACCTGTATCCTGGAAAAACGTGTTAAAGGAACTGTCCGGGACCAGTGAATCGTCCATAACCCGACCGTCTGGAGAAATGCCGTGTTCCAGACAGTACAGCTCCCAGCAAGAGTTCCCTATCTGACACCCTGCCTGCCCCACGTGAATGCTGACCACTTCCCGCTGAAAGAAAAGCAGGCAAATTCGCTATGACAGTGCAAGCGATAAAACTTGGAGAAACTAACCAATGAAATTAGAATTTTTGATCAGTTTCATACGTTAAGTCGTAGCAATCTTTAAGAAATTGGGAACAGGCCTCGAGGAGACCAGTACTTCACCCCTATCAAATTTGGAATACCAGACATTTTTCTTACATGTCACGCAATAATAAACAATCTTTGCCGGTATGAAAACTGAACATCGTTACGGAGTCTTTAACAAACGGACAGATCCACTGAATGGAATCCTTTACGAAATTTAGATATATTCACAGTAGAAATATTTAATTCTTTTCAGGTAAAACAGGCGGAATACATTACCATCTCTCATGCTGCCTACTTGATGACGGATTTGGAAAATGTTCAGTTCTCTTTCGGATGTTTGGGAAACACGGCGAGAATATCCATCCATTACCTCGCGTACTCGGGAGAGAGAAACTCCCAGCGATTAACGATCTAACAAAACAAAAATTTACCATTCTCTTCAGTCGAACTGACGACACCTCCCACTCTTTTTATTTTATACCTTTTGTCGGTACCGTTGTTTGCGTACATCGGTGAATAATTAGCTGCTTACCTGAGCACGATCATCAGGCTTTCCACGAGCCTCGTCAAATCATCCACTTCTCTTGCAGAGCCATTGTTCGAAAATATATCAGGTTGTTACAGAAAGTTTTCGGTTGTTTTTTTATGACAACGATGAGACTTCGTATCGTTGCTGACCATGAAGTAAGTTCCGTTACAATCAGTACATTTCCGCCAACCAGTTGCAAGTGCATTTACACCATTTTGGAAAAAAATCTGGATTTCTGCAGTCGATAAACTGTTGGTGGGCAGTTTCAGTTGCTGCTGGTTGGAGAATGATTCCATACGGAGGAAGCTGTCGAGGTGTGTGAAAAGGTGGTAGTGTGTTGAAGAAAGGTCTGGTGAATAGGCTGGGCAGGGGCGGACAGAGTATTATAGGCCCTCGGGCATAACTGTTCACTGGGCCCCTTAGTGCTGATGTCAGAGGCTACAAAGCGCCAGATAAAGGGAGGGCTGTTTTGGGGTGTCAATTTCAAAAAAAAAATTTAAAAATTAGTTGTCTCAGACTGCATCTGGAGTATATTGGAGTATTCATTTAATAGAATTTATATGGGAATCTCTTGCAGCTATGGGCCCTCGGGCAGTGCCCGATGGCTCAGTCCGCCGCTGAGGCTGGGTGAGGGAGAACTTTGTACCCAAACGTGTTCAGTTTCTATAAGTCACTTGCAACTTGAGGATGAGCATTGCTGTAAAGCAGGATTGGGCTTCCTCGATTCGCCAATTCCAGCTGTCGTTGGGAGAGTTTCTGATTAACATTTAATTCACGACAGTACCTTTTAGATGTGATGGTTTTGCCAGGTTGCAAGAAGTTTGCAACTGATGCTGTCCACCAAAAGGTGACCAGGACCTCCTTTGGGTGGAAGCTGGGTTTTGAAATGCGGTTATGAGCCATGTCTCTGTCGAACCAGTGTGCTGATCGTTTGCGATTGTTGTAAAGAATCCATTTTTCATCTCAGGATTTGATTCGGTCAAGAAATGGGTCGCTTTTGTTTCTTGTGACAAGCGAAGAGCAGATCTCCAATCAATGATTTTGTTGTTCAACTCGTGAGGCACCCACTTGCCAAGCCTTTTCACCTTGCCAATTGCGTCAAGAGGCATGGAAACAGTTGCAGTGCTTACACCAAGCTCTCCAGCATTTTCTCGCAGTTTTTCTTGGAATAGCTTCAACTGAGGCTTTCAGACGGTCGTCATCACAGCTGGAAGGACGTCCGCTACCTTCCTCATCTTGGAGGCTCACATCTCCAGATCTAAACTTTGCAGACCATCGCTGTACTGTGCGCTCATTTGCTGTGTCCTCGCCCCATGCTTAATGTTACGAGTTGCCTCGCTCGCTTTTGGGCCTCGTTCGAACCCGTGAAGCGAAATGGCACGAAAAACGCTTCTCTCCGTGCTTAACTTTATTTGGTAAAATTATAAAGTTCTAACTGTGGTGTAAAATTTCATGTGTATGAGAATGTAGCTAGATCGGTTCCACGTTCGGCCGTCGTAGCTGTTTGTATGAGGCTTATCTACGCCTGTGAAAGTTTGTTGAGGGAGGGTAGCCGGTTACCCACTCTCCGGGTATCGCTAAACCCGAAATATTAAAAACCAGCGTTAGATGACAATAGTTGGGGAGTGTTCCCGGCCCGAGCTCCCGCTTGTGGCCAGCCTATTGTGTTACAAGTGAATAGCCGGCCCGGGCTTCTTTTGCTCGCCGCTAGTCCGGTGGTCGACCGCAGAAGTTGGTCCTTTGTTCTCGGCTCCGGGGAAAGGGAGGGTTTCCGCTCTGGCATCGGCCTAAGCGGAGCTTGTTTACCTTTCGCCATTACCATTATTCGTATGTTAGGAAAACGGTTATTCTGAGTTATTTAAAGTTAGCAAGGAAGTTTGAAAGCCCGTCTAAACGTGCAAAATTAGTTTTGTGCCTGAAGTTTGGTTTACTAACCAGGTGTTCGAAAGATCGCCTGTCAAGCGCTGGAACACCTGATCGTTTCCGTACGAAACCTCTTACCTATCTCCGGTAGACGGTTTCGGTTGGAGTGATTTTTCTTTCCGACCTCTGAAGCCCTCCAGCTACTCCGAGCCACCTGCTGACCAGAAAAGACCGGAAAGTTCGAGAGGCGATGCGGGGAATCCGGAGACGTCGCCAGCACGGACGGACTAGGCGCGTGTACCGGTGCCCCTCGAGTGCCGTACCAAGTATCGGACCAGGTTCCATGGCGCTGCGTGTTGCGGGCGCGAGAAGACGACCCGGCGAAGTTATCGAGGCCCGTGTTCGCACTTGCTCTCCCGGCTGGCGAGAACCAGGTGTATAATTTTCCGGTGGATGTCAGACGTGTGGCTGTCTAACTGGCAGACCAAAACTGTCAATGTGGAGGAGGGTTCCCCATAGCCTCTGATGGTTCGGTTCCCCCGGCGCGGTATCCGACACCAAGAGGAGGTACAGGTCGCGTTGTGTCACCGCTATCAACGGCTTTACGCTCTCTCCTAGTCATAGGTACGTCCCGAGTAGGGTTACCTGGCTCTCGCTCCAAGCTTCAAACGCTTAGGTAATGACTAAGTCTAGAATTCCACCAACGACTTTCCGCGTGGGGCTCGCTATTCCGTACTAAAGGACCTGTTGCGCAAAGAGAATTTGCCATTTTTTCCGTACTATCGCCATCACCTGTGATATCTAGTTTGCTCTGTTTACGATGTTTAGTCCGCCTACATCCCTGGGGAGGCGGGCTACCTGTTTATTTACCAGGTGTTTAGCGTTAATGGCGGGGTGCGCACCCAGTCTGGCATCCCTATGACTTTGCTGTTATACCATAGGGATGAGGTGAGCGGGCTGTTAGGTAAGGAAACGGTAACCATGTGGCTAAGGTAACCTCCATATTGCAGGACATGTACTGAATTAGGCCATACCGAATATACATGTCCTGGAAAAGTCTCCAAGGAGGTATCGACACCTGAAAATACTAACAGCAAAGAAAAAGTAGACACTCCTACACCTGCGGAAGTCATCCAGATAGATGGCGATCCCAAGGAAAAGGAACAAAGTGTACGACCTCCCAAACCGAGAAGGGCAAAGAAAGCCTCCAAGAGGACAGTTAGAGTCGGCACCACTATCTCCTCCTAAAAAGGAGCAGGAAGTCCCCCAAGGACGAATCCTTGGAGGCTCCCATAAACCTCCTCAAAAAAATCACTTCCTCTCCACCTGCAACACCGACTCAGGGGGTTGCATCCATGGAAGTGCCCACCTAAATTGGGTCACTTTCATTTGGAAGGATTTTTTGGGAACAACACAGTTAACGCCCTAGGGACGAACCACTAGATTTAGTGATTATGTTAAGACGTTTGGAATTCTTATCCCTGAATTTAAGAGGGATAAAATTCAAGAAAAACTGGAATGATCATCCTGAACATTCCTCAACAGACACCATAATCTGCATGCAAGAATTACATCTGCAAAACAACAGAGATAGATAGGTACTTTTCCCGCTGGTCTGGCCCCAAATTTGCGAGTCTAGATCCCCTAGGTAGGAAAAAAGGTGTAGCTATTTTATTTCATCGTAGCTTAAATGCAAAAATAGAACACTCTTATAGTGATAAAAATGGAAGAATCATAGCTAGTTACCAAAATGAGTTCCAAAGAAAAGTGATGATAGCATCGGTGTACGCTCCTACCGTCGCGAAGGAACGGACAACTTTCTTTCAAAACTTCAATGATATACTAGAGCAAGAACTTAGGTCTTACCCTACGGATGATATTTACATCTTAGGTGATTTTAACTGCGTCTCCTCATGACCTAGATAGGCAGGGACCAGACATTAAAAGTAGGACGCATCTGATCGGAAAGTTGCAGCTGCAAACCTTGTGTTCGCGGTTCGGCTTGGTCGATGCGTTTAGATATAAACACCCGGATAGTAAATCATACTCACTACAGTAAAAAAAATATCAAGTAGCAACTAGAATAGACAGAGTGTATGTTTCTAAACATGCCGTTAGACAACTCCTAGACGTGTCGCACGACGTCTTCGCGTGGAGTGACCACTGCCAGGTCAAGGCCAGCTTCCTTGTTCAGGAGAACACCAGAGGACTCGGACTCTGGAAACTCAATAACACTGTTCTGACCGAGTCAGAATATGTTGAGAGTGTACAGAGTTTCTGGGAACAATGACAACTCCGTAGAGACGAGTTTGAAGACCCCCCTGGAGTGGTGGGACACAGGTAAGGTTAAACTTAAGGAACTTAGCATAAGATATTGTCAGGCGCGAAATGCGTATAGAGAATACTTATAAAACAAGTTGAAGTTAGAACTAAAACTATAAATAAACCAGAGCGCATCAGGATTAGATAGATCCAACAATATTAAAGCCATCCAAACACAAATAGCAAAATCACAACTTAACAAAACAGAAGGCGCTAGAATTAGGGCCAGAGTACCGGCCATGAATGGTGAAGGAGATAGAATGTCTTTCTGTGGTTTAGAGAAATCTAAGGCAGAAAAGAAGTCTATTAACAAACTAAAAACGCAAGACGGCCGTGTCTTAACTGACATAGAAGATATCATTCTGGAAGAGACTCGGTATTATAGCGAACTGTACAACAGCGAAGACACCTGTCCCATAGCTCAGGACGAAATCTTGGCGTGTCTAGAAGATAAACTAGACCCCCTAGATGCCGAGCTCTGTGAAGGCCCCATAACCATTCAAGAAGTAAAACAAGCTATTAGGGCTTCAAATAACGAAAAAGCCCCAGGGAATGACGGCCTTACGCCTGAATTCTATAAGAGATTTGAATATCTCCTAGCAGGAGACCTGACAATGATTGCGAATAGCGCATATTGTAGGGGGTGCTCTCAGAAAGCCAACGTATTGCCACTGTCGTCTTGCTACCAAAGGGAGGCGACACGGAGTACTTGGATAACTGGAGACCCATCAGTCTCTTAAATAGCGATTATAAAATCATAGCTAAGGTTTTAGCGACTAGGATAGCCAAAGTTATGCATAAAGTTACTAGTGCAGATCAGACCTGTTCAGTTCCAGGAAGAAGTATTACTAATACACTTCAACTGTTCAAAGAAATAACAAGTAGGCTAGACAAGAAAAATTCCATAGAAATTATGCTAGCCATTAATCAGAAAAAAACCTTTGACAGGGTTAATTGGAATTTTCTTATAGAAACACTTAAAACCCTTGGCTTCGGAGAGTACTTCATTAATTTTGTTAGGCTCTTCCAGTCCCAAGTAATTACCAACATATATCAAAACGGCTTTCTTTCCTCGTCTATCCACCCAACAAGAGGCATCAGGCAGGGGTGTCCCCTGAGTGCCATGCTATATGTTCTGACTGCAGAACCGCTGGCCGCCCTGATCAGGAAAACCATCAATAAAAGGGATTCATGGTGTCATAATTCAGCAATACGCTGATGACACCACCCTCCTGCTAAAAGATGCGGCCAGATTGGACGCAGCATTTAAAGCCCTGGAGGTATATGAAAAAGCCTCCGGGGCAAAAATCAACAAAAAGACCACTGCAGCATGGCTAGGGGCAAACCAAAAGCCCCTGCGCCAACAACATCAACTGGGTGGAAGACAAAATCAAATTGCTGGGAATCTACTTCCCAGTTAAACAATCTACTAACACACTGCATGATAAATGGCAACCTGTGATTAATAAAGTCAACGCTTTACTAACCGCATGGTCCTCGCTGAACCTCTTTCTTTACTAAAACAGCACTAGTAAATACTTATCTTGCCCCCAAAATATACTATAAATCTAAAATCATAGGGATGCCAGGCTGGGTGCGCAATGCCATAGACGCCGAACTAACTCGGTTTCTGTGGCAAGGGCGTAAACACCTGGCAAATAAAAACGTAATTAGACTCTCTCGAAGTCAAGGAGGTCTAAATCTAATAAATCTAGAGAGCAAAATAGGTGCTCAACAGATACTAAACATAACAGATATCGTAAGAAACGTAAACGATAGGCCAAGATGGCAAAACCTATTCATTTTCCGTTTAGCGAAAGCATTCGACACCCTCGACGGGGTCGATGTTCTCACTAACAAACTAAAATTATATAGAGCACAAAGAAACGTATTAACCGATTACCACCTAACAGCACTCCAGCAATGGATTAGCAGCAACATCTCTATAGGCACAGATAACATTGTAAGCCTAGGAGATACTAAAATAGAACTAGACAAATTATCCCAGAGAGACATCTACCTCTTCCTGTCGTCACGACCCATCGAGGAACCGAATTACAGGGAGAGGTGGGGAAGGTACCCTCACTTCAGGAACACTTCCGTGGGACAGGATTTGGACTAGCTCCATTAATCGTCTCGTGGATGGATATACATCTGACATACACTGGAAACTACTAAGGAATGTTCTCCCCACAAGGGAGAACAAATATAAATGGAAATTAATAAATTCTCCTAAATGCCTCGCCTGTCACGAGGAGGACGAAACGGCAATCCATTGCTTGTTCTCGTGTCCGATGAATATAGAACTATGGTGCCCAGTCCGAGACTTGATCTTCAAGATTAAAAGTCCCCAGACCAAACTTACGTAGTTCTGGCGCATCTTTGGCTTCAACAATAGAACTAAGAAGGACTGTCTCTCGAACTTCCTGGTTTTCACCGCCCAGCGGATCGCTTGGGGCAGCCGGAAGGCTTTAGAAGGCGGTCAGCCTACCTCAACAAGACACCTCTTTCAAAACTACGTAACTAATTGGTTACATAAAAAATATACAGTCATCAAATCCAGCATCAATGACAGACTATTTTTCTCTGCCACTTGGCTAATTAATGACACCTTAGGACACACAAACAAAAACAAACAATTGCAATTACACCTTGACATCTCCCCAACAAATACCCTTAGCTTAGACCGACCACCCTGAGTCATCCCTTTCCACCCCTCTGTTCTAATTCAAATATTTTTTTGTTACAGCTGAAGAAACTTAAGAAGATCTCTTTCTCCTCTTGACTCTCCTCTCTTCTTCTACTTTCTTCTATTACATCATGCTTTTATGAAGATATTAATCAAGTAATCCTTATAGGATCTCTTATGATACTTTGAAATTTTAAAAATTAATTAACTCCTAAGTGAAATTAATCACTTTGAAACGAAACTTGTACCTAAAATTTCTATAGTAAAATTTCCCAACCCCCCCTCTCTTCAGTGTAAGCCTCTATTTATTTATAAAGTTACTCCACCCCTATATTTTGCACATGGACTAACCATGATTCTTTCTTCGTTAAAATCAACAACACCATAGTCCAAACAGAGAAGATACAAGGACACAGCAACATCAATGTGGTGTGGAATGGGGCAATGGATGCTGCGATGACAATCACCACAGCGGACTTGCTACTTCCCGACTGTACCACCTGTCAGGGAACCTCTGGTTCTCCCACGTTGGATAAGTGAGCAAAAGTCATAAAGACTTTCTGCATACAAGTCAACATCAAAGGAATCTCCGATTCCCCCACGAGGGAGGACTAAAAAGAAATAAAAACGGAGGGAGAACATGACTCCATCCATCACCCTGCAAAAATAAAAATAGAACTCTCTCCATCCTTCCACTTGGAAACTGAAAAATAAACAGTGGCCCAAACTTCCCATACAGAACAAGGACATACAGAGAGAAAACTCTGTTTTAGAGAGTCCAGCCAGGATAAACCTACCCCTCCTGCGTGCAATACGAAGGAGTTGTATAGCCCGCTGCTCTCACTAGGCTGAGGTACATCCTAAACAATACACAGGCCGAAATAAGACCTCACTTCTAAACAGCTGTGACGGCCGGTCATCCAGCTACACCCACATACATATCCAACCCCACAAACACTCCCCTAAACACCGCACAACACCACAAAAAAAAAAAAAAAAAAAGGTTATGGGTCCGCCAGCGAGCGTGTTCTAGAACCGGGCGATCGTGGTGTCGTCGGCGTACTGGATTATCTTAGCCCCAGTGTTATGGTTTTACCGCCATCCCTTCTATTTCCTCCTCAGCGCGGATCGGATCGTACAAGCCAGCGTCTCAGCCTCGATTACATACAGTGATGCGCCTGGAGGCAGCTTTGCCGTACTCCGCGAGAGGGTTTTAAGCAAGCCGACGTAAATCCATTCTGGCTAATTCTTGTCTGGATGTTCGTGTAAACAGTCCTATCCATCGGATTAGGTCTCCCCCGAAACCGAACTCTTGGTGTTTTAAACAGGAAGTCCCACTCCATCCCATCGAATGCTTTCATCTGATCGACGGCTAGCATGACGGACGGGAATTGTTCCTAACTGAGCAGGTTTGATCCTCGCTAATGATTATAGGCATAACTTTGGCTAGCCGATTTTCCAGCACCTTGGCTATGATTTTATAATCTACGTTCAGAAGTGAAATAGGCCGCCAATTATCCAGGTTTTGCCTGTCACCTTTACTTGAAAAGTTCCCCTAGTTCGAAGGCGCTGCTAGCTACGACTGCCAAGTCCTCGACCAGTAGGTATCCGAACCGTGTAAGAGTGCGGCCGCTGGGGTCTTTCAAACTAGTCAGTTTTACCTATGGCCCTGGTTTTTTTCTACATTTTCCCTGACTGACTGCCAGTTAGGTTGTGGAGATCGCGTTTGATGGCATGGACCCCGATCCGATCTGGATCAGGGGAACCTAATGCCGCTTGGTTTAGTGCTAGTTTAAGATCGCTTTTAAGGTCCTCCTCTAGGAGCTGACGATACACGCTTAACTGGCCGTATTCTGCGCTGAGTTCCTTCAGCTGTTGCTTTCCTAAGTCCCACCATTCGGCTGGGGAGGAGAAGCTACCTAGGCGCGTTCTCCAGAAGAGCTTGAACTCCTCGGTCCACTCAACGCACGTCGCCTCCGTGAGCACGGCGTCGTCGAGCTACCAAGTGCCCGGCCCGGACCCCGTGGTTGCTGACCTAACAGTAAATCCAGCTGTAACCTGGTAACGATCGCTCCAGGGAATCGCCGCGACGTTAGAGCTGATGTATACCCGGTCTAACCTACCTTACACCTATCGGAATAGTGGGGGGGTCTAACCTACCTTACACCTATCGGAATAGTGGGGGGGTCTAACCTACCTTACACCTATCGGAATAGTGGGGGGTCTAACCTACCTTACACCTATCGGAATAGTGGGGGGTCTAACCTACCTACACCTATCGGAATAGTGGGGGGGTCTAACCTACCTTACACCTATCGGAATAGTGGGGGGTCTAACCTTGTCGCTACCTTACACCTATCGGAATAGTGGGGGGTCTAACCTTGTCGCTACCTTACACCTATCGGAATAGTGGGGGGTCTAACCTTGTCGCTACCTTACACCTATCGGAATAGTGGGGGGTCTAACCTTGTCGCTACCTTACACCTATCGGAATAGTGGGGGTCTAACCTTGTCGCTACCTTACACCTATCGGATAGTGGGGGTCTAACCTTGTCGCTACCTTACACCTATCGGAATAGTGGGGGGGTCTAACCTTGTCGCTACCTTACACCTATCGGAATAGTGGGGGGTCTAACCTTGTCGCTACCTTACACCTATCGGAATAGTGGGGGGTCTAACCTTGTCGCTACCTTACACCTATCGGAATAGTGGGGGGTCTAACCTTGTCGCTACCTTACACCTATCGGAATAGTGGGGGGTCTAACTTGTCGCTACCTTACACCTATCGGAATAGTGGGGGGTCTAACCTTGTCGCTACCTTACCCTATCGGAATAGTGGGGGGTCTAACCTTGTCGCTACCTTACACCTATCGGAATAGTGGGGGTCTAACCTTGTCGCTACCTTACACCTATCGGAATAGTGGGGGTCTAACCTGTCGCTACCTTACACCTATCGGAATAGTGGGGTCTAACCTTTGCTAGCTACCTTACACCTATCGGAATAGTGGGGGTCTAACCTTGTCGCTACCTTACACCTATCGGAATAGTGGGGGGTCTAACCTTGTCGCTACCTTACACCTATCGGAATAGTGGGGGGTCTAACCTTGTCGCTACCTTACACCTATCGGAATAGTGGGGGGTCTAACCTTGTCGCTACCTTACACCTATCGGAATAGTGGGGGGTCTAACCTTGTCGCTACCTTACACCTATCGGAATAGTGGGGGTCTAACCTTGTCGCTACCTTACACCTATCGGAATAGTGGGGGTCTAACCTTGTCGCTACCTTACACCTATCGGAATAGTGGGGGTCTAACCTTGTCGCTACCTTACACCTATCGGAATAATGGGGGTCTAACCTTGTCGCTACCTTACACCTATCGGAATAGTGGGGGTCTAACCTTGTCGCTACCTTACACCTATCGGAATAATGGGTATACCCGGTCTAACCTTGTCGCTACCTTTACCTATCGGAATAATGGGTATACCCGGTCTAACCTTGTCGCTACCTTTACCTATCGGAATAATGGGTATACGATCTAGTCTCCGGGTATTTATTTCTAAAGACATCCAGCAGATCGTAACGCGTGCAGTTGTTTCGAACCTGCCAGGTGCCCCCCTCTATGGTTAGGCGGGGCTAGGAAACTATCTATATAGTGGTCGGGGACGCAATTAAGGTCACCCGCTAAGTAGATCGCGTCTGCAGGGTAGGAACTTAGTTGCTCTTCTAAGACTAAATTTAGGCTTGGTAGGGAGTTGTCTAGACGTTCTCTCGGTATGTTGGGGGCGTACACCGACGCTATCGAAACCCTGGTTTGGTCTAATGCTGGGTAGGATTATCCTACCGTCATTTATCGCTGTAAGAGTGTCCTAAGTGGTATTTAAACCTGGGGTGAAACAAGACAGCTACTCCGCGACTTTGCCCAGTAGGTGGGTCCTAAGCCTCTCCACTTGCGAACCTAGCATCGACCTCGTCCCGAGTGTTTAGATGTAGTTCCTGTAAACCAGGCCACATCCGTGTTTTTACGCGTTCAGTTGCCTAAATAGGTATCAAAATGCGTTTTATATTTAGTCCCTCGTACATTCAGGGAAGAAATTACGAAATTCTTATCCATTAACTGACCGGAGAAAAAATTTTCCTTTGTGCCGAAGGCTTAAAATAACCTAGGAGTGTCTGGAGGGGAAGAGAAAACAGGTCACCCACCATACATGCCTTCTTCCATGGCCCCTCCCTCTTTCCCTGGTTTCCTTTGTTCTCCGCGAAGGAGGAGGGCTCCGCTGTCCCTCCCTTGTTAGCCGCCGCCGGGGCCGGCTTAGCCTCTGGCAAAACCGGTTTTGCTAGCATTCTGACGAGCTTCAACCCCCCCCCCCCACCCCTGGCACCAGCTGGTGACGTGCATCTTGGTCGGCCGCTTTCCCAGCTCGTTTTGCCACCTTGACTGGGCCTTTGCTGCACCCAGCAACGGCGGCACCTCCCGGATGTTTCCCTGCAAGAGTCGACGGTGTGACCCGCCACCTTGCACTCCGAGCAAAATGGCGCCCTTCCCAGGTGATCGCGGTACAGGTTTGTCACCCTGTACCGTTTTCCGTCGTCCTGGGGAAGTCACCACCATCTTCCCCGACCTTTGTCCGTTGAAAAAGGGGGTCCCGGTTACGGTGTCCATCTTAAATGGCACCATCACCTTCCGTCCTCCCTTAGTATATGGGCTGGGCTTTCCTCCGCTGTTGAGAAATACAGCCCGCGCACCTTTCCCCAACAGATGGGGCTCGCTCCTCGCACCCCATACCGTTTACCTCTAGCAGCTTCCGGGATAGGTCCAGAGTGTCCGCGTCGCTCCGGCAAACTATCTCGATACTACTGGACTTGCTGACGAGCCCGAAGACCTGCACCGCAACCCCCTTTTCCTTCCCGTAATGGAGGAAGGTAAACGATCTCTTCCAGGGTCCTCTGCGTTCCCCAGCCGGTATCGGAGCCGCTGCTGCAGGAGACTTCCCCACGTCTACTTTTTCTCGGAGAGTTTCCCCTCCGTATCGCTGTCGCTCCACAGATTCCGACTCCGTCAGAATAATGTTATTGAGTGTTTCCAGAGCCCAGGTCCCCTGGTGTCTTCCTGAACCAGAAAGCTGTCCTTAACCTGAAAGTGATCACTCCACGCGGTAACGTCGTGCGAAACGTCTTGGAGTTGTCTAGCTACGTTTTTAGAAATGTACACTGCGTTTAATCTAGTCGTTACTCTATACTTCTTACAATAATGAGTGTACGATCTAATACTTGGGTGTTTATACCTAAACGTATCGACCAAGCCGAACTGCGAACACATAGTTTGCAGCTGCAACTTTCCGATCAGATGCGTCCTACTCTTTATGTCCGGTCCCTGCCTATCGAATTCATGGGAGGGGACGCAATTGAAACCACCTAATATGTATATATCTTCTGCAGGGTAGGACCTAAGTTCCTGCTCTAGTCTGTCATTGAAGTTCCGAAGGAACGCTGCACGCTCTTTCCCGACCGTAGAAACGTACACCGATACGATTATCACTTTTCTTTGGAACTGATTTTGGTAACTAGCTATAACAATTCTTCCTCCATTATCACTGTAAGGGTGTTCTATTTTAATGTTTAGGCTATGGTGAAATAAAATGGCGACGCCCTTTCTTCCTACTAAATCTAAGCTGGTGAGTGTTAGACCTGACCAATTAGTAAAATACCCATCTACTTCTTGGTTAGTTTGTAAGTGAAGTTCTTGCATGCAAATTGTGTTGGATGCTCTAGGTGATCTAGAAAATCATTTCAATATTTATTAAATTTTATCCCTCAAATTCAGGGATAAAAATTCCAAACGTCTAGCCATAATGGCTAAATCTACCTCTTCGTCCGTGGACGTTATTTAGTCGAAACCGAAAGGTCAGTCCAAACGGAAGTGACACGTATTCAGGTGGTCACTACCGTGCCTTCAACCCCATGAGTCTCTGGAGGGGGAGTTTTGGGTGTGGCTGGAAAGGTGGGTGATGTCGTCGATGGGAGCTCCAATGACCTACCCTGCCTTCTTGGTGGTGTCGCTTTTTCTTTTTTGGGGAGACTTCAGGCTGGAGTCTTTATGGCTCCTTTTGGAGTTCCTTCCTCTGGTGCCGATACCTTTCAGAGAAGCTGGGTCCACGATGTTTTTACCTGCCTCCGGTTCGTTGACCACCGTGTCAGCAATGGCCGCATCCGGGGCTTTAGAAGGCGCTGGTGTTGAATTTTGTGCGGTTTTATCAGCTTCTCCAGCGCCCTCACCGGATGAAAAAGTCATCGGGCAACTAGCAGGTGTATGGCCGGGCATTCTACATTTTTTTGCAGAAAGGGCGGCGGGCTAGGTTGGTCCCGGTATATGACGGTGATGCTGTACGTCCCGCCCTCCACTGTCTTTTATTCCTCGTGGGATTGGAGATTTTAGGATCATTTTCCCCACTTTGTGCTGACAGGAAGGGGGGGTTCCGGGTAGGTAGTCATACTTAAAGGGAACCAGAATCTTCCCGTATTTATGGAGGAGGGCTGCAGGTATTTCCTCCCCAGAGGAACTCCACGGACTTTCACCCAGGCCACTGGGTTCGCTCCTCTAAGCACGTGCGACTTAGCTTTTACTGTTAGGCATTTTGTGGGGAGTAGTTCTGCATCGTTGTTAGATTTGCATACTATCTCCACCGTTCTGTCGAGGGTACTCAATATGGCCCGGACCTTACTGGACAGGCCGGCCTGTATTATCGCCATTGCCGTGTCCATGCATCCCACCTCTCCTCCGGAATGGAGGAAGAGTGAGCTCTTCCTATCAGACTGCATAAATGTTTTAGCCTTTGGTTGGATGTCCAGGTCCTCTATGAACTTCTTAAACGACACAGAGTCGCCGGCCGTCTCCATCTTTTATCCCAGATCGCCCCTCTATCACATCGACAATGCTGGGGCTTGCCACTTGAGCATAAGTCATTTCTTCTGTTGCTGCCGACGTTGATGGCTGAGGTTCCATTTTTAAAATTAAAACCTAGCCACGCTACCCTAGAGGACTAAAGAATTGGTGAAATTAAAGGGTAAAACAAGAAGCACGAGAAAAAATGAAAAAGGGCAAGAAAACGCAGAGAGAAAGTTCTAAAGATTAGAAAAATAAGAAAAAAAACTAAAGTTGAAACTAAAAGTTAGAACACGAGGTTCAGGGAAAATAAGCAAAAATTCGAGCAAAAATTGAAGAGAAACGCGAACAAGGAAAAATTCGAACCGAGGATACTATGAAAAACGCAAACGGTTCAAAGAACTTACGACTTACGAAGCAAGAAGATATCAAACTACACTACCTCTGAAAAGAAAACGCGAAAATACAAGAAATTCCAAAACTGAGAAAAATCACACTAATAAACAAAACACTTATCTGAAGATAATTCTTCTTCAAAAATGGTTTGGTACTTTTGATATTCAATTTTCCAAACGTCACATCAACGTCTTTCCAGAGAAGGCCGAGAAGCGATCGATCTCCGTGCTTCGCTCTGAAACAAATAGCCGTTTGTGATTTTTATAAAGGTAGGTTTTGCGTAATGTACGCCAAAGCAGACGCTACAAAACGATATGTAACTTATCTACATACACCTTCAAAAAGCGTGGAAAAAGTGAACCTCAAATTAACATAATATGAAAACAGATAGAACTTTTGCAACGACCGCATGTTTTTGGACTTTTCGCTCGCGCAGATGTCGGCTTGACGCCCACCATCAACTAAACCTTCTGGAGGTTAACTAAACGCCCTAACCAAAATTCCGTGTTCCAGTAGTTTTAATTTAATTTTCTAACAACCTTGCATCTTTTCCGAACAACGATAAAACAAATTACAAATATATCGGTGCTGCTAATGTTGGCATTCATCTGAAAATGAATTTTTCCCGTCTCCGCTAGAATCTAATAACGTGATCTTTACGTTGTAGTTTATCGATTTATAGAATGTTTGTACCGTTACCGTAAATGACAGCGTGAGAAATTAAATTTTTTAATTTAAAAAAAATATAACAAAAAGTCTAAAATAAATATTTCTCAGATTAAAAAATTTCCGTAAATTTAAATCAGTGACGAAATTGAATCCATCATAGCGGATTAAGTGAATTAAAATTTTAAAATTCAAAACCTACATCATACTACATATTATATAACTAGTAAAATTAATCGTCAAAACACAGTATTACGACAACAATAGAAACTAACTGAAAAGTAGTTAGTTTCTGTTTCTCCAATTCTTAAAATTGTTTCTCATTTGCATTTTAATTAATTTTAATGCTTCTGGATGATTGTTATTACGTGGTATTCTTTTAAAGGTTAGTATTAAAATATAGAAGGACGCTGCATTTTATTTTTACAATAAATATATCCCTGACAATAATTTGTATACTACAGGGTTTGGAAAATCATCTTTATTTAAACTTTAATGACTGACACAAAGAACGAGAAACAAAAATAAATATTATTTCTTGGCATTTAATCTAATTTCACATAAATGCAATGTAAAGATGGTTTGTTTGGTTCTTATGTCAGTCATTAAACATAACATTTCATCCAGTGCCTCTGCTGCATCTTGTAGGCCATATAGGCACTGAGGCATGAAAATGTTTCGTTGATGACTTGGTCCAGATTTTCCCTTAAAATTGCTAATATTTCATTTTCTGTTGTGAATTTGTGCTTGGTCATTTGTTACAGTCACGTGTTTACTTAGAATGTTCCACAACCCAAAAATTACATAATTATGTTCATTCAAAGGTTGCTATGACTATCACCACATCGCAAATACTACGTATGATACCAGTACAGTTTGTCTTTGATCCCTCCCCCATCTTTGGTACCCTCACTAACAGTTTGATCATACTTTCTCCAGTGTCAAGTTTTGAGATGCAAGTGAATATAGTCTCGGATTTTCATGTAAATATCAGTGTCCCTCATGCTGTCATTTAAGAAGTGCTTCATCGACGGATTGGCGATTTCAATATTTTAGTTGATGCAGAATGCCACAACGGCGACAGACCCAGCCATTGAGAGAGGTTTGTTGGAGAATGGAACAGCTCAACGTCATGTGGAAGATAGGCATTTCTAGATCTTGGACTCGGCAGTAGGGGCCGATCTGTGTCGACAACACATCGCCAAGATCGATTTTCTGGTCATGCAAACAATTCTTTAAAAATCTATTTTTAGACAGCAACGCGGTTAAAATCTGATCTTCAAAATGCAACAGGTGTCAATGTCTCAACACAAAGTCTACGTAATCAGATACAGTCAAGAAATGACTAAATCCACGTGGTAAATCATGGATCATGGCAGGACACGTCGGGCTGCCGTGAGAAACTACATCCCTGTACATTTCGCAGAAGAGTCCAGAGGGTGGAGAAGGCAAAGGAAGAGAGTTCGGGCTGCCGACATTGCTAAACATGGCCGTTATTCAGGTAGTTCACTGAAAGTAGTGGGAGAGATTTGCTGGAATAGCGATTTGGACTTCTGTTTACAAAAACGGAATCGCGACAGATTTAAGTTTCAATGTTTAACGCGAGGCCATACTTCAGTGTTAATGCGAATAGCTTCATTCTCTTGGCCAATAAGAGTCCACATCGTCCCCTGGTAGCTGACCAGCACCTTCTCCAGCCTTTAATGTAATCGAACTCGTTTGGAACATGCCCTCAGACTGCCATTCCAAAACCACCTGTTCTACCTCGAGCCTCGCGGCCGACCACCTTGCCCCTCCCCAGATCGTCAGTTGTCGTTCTGGGATCGAGCCTCTCACACAAGACAGAGAAATCCATTTACCTCTTTGAGAAAACGCTGGATTTTCCACTCCGTGTGTCGGTAGCTACAACCCCTTCTTCATCTCCACTAGAGAGCTGTGATGCTATTAATGAGTTTCACACCTGCCGACAACAAGGACCCCACAAACCAGACTCCGTACGTACCACGTGTTCCAGCTTTTCGCTACATCCTTAAAAACGGTAAAGGCCTTAAATAGCTTGCTTAGCGGAAACCTGTAGAACAATAAGCGGGGTAGTACGTCCAGAAAATGCGCCCCTGCCCCCGGTTGCTGCCACAGAAGTCGTACAGCCGTAGAAGACACTGGAAGTGTCTACACCCGAGGAGCTCGTTCGGTTGTCTGTCTCGTCGAGCGATGTCTTCAGCATTTGTCCGCCCGGTAGAGGGCAGCACCGAGTTTACCGAACTGCTGCTCAGAGAGCGGGCGTGCGGAAGGGAACGACTTGAGCAGGCCGAATGAGCAGCATTTCTCTTCATCAAGTAAGTACGGTAACAATCTCACCACGTTCATCCTCCCACACAGATCCCTGATCCGTTCAGGAAGTCGAAAGTTGACGCCAAAAGTTCTTTCGCGCGGGGGGGGGACACAAATGGATTCGTCAAAATCATCGAGTTTCGTGGAGCTGAGTAGCCCGCAGGCATCAGGCAACCTGAAGAACACGCGTACCGATTCCAACAGCGGCAATGTCTCTCTCCACACGAACCTTCTCGCCGCCCCCTCCTCCGAGAGGCTTCATGGGTACGTGATTGAGCGCGTAGGGTGTTTCCCCTCGAGATGCTACCTGTAATCGGAATGGCGCCGGTCGGGAGTGAGGCCGACTCTTTGAAATTCGGCGAGGATCCATGTTTCTATTCAGGGCGACTCTCGGCATTTGACCGTGAAATCTCGTGTTTATCGGAGCCTTTAATGTGACGTCCACGTCGTGTCCCTTCATCCTTGGCCATCTGTCGCTTCCGGGGCCTCGCGTTCGTTTCACTTCGGAAACGCGAGCCGGATGTGACGTTTCGACAACCGAGGATGCGGGTAACGGCTGCAGAAGGTCATTCCTCGCTGTACAGCTATTGTCTCCATCACCGTGGGATACTGCGCAGTTATAGGCTACAGTAACATTTTGGCATAGTAATAAGCATCTTGGATTAAACAATTGAGAAAAACTCGCAGCAGATCCCTATTAATCAGAACAAAAATAAATAAATAGGGATATCGTGATTATAAAATTTATTTTTAGGATAAAACTCACAAATTCAAATTTGATCACAGAGTCTCAGATAAAAATTCATTCTGTCCCATATCTAGACATTGTTCACTGTATTTAGAGAACTCATATGGCAATAGATAGTCACAAGCTACGTGCCCTAAAGTCAGCTGACCCACAGTAAAGGATATGGCCACCTAGCTTGTGCTGTTTGCTAGATGTTTGGTGCAGTCTCGTGGCAGGGTTTTCCTCTCCTGCTAAGGCTGTCCAGGAATCCTCCCAGGAACAGGTAGTCGCACCGTTTAATGCGCAGGACACAGAGCTCGACTGAGGAAAGTGTGTGGGCTTTAGGTTGAAGGAGATAGTCATGGAGAATGTTGGATATTTCCTCATGAATGCAGTTTACAACTATTTCTTCACGGTTGCCTCTTGGCATTATCTTCCATTAAAGTAAAATGATGTAACGACGGGTCTAATGACCTCATCCAGGTAGCGATGACTTGTAAAAGTTTCATTTAAAAAGACTTGGTCTAGCATCCTACACTAGCTCTCTCGTCAGTCGGTATAATATTGGTTTCATTCCCACCAGATGTGTAATCGACTAAAGTGAAGTTTGAATTCATTTCTGTTCTACCAATGTTGGCTAATAACATACTGCGCTACACCAAGTTCAGCAGCCACATGCATCTATTTTTGGTCAGTACCCTAGCCATGGCCAGGTAGCCCTGTTCTTTGGTAAGATCTCAATGAAATAGCATAAGCTAACTGTTCAGTAACTTCTTCATGAACATAAGATATATTTTATGCTCAATTTAATGTAACATTATGCAAATTTAGAATGACCTGACAATGGTGTGGCTTACAGGTACATTTTACTCAGAGACAAAGAACTACATCCACTGCTTGAATCTATAGAATTTTCACAAAAGAAAGATTGGGTTCACAAAGAATTAAAAGATCATAGAGACGTTCAACAATGGCATAGAGAGAGAGAGGTAACTGTAAATAGTCGTACAAGAGATGTCATAAAATAACCCTATACTTCTGTTCAGTACATTATTGTTTCATGCATGAAAAGTGAAATTGTATCACAACTTTTGGTATTCACTTGGAACCATTAAAGCGTTACAGAAAATAATCAGTTTAAAAAAGGTAAAAATCAGGTGTATTTCTGTGAATGAAGTATTCTCTCTTTATGTGTATATCTTGTCATCTTTGGTAATTTATTTACTAACGGACGACAGGTTTTTATGTTAGTGTTGGCTGCTCCAGTTATGTATTTGTGTGGCATACATCAATATAGGCTACTGACTAGCTTGTTTGGCTTTTACCCTTTTCTATAGCTGAAATCAGAAACAGTCAGGGTAAGAGGAGAAACATCTTTTCGTAAATACCCTCTAAAATCTTCATCAGAAAATGTCTGGTTCAGCTGTTCTTTACTTATTTTTACTGACTCAATAAATAAAGGTTTGGTGATGTGATGAATGCCCTGAAAATTCTACTTAACAATTAAGATGACTTAAAGAAAACATATATGTACATTACATTTTATTAAGTGGTAACAAAGACGAACTTCAGGAGTATCTCTAATCACATGTAAAAATGTTAGTCATTGGAAGAGTTTATATAATAATATTGCAAAGACAAGAAGCAAAGCATTGAATAAATATTAAAATTAGCTTCCTTTTTACATGACAGCAAACAGAAAATTTAGACAAATGAGCTTTCCAAACTAATCACTGCTGCATCTTCCTATTTCTCTTAACACTGCAGCCGACAATCACCAGATGTCATAATGCAACAAGCAGAAGTAAAAAAAAAAATACCAAAAGCAACCAAAGCTTGCACTGTTATGTTAAAAAGGAACAGTGAATGTCGTCTTAAAGACGGATTTTATGTCCGCTACTCATTGTAGGTTACAGAGAACAGCTTTGGATACCATCTGTTGACAGGTGTGCTGAAAGTGATGACTAATGGATTCATGGACGTGATTTAAAACTAAGTTATCACCTATACTATTTGTGTATTTAAGGAATATGCTGAAAATTTGAGAGAAAGTGGAGTCCATGGAGCATTAATTGTTTTGGAGCCCTCATTTAATGTGGACATACTTGCCACAGCTTTGGGAATTCCTCCTTCCAAGTCTTATGTTCGGCGGCATCTGGCTACAGAGCTTGATTCATTGATAAAACCAGCCAAGTGAGTTTTCAGAAAATGATTACTACTGAAAAGCTAACAGCAACGATGCTAATGATAAGTAATACTGCTCCTTTTGTATTTTTTAAATATAGGGAATTTGAGCGAGTGAGTGTGAAATTTACTATTGGAAAAAAGTGTTCTTCCTTTTCACTTTCTGTCCTATTACAAAAACCAACTAAAAACTTGGTCTAATTTCATTTTTAACCATATGTGTAATTTTTAACATCTAGTTTATGAAATAATAGCTTTGATAGAAACTTGGTCTGAACACGGTACAAAGCTGCCTTTTCTTGTTTTAGAACCATTCTCCAAAAATTGTATTCTTAAAACCAAAATGTTCTAGTTCTGAGATAGATATATATATTTGTGAACTGCAGGTAGAATCAACTTGTCACAGCAAGAGATTGGTATCTAAATGCTGGATAATTCACCCTAGTAGGGGCTGGCTTGAAGTCTTAAAGATTGATACTGCTATTTTTCTATAAGCACCACTGAAACTTTTGTTGCTATTCCTTTCAATAATCTATGCTTCCAGAGTAGAAACTGGGTTTACTTTTAGCATCTTTATATTTGAAGTAAAGGTATTTATTATTTTTTAAAAATGAACTTTAGACTTAAATAAATTATCATGGATCACTACTGTGTGATTTTACTATTCTCTAAAAGAAACAAATTCAGTTAATTAAGCTTCTGAAGCCTCATATTTGTTATGCATGCATGCTGCATTTGTTTAACAAGAGTTTTGAAGTCAAGTATTTAAGTGATCATCTTCAACCTCTGATCCAGATGCATGTCCACGATGTGCAGATACTGTAGCACAAATTTTGTACCAAACATCTGTTTATAAAATGGTCACATGTACACACAATATGATGGAGGCTAGAAAAGGTTTTATCAACCAGAAATAAGCAGTTATATTATGTGTACTCTCTGGTATTATTATTATTTTAGGATTCTATTGGAAGAGCATTTGGGAAAAAAGTGAGAGAGGATGGGAAGGATTTATTAGATCCAGAGACTCCAAAGTTAAAGATATCACACCCAATACAGAACACACCTTTACCAAATGAAAGACTTCTGGCATCTACAACTGTCTGATTTTCAAAGAGCAATAGAAAAAATAAAATAAAATTTCTAGCGCTGCCAGAGCCATCAATCAGCCTCTTCGCTTTCCTTTCTGAAAATGTACCTTGAATGAACATTTAAAGAACAAAAGGTGAAGCGTAGTCTTTCCTTTCATTGGATCAAACAACAAAGTGATCAAGAGAAATAATGTTAGTTTCTTCAGGAATGATCTCATCCATGTTGGAAATGGTATTTGTTTTCGTTTGTGTGCATGAGTGTTGTGGGGCTGTCTGTCTTTCATGAAACGCCATTTACCTTTTTTTGTTTACTATTTTGTTAAAGATGTTTTTATAAGAGTAAAGTAGAAAGAATCAAACAGTGTTTTTCTGGTACAAAGAACAACCTACTGAAGCCACTACTGGAAACTAATAGGCATTTTTTGATTGGCATCCTAAAAGTGACTTTAAACATCGCTAGACAGATGGGTAGAGAATTAAACATATTTAAAAAAACGAAATTTAATAGAATACATAACTGTTTAAAAATAGAAATTCTCCAAAGAAATAACAATAATATTTGCTTATATTTAGCTATAGTTTTGGGCTATTTGAAGCTGGTGGCTGTCTAGAGTTGACTGGCTGGTTACATAGCGACAGAGATGGAATCAACCTTACTCCATCTGGCCACATTTATTTAAGAAAAAACTGTTTAAATTAAATACTAGGGGCATTCAATTGAAAGCCAGATACCATGTTGGCCGTGCTATTTCAGTTGTCTCATTTGAAATACCTATTGTAAAGAGAAATGGAGTGAATTCATTTCAAGTGACTGGCTTCCTAGGAAAAAGTCATATAGGAAATTTTATGGACTTTTCTCAGCTGCTGACATAACCAAGAACAGGAATTCTACTAGACTTTTCTTTGTTTTAATTTACTTAAAGGACTGTTTCTTCTTCTTCTTCAAAAAAACAACAAATGAATGAGAAGAAATTGAATAAGTACAGACTCAGATGTTTTGAGCATATCAACATAATTAACAAGGGAGTAATGTGGGTGAGAGTTAATAGACAATGGGAGGTTACTCTTTATGAAAATTACCAGCACGAAATATCAGTTTGCTAGAACTTAAGAAAACTGAAATGAAATGAAACAATGTTGACAGTTTTAAATGTGAGGTGTTTGGTCAGTCGTTAATAGTTGCCTTTCGCTTTGCCTGTAAAGGGTAACACAATAATTGAAAGAAATGGCTAGTGAGAATTAAGCTAGGGTTAAATGACTAGAATGTGCAAATTAATATCATAGGCTAGTAGCCAGTTGTTGGACCATGTTCTTATTATCACAATTTTGATATAATTTCCTTGTCAGTTGCTGTTACTCTCGTGATAATGCAATGTTATTTGCAGTTATTGATGTGATCTTTCTATTCTTATTTGTATATTCAACGTGTTCTTTGTACAACAGTCCGTCTCAATCTACAGATCTGACTACATTTTTAACATTAAAAATCTAATGTGTTTTTGGGAAGCCCATGTTTTTCATTTTTGAATATAAATATGTCTATTTGCTTCATCTAATTTCTGGTAATTGAATATTCTTTGAAAATGTACTGATTCTTCATAGGGAGCCAACTGTGGTAGACCAAATGACTAGGATGATCTTTTACTGGGATTTTTAAAATTGTAAATGAACCGTATATCTCGAGCTCAGTGAGACAACCAAGGATCTCTTTTGTGTAGCATCCGAAACTTTTCAGCTGAAGTTTTTGATTATTGGCCAATGGTGAGGAGATGAGCCAAATCAGCTGCTCAAAAGTGTATTTTGGTTTGTTACTGTGCCCGACTTCAATGGAATGTTTGTGCAGTTAAACTTATTTTTGTTTTGAAATTTTACCAATGTTTTGTAAACATTTGTTGAAAACTGGTTTGTTTTTATTTCTTGTGATGGATCCATACATATCACAGAATGTCTTAGTTTTTTGTTGTTGTTGTTTTCTTGAACCAACTATACTTTTCAATATTATTTGTTATTTTCTCGATTGTCAAACAGTGCTGTATATTAGAACCCATGTCACTTGGGACAAAGGACAGTTATGATACATGTTGGGCGCTAAAAATTACACTAATCAAAGGAACTCCAGAACAAAGTGTAATCAAAGACAACTTCTTTGAATTCTGTGTACAAAGAAATGGCTCTCACTGTGTGTATTGTTTCTTTTCTGAGATTTTCTAAACTCTTCAGACCATAAAACGGTAGTTTTCTTCTTCAGTTATCAGAATGGCATGATCTGAATCTTTGCCATCTTGGTAAAAATTTAACTGTGATCAGCATTTTGTATTTTGGAAGATAGAAAAATAAAAAGCTAAGTAATATTTAGTTGTCATTCCTACCCTGCAGTGGATCTTGATTCTAGAGCATTTGACCATTTTTAATCTATCAGGTATAACCCCTTACTTGTTTGTAGAATGCTATTAAAGAAAAAAATAACTACTGTTCATTGCAGACAAATAAGATATAATGATGCTAAAGTATAAAGTCAATAGAAAAATGCCCTTTGAATAGATTGAGATTGAAGATAGCTAGACTGGGTGTTTATAATAATTCATGTATGACATATGTCAGAAATGCTGAGAATATTGGAATTATCATGTAATATAGTATAGCTGACTGTAAGATTTGTTAAATGATCTCAGATGGGCAAAATTATTAGTATGAAGCAGATAGGTATTGATGCCCGATGTTAATCTGCACTTCCCTAAATACCCAAAAACTTGTTTGGCCATTGTCTCATAGTTCAACATCACCACATTGAGGAGAGTTCAGAATGTTAACTTCCAACTTGGTTCAACACCATACTTTCTTTTCTAATTTTTGCATTTGCATTTCATTTTGTTTCCAGAATACTTTCTGAGCTAGAGAGTGAAAGAGAGAGATGTAATGTGGTTCTGCATACCACTATTTTAAAAAAAAGACACTAAAGCACTTAAATGTGAGAATATTCTGAAGTACAAAAAAAAAAACTTTTTAAAAATTTCTGGTGACTGCATTGAAGAAAGTATATTTTGGAGAATATGGCCAAATAGCTATTGGCTGCTCTTGAATACGAATTTTGAAGATATTGTATTTCTTGAAATTTAGATTGGGGAACTTTAGGGAGAGGACCAATCTAAACTGAGCAAGAAGATGATAAGGACATGAATCAGAGAAAATGTTTTCTTGCTGCTATATTTGTTGGGAGGGAAGCGAAGTTCAATAAGGAAAACTGGCCATGATTTCTGGCTAAAATGAGATATTCATGGTCTGTTTTCTGCAAAACATTCTAATTTTCTTTCTACTGAAAATCTAGCCAGCATGATTCTTGTTACTTTTCTTTAAGTGTCCCTTTGTCTTCAATGCTATAAAACCAACCTTACATTTTAAGTGATTGTTAGAGGCTCACGATGTAAAACCTTGGGCTGATGTATCAGGCCACAGCACACCACACCACCACCTATTTGGAACTTTTCAAGTTGCTGCATATACTTAGCAAGTCATCACTCCTGCATTATAGGTTCCAAAACATACCAAATCTACAATTAGAAGATAATAACTTGGACAAATAATCTGATTACGATCATTAACATTCATCTAATGTTCAATTATACCAATGCTGCATTCAGCAGAGATTATAAGACTTTATTTAGGTCCTGAATCTAAATACAAACCCACTCTTAGTTTTCTTTTACATAGGTGATATTACTTCAGCATGTGTTCATGTACAATTTACATCTGTAAATACTGGGATCAAGACTTCATTTGTAAATATCTTTTGTTGTATTAAATACAATTTCACAAAAGCACCTGAAATTTATGTTGATGTTTTTCATTATCAAATTTCATCTCAGATGGAAGAGGTTGAAGGCTTCCAAGTCATTACTCTTATTTTCTAAGCATGTGCACTTTAAAATACCAAGTTACATTTGACATGGAAATTGTAAAATATCAAAAGAAATTTGGAAACTATTGCTGTGGTTCTGATGTCTTTTTTCTCTTTAAGAATCAACCTAAGTAGCTGCTGCACAGAATTATTATAAAAACAGGCCATGGAATACAAATCTGATGATGACTAAAGGATAAAGTGAATTTTATATGGATGCTTATCATGTACAAAACCTACAATGTTTAGTCTGGATTGTCTCCCAGGCACTCATGATGATGATGTGTTTTTTTCAATTGTTGGTTTATTCAAATTAACTGTACATGAATATACTTACTGATGCAGAATGAACAGTGTTGAAAAAAATTCGTGTTATATTTACTAATATATCATGTCCATTTGTTCAGAAGGCAAGGGAGATAAATGGCATAGAACTAAAGGAAATTAAACTGAGCTGACATTCAAGGTATCCTGGATCTAGCAACATCTCATATCAGTCTTTAGAAGTAAACAACAAATCAAAGAGAATAAAAAGTTTTTCATAGTGGACACTAGCAAGTGCTGTTCTGTAAAACAACATTAACTCCAATGGGAAAAGAAAACAAAACACTGCATTTCACTCAAGTATTATTTATTGTTCATAACAGCACTATAGAGGAAAAAAAAGTATATTACACAAACAAAATACATATAAGAGTTTCCTAAAATCCAAACAATCTGGCACTGATCTCAAAGTGGACGGAACAAAGATCAGATGTGTATGGAATGGAATACAGATTAAAATTAAAATGAGTAAGGGAACCACAGGAACATTTCTGAATTGAATCTGTGTATCTCAGTTCTTTAGCATGTACTGACTTGGTATCCCAAGGACGGCATATTCACACAACTTGAGAAAAAAAATTACTCTTTGGGAAAGAAGAAAAAAGTCATCAGATCTGAAACAAAACATTCTAATGGTATAATGCAATTCTACTATTAACTGTTCTCAGGAAGCTAACAGAACGTACTTGATCCCTCCCTATTAAGTGTGCGCTACATTCACAGGTCTACCTGTTTGGTACAAGGTGACAGTTGCGAGTCCATAACAGCTTTTGCAAATAATACTGCTAATGCATTGCTAAATTTCATAACATGGTGATGAGATGTGCAGCTAACACTTGTCTAATGACAGACAAACTTTGATTACTTCAACATCAGTTTTCAAATAAGGTTGTTTTACAAATGAAATAATGATATTAGGAATAGAAAAATTTTGACCAGATATGTATTTGGATGATGATGGTGCTGTAAAGAAGTTTTCTTTCAATACCAAATGCAAGGGTTTAGTTTCGTTGTGCGGCAGGCCTAAGTCCGACTTTCAAAAACAAAAGGAACAACAGGTGCTTACTGAGGAATACAGGCGATGATGTCTAAATAAAATGATTCCTTATCAATCCCTTCACCAAATCCTCTTCTGTTAGAGGTTGGATCGATGAGAGAGTTCTGTAAAATAAGTTTAAAACAGTGTAAGAATATCTTGCCTCTAGTGCATAAATATCTACATACTAAAACCACACCATGTGCCAGTAATAAAAGTAAATGTCTGGATTTTTTAAAATTTGCTTTCCATAAACTCTACAAATTTGGTATATAAAGGATTGTGTGGTAACTGTAAAATGTTCGCTTTCAAAAAATTGCTAACAAAATAACTAATGTCAGCAGTTTATAATAGAGACAGTAGGAAAGTATTCCATAGCTGGGGGTGAAATGCTTCTTTTGAAATATTTGTCAACATTTGCAATGTATTCTGAGAAATGAGGTAAGGGTTATTTAGTATTTAAAAACCTGACATGATAGAGAACACAATGTAATATCTGTAGATGATTTTCAACTTCTGATGAAAAGCAATTCCCTTTTTAGGAAGCTTACAGTATTGGCACTACATTAGTTACTTCCTACAGATGAGGCTGAGTACCTTCCTAATGTAAATATTTGCTGAAAGTAGCACCAAAAAAAGTTGTCAGATGCAATATATATATATATATATATATTTTTTTTTTCTTTTTCTTTTTTCTGAAAGACTTTCTCAGTGATAAAGGTGCAAAATGATGGCTGAGAAAGCTGAAAAACTGGCAGTAACTATAATAGGTTGGCTAAGCTTGTTTAAATAAAACTCAAGTATAGTAGGGTACTGCATAAAAAAGTATATGTTAATCTAGAGTTATATACTTTTCTGTTATATTTTTTAAAATCTCCAGTCTTCTAAGTGGATTTTCAGCTAATTTACAAGTTGATGGCTGCTTTTTCTCACCTTGAGAGAGTAGAACCCGGTCAACCAATTTGATTTTGAAGATGGTTTTGCCTGATTTACTTATGCTCACTCTCTCTGCCCTTTGCATGTATTGGGCTCAACTGTTTAAGACGTTGACACATGCAAAAAAAAAAAAAAATGGTCAGGACACTGTTCCAAGGATGGTGTAAAACTGGGTTTATAAATTAAGCAGTTTGTATAAATTCAAAGTATTTCTAATTATGATACCTGCATATGTTAAAAAAACTGTCTTTTCCCAAATTGTTTAATCATTATCAATTAGTGATAGAAGTGATTTAAAAGGAAAGTTTGGAGGGGGATTTTTCCTTTCATAGTCTGATTAACTGATCTATAGCAGAAAGAAAATTTCCTTTCAACAGCCTCCTTCCTTTGTAGTTATAAAAAAGAGTCAATGTTTGCTCTGTCTTTTGAGAGTGCATGTGCACTAACAATGTAATAAACACCTGATTGCTTCCAAAGAAATGTTACACCATTTGGAACAATACAAGCATAACTGGAAAACTTAAAAAATTGTGTTTGTCTATTATGTACAGATTTTGTGCACAGAAATTAATAAATTAAAAATTTTTTTTTTTGGTTTTTATATATGTGATTAGTTTTGTTTTTCATAATACCTGTATTTCAGGTAAATTTGACAAAATATGATAGTTTACATTTTTCAGTATATTTATAACTTCACAGTTCACTGATTTCTTTATAAATTGTTAATGTTGACAAAAAAAAAAGGAAAATTACTCCCAAAATGTATTATTATTAATATTGCATTAGAGTAAAATAAAAAAATAAGACTATCCTTTTTCCAGTTAAGTAATTCTATGTTAATTTTACATGGCACTAAGAAAATTATTGTGTTACATTTGTAGGTACTCTGATGTGAAAATAGCATCTTAGTGGTATGGTACAAAACCAAATTTATTTAATTTGTTTAATGCCACCTGAATCATTACTTTATTATTATTATTATTATTATTATTATTATTATTATTATTATTATTATATTATTATTATTATTATTATTTAACAAACTGCCTTAATCTTCAAACTCCCAAACTTTTTATAAGTTCATCCTGGGACATATTAATGATAGCTAAATTAATCCCAACTCTTTAAGGTGTCGAAAATTATCAAAATCCGAAATTTTTCAGAATTACCATATTGTCTGTAAATAGTCAAATTCTAATTAAAATGTTTTTGTTATACATTTTTAAAGAATTCTCCAAATTAACAAATATATCATAGAAGTTCTTACTGTTATTTGAAAAAAAAGTCAAATAATCTTTTTATGCACTATTGTTATTTTGCATAATACTAATTATTCCCTTTTATTTAAAAAAAATTATTTTCGCACTATTAAGAACTATATTCTATACCTAAAAATAAATAAATGAATTGCTTACAATCATGCACTGCAAAATTCAAAAATCATTTATCTATTTGATAAATTATATATAGATGAGTGTTACAGAATTAAATCATTATTAGAATTTTCTCCACAAATAAATTAAAATTATTTGTGGGTATTCCTCTTACATTCAACAACATTTGCTCATGCATTGCAACAATATTTCTGTGGTACAACTACTGTGAACTGCTAAATTAAGTCAATTACCTGTTGAGATGCACAGCTAAGTTGTTTAAATGTTTCGGATATCATACAAACCAATGGCATGAAAAAGAATCTCTGGTATTTTATAGAAATATTCAAATATTTAAGACAACAGATATATTCTTACATTAACACCCAAAGAGTGAAGGAGATGGAGACTGGAGATTTTTTTTTACTATACTCAGGGTTTTAAATAAAGGAACATAGATTGTTTTTTTTTAAAAGTGAAAATGAGTTTCACATTTCCATAAGCATATGCATTATCTTACATTATGTATTTTTGATAAAGTATTACATAAAAATAATCTCTATAGAATAATACATTAATCAAATAATTAGATAAAGTAGTTAAATAAATGAAAACACTTATATAAATGATTAGCAAAAACAAGAAAAAATCAAAGTACAGCAGCATAATTAGATCTGGGTCTTGCATAACCAAACATTTATTTTAATACAAATTTTAGAAATAGCTAAAAAATGAAAGAAAATTCTGTCATTTTATATGTTGAAATTTTTATTTTAAATGTTCAGATAAAATTTTTTATTAAATTAAACCTAAATTTGTTATCACTAAAAAAAACAGCAGCTATGTTAAATTTATTGTTTGGTAACTGAAATAAATAAGTACTAAGAAAACCAAACAATAAAAATGGTAGGCTATGTAGAATTACTAGCTTAAAATCAGCATTTATTATTTTGAAAGCAACAAAGGGTGAAGGAGACAATATTTATAGAGCATGCATTTGTACAAATCATAAATATACTTCATACCTTTTGATTATTTATGTTAAGTATATAGATAATATTTGTAAAATAACTCAATATCTAAAACAGAAAATGTCCACTATCACAGATCAGATATAACTATGTGTATATCACAGCTCCAATATTATGGTTTATGTATATAAATATATAAATAATAAGTTTTAAAATATACAGTGTATATATATATATATATATATAGATTATATAGAAAATGCCCCTGTGATTGACCTTATTATCAAAATAACTGTGCCAATGAAATGATAAGAAAGCAACATGTGAAAATGGTGAAAAATAAGGTATACAATACAGTACTACTAATCAGCACTGAGAGTAATTACAGTGTAGATGTGGCAAGGAATGGTTATGCATTCAAACATTCCTGAGTTTAGAAATGATACCATATATCTTCAAGTTACTATGTAGCATAATACTTCAATGTTTTTAGCAAGGATTCTTATTAAAAATATATATAACATTTTAAAACCATTTACTCCTGTGTAAAGGGTTTATAAAATCTGTGATACTAACTGATAATTTTTATTTTTATTTTTATTAACTTTAAAACTTATTTACAGAATCAAGTTTCCGAATGTTTTATTTGTACAAACTAATTTATCACATGCTACTGTAAGTTATTTGGTATTCATTCCTGGCCAAATTACACTGGATAAAAATTTACAACAGCTGTACCAGACAGCATTAATTGAATAAAGAAAAGAATTATAGCATTCAAAGATCGTTGGTAAGAGCTGTTCCCCTGTATAATTTCTTGCTGTTAGCTACATGCATCATATCTTGGCAGAAGAATGAGTATCTCTAAGCAAAATAGACAGGTTTTAGGTACAAAGAAAAAGCTAGAAAGAACATATTGGTAACTCTCTTCCAATACAGAGACATTACATGCCAGATGATTTTTATGTCATGACTTAATAATGGAGCAGTAAATTTCTTCCCACCAAATACCAAATAGAAATTAAATAAATTTTTATTGTTTTTTTAATTAGCATTTATGAAAGACTGTAAGAGCAGGATAACATTACACATCCTTTGATTAGCTAAAATTTATCTTTTTAAATGCCTAAATTCTCATGGTCCTTTGTGATTATCACCAGTCTCTTCTGTGTTATACTAATTTAAAAAGATATAATAACTTATTACACCAAGGCTGCCAAGTGGTCAGAATTTGAACAGCTTACTTTGTGTCTTTCATTTGAGGTTTAATGTTCATGTATTTTCTTACATTTAAACCCCTCATACTTACAGAAAAAAAATCAAATTGAAATTTGACCTTGTTCAAATTTCTTTTAACAGAAAGCATTAAGTTACCAAGTAAATCATTCTTTTGAAATAAACTTCTAATGAAGATTTTAAATAAAGCTGTTAAGAAAATTATATATTTTTTAAAAAAGATATATATATATATACTCTCTGAAATAAAACTCTAGCTGATACTTGTGTATGAGCCCGCTAGGCTCAGTCTAAGTACATCCACCTAATCTTCAAAACAACATGGAAATTAAGTGAAGATAATAACTGATCAGTAATTTTACAAAGTATCTTCTTGGAAGAAGAATTTATTTGTTGTTGCTCAAGTATTCCAGGCTTCTTATTTATTTTTTTAAATCATATTTTGAATCACCTGCCTGTTTTTTTCCCTCACTTCATACTTTGTCAAGCTGGCTTTCTGTAATCATTAAATAACATAAGCCTAGCACCCAGAGAAGACCATGATGATTAATAATTGGCAGTAACATTCTAATAACCGACATTACAATTATTTTAGTTAGCTAACCTGATATGAAATCATTTGATAGAAAGTGGTGAAGACTAGGATTCCAAGATTTCACTCTATTTATCATGAAGAGGAGAAACAAGTTCCCTGACTTTGTACCACAGAAGTTTATAGAATTATAAATAATCTTTTACTTTATGAATCTAGATACTGACAACTTCAGCAGTGATATACCTGATTACTACAACTTTATCTATATTATTCCTCAACATGTACTAGAGACATTTAATTAAAATCCGGTTGAAATAGCACTGCTATAATATCTAACAGAGTTTCAGTTGAACACTCACAGTATAATAAAAAGATTATATGTATGTCACTAGCTCAGATAAAATCTGAGAATAGTTTTTTTCAGGAGCTAAAGATGGAAGAGTGACAATCCGTTCTCCCTCACCACTCAATTTGATCAAATGCAAAGACATGTTACTGCTGTGACCATGCCGACCTTCCAAAGAAAGCTGTGGAAGAAGTTTCTCAGTGACTGCATCTACCAGGTAGGGATCATTTCCACACAATGGACCATTGACAGTACCAGTCCCTGCACATCGATGAATTAGTTTTCTCTGTCTGAAACTAAACACCAGAGTCCAAGATTCACCCACTGAATAGTACCACTAAGAAATCATGTCCAGACATTTAAAGATTTTATTGTGCAGTTCAATCACAGACAAACAAAATTTAAGTGAATTCAATAGCTGTAAAGTGTTTCTGTTGCTAAGTGAACAAATTTCTTTTAAGATGACATCATATGTGATAAAAAAAAACATGCCATATTATATCTAAGCAATTTCAGACTTTGCAATGCATTCAATAAATCTGAAAAATAATTTAAGTGAGATGCGACTAAGAACTAGAAGATACTTGTCTACACAGATTCTGAAGATCCTGTTAAAAAATTATTTTGTTTCTTTTATTAGCATATGTACCATATACAGAATCTTACAACAGCATACACTGTTAATCAACTACTGTGGAATGTCTTCAAAAGTAATTATTGAAAAAAGTATAAATGAATAAGTAAATTACAATTTGCATTCTAGATTTAGTTTAGAATTCTACTAATGCTCTTTTGGTTGTTCATTTTGAATAAAGTGCTATTAAGTAGTGTTTATAGGTAATTATTTGTACTAATATACATTATGAATGGATAACAAAAATGCTTGAACTCAGTTTCCAGTAATAACGAGTTCCACTTATCTCATTTATTTATATATGCATTTAAAATTAATTTCCTTAGTGCTGCATAAGTTTAAAATTACAATGAAAATAAAAACAACTGAGCTTTTGCTAAAATCACATTTTGTTTTATCAAAGTAATAGAAAATCATCTATGATGTAAATTCAGACATCTAAAAGTATTTTACAGAGAATATTGACAAAATTTCTGTGACATGTTAGTATCACAGCACAACTGATAAAATAGACCCAAACATTTCTTTGAGTGTATCTTTCAATAATTTTTTGTAGCATTTTCTCCTCTAAGGTTTATTTTGAATTCTACATTTAAAAATATTTCTGCAGATTTAAAAACTTAATATTAAAACTATGAAACTGCACTATAATTTAGCAGCAAAGTATTTATTTGGTTACTGTTTTTTTTTTCACTTGGCAATAAATACAATCTGTCCACCATTAAAAAGTGGAACTGCACAATAAAATTTCCCATAATATTGAGAAGTCATAGCAAGTCAATTATAAAAGTACAAGATATTATAATGAAAAAAAAAAAAAAAGTATGCAAGAAAAGCTATAATTACAAAATAAAACAACAATAACAACTGATGTTAAGTAGGCTTAGTCCACAGAGAGCCAAAATAGAACTCAAATCCTACACTTAGGGCAGAGTCATAGCAGAGTAGGTATAGCAGAAATCTACATTTTAAAAATCTTTTTTTTTCTCTTCATAATAAAAAGAACAAAATCAAAATAGTGATAAAATTTAAAATCTCTCTCTCTCTCTCTTCTTTAGATATATAATCAAATATTTTGCATCTTGGTTAAACTCATCAACATGTTTTCTTTTTTTAAAAATTCTGTTTATAAATATTCATCAAGTTATCCTACCTTCCTCGCTTATGTTGGTAGCCATGTTTCTTTTCTGTGGTAACTTTAGAAAACAGCTTGTTTAAATGATACTGTCCCAAGTCTGAAATGAAGATCTCTCTTTCAGGTGGTCTGGGCTGCAACCTAAGCCTTTTCTTTTCATCAGGTGGTGTGACTGGCCTCACTTCTGAAATGAATGAAGGAAATTGTAAAAAAATATTAAGATGTTTGGTTGTTTAGAATTACAAAAAGGTTTTCGTTTTTGTCAATAATTCTTTAAAGCTGTAGTTAGTGTAAATGTAGTCTTAGATTATTTCTTTGAGTTGTTGAAGAGAGTCAGTATTAGCATTCTTACCGGATACATCCTCTTCAGTATCCTTGGTAACAAGAGGAGGTAAAACTGGGTACATACTAGTGCCCGGAGATACTGGGTGTGGTCTGTTTGGTTGTTGCCAAAATGATGGTGGTAAGGCCCGCTGTCGCATAGGCAGGGGATCTATAAACATTCAGTCATAAGAAAAATTATATTTAAATAGATTCTGATTTAAATCACATATTAATATAATGTAAAGAAAATTGATGAAATTATATGGTAGCTGATAACAGACTATTAATCACATCTAGAGACAGCTATGGTAGTGTCTTTTCCATACCTTAGATAATCCACAATACAGAAAAAAAAAACAATAAAAAGTTGGTCTCAATTACTATTTGAATTGAAAATGTTCAATGGGAATGAAATCCTGGAAGGTTAGAAGAATGTCCAAGCTTCTGATTTAATCAATATATCAGCTGTAAAGAACATTACAAATATCAGATTAAAATAATCACTGGGTATGGTCTTTGAAAGTGACAAATTGTGATTTAAAGCCTTGATAAAAGAGTAAATAAAACACAAACAAACAGAAATTACTTATGCAACAAGCTGTGGTCATACTAAGCAAAAGCACATGATTACTGGATTCTTGCAAGATGGAATGAAAACACAAAGAAGATTGTACAAAGTCATCAGGATAAGTGTTAAATTAGCTGGTTGGTATACAGAATTTTGATTAGTGTCACAAAAACAGTCATGAGAAAAGATAGCATCCTTGCTTGAAGAAGAATTGCTTCTATAACACAAGGTTTCTGGAATAATATGTAGATTTTTAGAAAAATAATAAAACCCAAGATTCTACTTTGTCACTTTTTATATATATGTAAAATTCGTGAAAGATAACACTGAGGAAAAATGCTTTTTTTTTGGTCAGTTAAACCACTAATATGTATGAACAAAGAGAGAGCTTCCATTATTTATCTGTTGCTCACTCTTTCAGTAAATAATCTGGCCCTATTATCTAAGGCAATATAAAACTAGCTTAAAACAGGGAACCATATCTAAACTATAGTTACAAACTTTAAAAAAATTATTTTGACATATTGTTCAATGTACTTACATAAGCACAGTTTATACTTAAGGACCCCCTTGATGAATATACGTAATCTTTCCTAATGTTTTCAATATATTTAGCATTAACATATCATTTTAGCTTTTGGCTTTATTTTAAAAAAAAAAATTGCTCTATATCACTAGCAAATGATTGCAGAAGCCAACTTTTAAGAAAATATTTTCTAATGATACAAATCTGCTTGTATCCATCATCATCTGACAGATGTTGCCATGAGTACATTAACGAAAGGCTCCCCAGAGACAATTACAGATTCAAATTTTCCAGTGTGTGTGCTGCAGATGATGAACAACAGCCAGTTGCTTACTAGCATAATCAATAATTCTATCTATTACTTTCTCTCAAACAACAGGCCATCTCTAAACATGGCCTGTGATACCACTTATCAAAAATCAATTTTCATCTTGCTACAACAATTGTGAGTCATGGTTGCTTAGCTCTGTTCATTGTAGATCGTTTTCTGGATATTTCAGCCAACTTATGACCCAATGTGTTGCATTAAAGAACCCATGCGAATCTCTGTAAACACATAATAAAATATTGCTGGTGTAGTCCCAGTTTGAGCAAGCTTACATTTTAAGCTGATTTATTCTTTGTTGATGCCTAAGCTAAATTAATATTGCTATGTAAGTTAATAAAATTATTTTATTTCTCTTAAAAACAATTATTTTTTGCTGCATGTCAATAAACCATTGATCCATGCAAAAACATACTTACACTCAAACTAAATATTAAAGTGTAGCATCTTTAAAATTTTGTCAAACTTCCTTTTGATATTTTTATAATCTGTTGTCACCTCAAAATGAACCAGTAGAACTTATTTAACCATGTAGTATCTTTTTTGAGGAAATATGTTAATCATAACATTAGCAAATAATCCATGTCAAAGGTATACTGTAATTACACTTTAATTTATTTAATGAAAATATTAGTAGAAAAGAACAAAATAAAAACTCAGTTTTTTCACTTGTTGATGTAGCTAAAAACAGACAATCTTTGCCTGACAGTAATTGGTGAAAAACTGGTTTACCAAAAAGGCTATTCCAGTATTAATATGATAAAAAAAAAACAAAAACACTAAAGCTTACAAATTTAACCAAAATGTGAGTCGCCATGCAGACTAAACTATCAACCTTGTAAAATGTCACTAATCCACACAAGCTGTCATAGTTCTCCTTCCATGAGTTTTGATAATGCTTAACTTGACCTCCTTGAACAAATTAGACAAAGAACTTACATGAATTTGAAATGTGGTTAACCGTTTTTAAGTATTTCCTTTTTTTTTGAGAACAAAGTGATAACATCTTTAATAAACTTATTTCTGCTTTTCTCAAAACAATCTTTCTCCATGATGAAATGTTAAAAAAGTGTCCTTAACCTAAAGTGAGAAATGAATGGCCTGGAATAAATACTTTGATTTTACAATTCTAAGCGGCTTTAAACAATGCAAATTTATCCGCCAACAAAACAAACAATCTACAAGATATTTATCTATTTAAAAATATATTTATGTGACATCTTGTGCTTCTGCAGTTAACCAGTATGAAATTGCTAATAAATGGAATGAGTCCACCAGGATAAGGCAGTAGTGATTTTAATTAACTTGCAAATTTTTGAAGTAGAAATGCTAAAATTACTAGGTACAGCATAAAATGGTATACTCATAGTGCATGTTAATACTATTAATTGTATACACATGATAAAATAGAGCGATGACACCAGATTTCTACTGTAGTACATTTCAGCTACCATTTTTAGTTAACCATTATACTGTGAAAAAAGAGGGGCCGACTTGCTAATTATATTAGGTCTAAAAAGCAAAGCAAGAGAAAGAGTGACAGTTAATAATTGTTCTGCATTATAACCTGCACCCAAGATTCTCCTATGATTGCTATGATTTTATTCACCAAGTTCCTAGTCTAACTTACTGTCACAAAAGTTTCCCCTTCAAAAAGAAGACAAAAAAAACAAAATGATAGCATCATCTTTTAATATATTGTAGGTCTGAATAAATTGCTACAACATAAGTAATTTTTATAAATTATTCAATAATTTAGTACAGACTTTTACAGTATTTTGGAATTGTATTACTAATGAAATAGTGAAGTACCACTAAATTAGAAGCTTTGTAGGTACTAATAGAGTCCATCAGATGCTAAATCCACTTTAAATTATCAAGGGATACTAGCTTTTACTTAAATTAATTTCTTTTGATTTCTGGCATTCGCATTTCAGACTAGTGCCGACAAAACAACAACATACTCATCATTTTTTCTAAACAAAAAGCTCATTTGCAAAGAGAACATTTCACCACCTTCACCTCAATGTTGGAAGCATTTTATGCACAAGCCAAACTTTTTTTTTACATTTGCATATTACACAATTTGTCATCAGAACTTATTCCTTTTTGTCTTTTTAGCATGATAATCTACCATAATTTGTCACAGGGCACAAACATTTTATTAAATCACCACACACACACACACTCTTATATATATTACACGATATCCAATCTCTTTTACATTGATTTTGCATGAAAGCAGCTAAAAAACAACATATTTTTAAAGTGCAATAAAAAAGCAAAGTTTATTCTCTCTTTTTTTGTAAAAGAAAATCAAATTATTTTGTGTCTACACAACAGGCAATCTGGTAAGAAACTGTTTTGAAGCAATTAATAATCATAAATTCTAAGTTAAATATGAGCTGTAGAGGTTTTGTTAATAGACTGATTCTCTGTAAGTTACGTTTTTTTTAAAAAAACAAACATAGGGGCTATATAATGAGAATTACTACTTGAATAAATAATATACTTAATTAAAATGTTTCCAGAAATATCCATTTCTAATTAATGGTAAATATTACAAAAATATGATATGTTGTTAGAATAAAAAAAAACAACAACAAAATGCACACCATTTGTGCTAAAAAAGTCACACAAAAACACACATAATATGTAATTTTGACACTTTTACATGTTGATCAACCACAAAAAGCAATATCAATTTGTTAATGCTTTCTTAAAACTATTAACCCTATTTAGAATAATAAACTATAGCCAATGTAAGAAATGCACTATCTGGAAAAATATAAGAAAGACAAAGAAAATGTGAGAACTTGAAGAAAAAAATATAGTTAATATTGATAACGATAATTGTTTTTTGAAAATAAACTGCTAATAGTTTTGGTTTAATGTGTCTCTTAAAAGCAAAATGCAATCGAAATTTTGTTTAAAAAATCAAAGTGGTTGTCATGTAACATTTATTTAACTACAATAAATATTTTACTTTTGTTGTACTTTTCAAATTTCTATTTGTATACTATAATGGTGACAAGGCGTCATTAAAAATAATAATTGATAACAGAAAAACGAAGGCTTTGGTTCTTTTCCAAACAGCCAATTCTACCATATTTTAGATTTAAAAAGTAAACAGTAGCAAGGAGGTAGAAGACAAACCATCCTTTCATACAATGCAAAGCCCTCTCAAATAAACTGTACTGAAGCATGACTCACGTACACATTGCAATCAATATATGTGGATCTGGCTGTTGTAAGACCAGGTTATATGGGTTTTTCCATTCCCAGGTGTAGTTACTTATAATTTTAAGCATCTTGTCCATGCCAGAAATAAGAGCAGATATTTATACCACAAAGGAAAGATGACTTACTAATGTTAAAAAATAAAAATACAGACATTTTAATCTCTTAGAATTTCTATAGTTTATACATACTGAAATGAACATAAAAATGATAACATCATAAATAAAAATTTTGCTTGTATATTACCTTTTGTTGACTGAATACCTAATGAACTGCAATCTTCAACAATTCAGAAAGATAAACTGAATGTAACTTCTGAAAGAGTAGGAATGATTAGTGCCAATAACTGATACAAAGATTCTGAAGAATTATGTATATCAGTTTTTTTTCTAATACTGCTAAAGGTGACTAAATTTCCTTTCCAAAATTGCTTTATTTAGATATCAATTGATTGCAAAAACCACAGAAAAATCTTTAATTAATTGGGAACACAAATATTAAGGCTTTAAACCAAGAGAAAACAAAAAAGTTATTTTCAAAAATGGCTTGTAACTTAAACACTGTGTTCTTTGATGTGTATGATCTGTCTGACTATCCTTTACAATTAGAGTACTAATCAAGGAATCATGAGGAAAAAAGAAAGCAAAAGCACACTGTACCATTAAATGACATGATAGAAAAACCAACAGAATCTTGATTAAATATCTAGGCTAGGTGCACAAATTGGGAGAAAAGCACTCAAAACTTTAATAGAATGATTGGAAAAATTAATGGTAAAAATAGAAAGAAAAATACCTGGAATATGTCATCCTGCAACAATCTATCATCTCCAGTTACTCAAACACCAATGAAGACTTAGCAAATGTAATATTGTAGCTACTTTAAATTTAGTGTTGAAAACTTAAGAAATTCCTAACAAGAAAAATTTTGCAGTTATTCTGGTGGTGGAAAAGCAGAAGATATTGAAAAGGTGAATTTCCATAAGAAAAGCCATGTAAGAGAAAACTCATTCAATTCTAGCATCATTTAATGCTTTAGTTCATACAATATTTCAGTATAGAGTTCTAAATTTCTAAAATCAATGCTATATTAACAAAATAAAAATGCATTAAAAGAGCTTGACAATGTCAGAAAACAGACACATAGTAAACACAAATGACACTTGAGCAGTAAGGACTACATTACAAAAACCTTCACAACAGATATGCATGTAAACAAATCACTAAATATTTAGGTATCCATCATTTAGCACCAAACAGCAGGAAATTATTATGTAAAGAATGCAACTAAGCACACAGAAACTGACAGTTCATTCAGAAGGAACAAATGAAATCAATCCAAAATAAATACTGAATCATAAACCAATAAAAGTACAGGGTATAAAAAATGGATGAGCTTAATTCTATGACAAAAAATATATAAAGAGGTCAAATCAATTGGTTGCATTTTTCCTAACAGAGTATTTTGCATCATATATGCATAGAAAATGCATTATTTAAAAAATGCTGTATGATAAAGTCCCCAAGGTAAGCTTGACCATGAATGATAGAGCCATGGATAAAATTCTGCAGTTATATTTCAGCATGTAAAGAATATGTATAAATAGAACAAGGCATTCTCCAAGTATAATTTAAATTATTTAATGGTGTGACTAAAATTTTAGTTGGAAACTACTTCAAACTTGCTAAAGTATCTATTTAATTATATGAAAATTTTTAAAAAATGAAATAATATTAAATTTGAGGAGATTTCTTTATTTATCCATCTTAATTTATTTTGCCTTTATTATTCATGTGAAAAAGTGAAATGCCCTTGAATTATTTATTTGTCCTTTATATTTTCTCATTAGTCAGGATAAATAATCTTGTACACAAACATAAAAACCCCATTATAGGTTTTTCATTATTAATTATTCTGGTAAATGTTCATTGATAATAATACAATGTAGCACTACAGTTTTTGTACAGAATTCGAAATTTCTCTAGGGACTTATCTCTCATAATATCAATTTTTATAAAAATTAGTCTATTTTTATAATTTAAACATTAATATTTAATCCTTTACAAAAAAAAAGTAAAACTTAAGACATTTCTTTGACAAACTAAGAGAACAGAATAATTCAATAGTTTTTTTTTTTTTCTTAGCTAAAATCTCTGAATTGACCCTATACAGGGCGATTCAGAAATATGTATACACACTTTGAATTTATGTATATTTAATGCTTATATCACTGAATAAACAAAATTTTGTTATGTACACAAGTGAAAACAACATATAATGGTCATTTTAAGACAAATGTTCAAAATTCCCACCATTTACATGCAAACAGGCACCACAACATTCTGAAATGTTGTGTATTTCCTGCTCAATTTTTTCCTCCAAATCTTGTAGTGTCCTTTAGACCATCGACAAATAGAAATCCAGAAAATATTCAAGAGCAGTTCCACAACAATCTAACCACATCCTAGGAAACCCCATATCAAGAAATGCTCAAACATCTTTGTAATAATCTTGCTGAAAGTAAACCCCAGAGCCTCCATGTCTTATAGCAAGAACAGCATCATTGCATAGTGTTTCCAGATAATTTTTACTTGTTACAGTATCATTAAAAAAGAATGACCCAACAATGCCACAAGAAGAAACCCCAACACTCACTGTAACTCCTGGTAGATTAATGTCTTTCCTCTAGTATATGTTTGGGTTTTGCACTACCCAAAACACACAGTTGTGATAATTTACATGCCCATTTGTTTGAAGGATGCCACATCAGACCAAACTATCCTGTCCTCATAATCACCACATTGATTGCACATGCTAATAAACCATTCACAGAACTGTAAAATAGTTATGTTGAAACTGTATATATATATTTCTGAATCACCCTGTATATCCATTGAAACAAAATCCCTACATATTTTTTTAGTTTTGTCAAATCTACAGCTATTGATAGATTACAGTGTATTAGTATGATGTGCATAATCAATGTTATAGAGTTATTTTCAAATTTGTTTTGGATACTATTTTCTATGAAGAAGGAAACAGTTGTCAGAATTTCCTGTAAACTATTTTAAATTCCAACAAGTTATATCCAAATAATGTACTTAAAAAGCAAAAACTGTAAATTAGCTAGTATTTAGAGCACTGGTTGTTACTCAGCTAACACTGAACAATTTTAATGATTTGTTAATAAAGGATTTCTTATCTTATTAACCTGAACCAGTGCATAAAGGAAGTACTCCTGTTTTATTCCACATCTAGCCAAAAGAATTCCCTAAAAGGATCCTGTCTGTAAGACATCTAAACTAATTTGGAAAACAAACTATAGACATTTCTTAGCCTGGTAGTCTTAATAAGTTTCTTGTTTTTTTGTAGTAACTGAATAACTAAACTACAATCACTTCATTAAAAAAATCTCTAGAAATAATTCACCAATGATTAATCTAAAAAAGACTCATTTTCTGTAATTTCTAATACAAACAGTTCTTATCATCATTTTAAAATTCTTACAAAATTTTTTTATTTTCTGATTTTGCGTGAATTAAATTGGTCATTAATCAACCTAAACTTTATTTCTATACCTGTGCTAAATTACATATTTTCAAAACCAAACACCAAAGTAATTATTAATCTTTTACAATGTTACCTATATCACTGTATTATATTAATTACATATAAAAAAACCTGTTAACCCGTGCTGTATTGGATAAAAAGGGAGACAATCCTTATGATTAAGTTTATAGTTAGTCATATTTCTCCTGAGTGCTTGACATTCAAAATAAAAGTGCACTGATATGTTAATCATCAAAACATAAATGCTAACACCTATATAAGAAATTTGGGTAGTTTTATTTCAAATTTTATCACAAATCTCTGACCTCTGTTGCAAAGTTTAAGGCATATGTCAACACAAGAATTTGATTTAAAATATTTACAATTAGTTAAAACTTTTATTCACATACACAAAATATGTGTTGTAATACTAGCCTTCTGATAGTAAACTTCCTTGAAAATATTCATAAGATATTAAAAATTATATGTTATAACAAGCATTAAGTTGAATACTGAAAATTAAAGAATCTTTAATCATTCAGTCTCATAAAATTTCTTTTTCAACCAACATGTATGTGGTCATCTTATTCCTTTCAACTCACTTTGCATACAATTAAGTTTAATTAATTAATATATTGGGATAGGAATAAGTAGAAAAAAGGCTTAGTCTAATTACATTTTTAAAAGAAATTTCTATTATAAAACCACAGTATAACTGCTTATATATACATATACTTTGTTCATTTTTGTATTTATTATGTTGTTGATAGTAGAAAATAACCTGAGTTAAATGAGGTAATTGTGTTGGGGATTTTGTTGCTTTTACAATTTCATTCAAAGCACTTTTTAAAAATCTTTTTAATCAATTATTAATTTATTCATTTAGACAAAATGATATTTTTATTTTAAAAATTCTGAAAAACAATTCTGCTGAATACAATATTTTAAAAGTTTAAACTTTTGTTTTAAAAAAATTATAAATGTTTCTAAATTAGCGTTTTTCTTTTTATTTTAATTTCATTATTTTGGTAGTTATTATTTATGTAAAAATTTGCATTTACTAATTTGTTTCACAGCTAACTGTATATCTTTATTTCACAGTTACCGCCCTTTGTCACGTGTTATTCCATTGCAATGATTAAATAATTTACACATTTGTTTGCAATATAAAAACCTTACAATAATTCTTCCATTTATTATCTAAAAAGTATGTACAGTTTTCAACTATATTTTCTAAATATTTATGATCAAGTAAAAAAATTCTAAATAAATGATGACAAAACGTTTGAAATGAATTAATAAAATAAAACCACTTTAATGTCAAGAGTGTTATCAACTATGCTAATTGAATTATCTAAAATATTTAATTCATATAAATACAGAGAAATTAACCCAAATAACAACTAGAAAATAAGAAATTTTAAAATATGTCAATCTAATGCTTTTTCTATAATTAAACAATAAAAATAAAAATTTGGGTAAAATAATATTGTAACAAAAATTAATAAAACAAATGAACTACTTCTGTAAAGTCTTTGAGAAACGAGACTTTTGCACCTGTTTACATTTTATACAGCAGTAAGTTAGTCACAGTTATTTATCCCGACTCAAATCTTGATTTTAAATAAAGATGAAAAAAAAAAAAAATTCAAGCAGAGTCACAAAATTTTATTATGAATAAAATTTCTTCAGAAACCTAGACTATTCATCTGGCTGAGATTTATCTCTATTTCAGACGATCTTTATTTACATAAATTAATATTATTTTCAATTTTTAACATTTTTTAAATAAAAAGCAATTCTAGTGCAGGTCATCTGACATAAAAATAGTTCAAAACTGAAAACAATTAAAAGTTATCACCTCTTAGAAGTATGGAAATTAAAGGGTTAATTTGTGACTCATTGATTTACTATTAAATGAATTTTTGTTAATTTACAAAAAAAACACAACAACAACAAAGAAACTTTGACCAACCTTTCTTTGGTTTGATTCTGTTGTGTTGCACTTCCCTGCCGCCGTCTCGCAAGCTCTCACCGATCCCAGTCGTAGTCTTTTTCTTTTTGGTTCTCGGCTTAGTAGCAACAATTTCTTGTCCGTGGTGCTGAAAACCCGGGGGACGGATGTAAACGGGGCCACTGGCCGTGCTACTGGTAGGGGATGCGACGCTGTCATAGTCGTGATCGCACAGCTCGCCGGCAGAGGAGACGAGGGTCGGAGTATCCGGCTTGGACAGGGTATCCCGCTCCTCGTAGTCACCTGTGCAAACCGGTAATGGTGTGGCAGGGCTCCTCTTCCCACCGCTCACCCTAGCTTGTTTTACTGTATCCATAGCGATTTGTAAATAACATTAGTAAGATCTGGCGCGAACTATTAATGATCTATCGATGACTCAGTTATTACCAGGTGAGTTTCCATTAAAAATCGTTAAATAGGCAAATCGCAGGGCTGAGGACGGACGGATGGTTCCAAACCAGGTAAATAATAATCCACCTGCGGAAAATCCATTAAGTGTTGCTACCAATGTGTTTCAAAAACTGGACGGAAGCAGATGAACAAGGTATGTAATTATCTTGGACGACGAATGGAATATAATTATCGGAGCACTGGTCAAGATCGAACTTAACCTGTAGGCGACATAGTAACCCGAGGACTGGTGTCATCCCACCACCACCGCCGCCGCCATCGAGATCGTGTCCCAACACGAATTCCCCGCCCCAGCCATTGCTTGGGCTGGCATCTCGACGCGAAAAGATACGTTCGCAGTCTTTTCCACAAAAATGATTCAAACAAAAGTTTCTTTACCAAATACAACAGCCAGATGTTGGCCCCATTTTTTTTTTTTTTACCCCCGGCGGGTCTCCTACGCAAAATATCGTGTTATGTCCGCCATTTTGTGTTGTGATTAAACCTGAAGCGTCGCCATGCCGTCGGAGCGAAGCCGGAATGTAAAACCCTCTCTGATTGGTCAGCGTTTTAAAAGAAAAAGGCTTTGTTGATTGTAGATGAATAAATAAAAAACGAGGACCCCCCACCCACCCGTGTCTTCATAGGTAAAGGGGAAGCTTGCGTGACACCTGAGATGGGCAGAATCCAGTATTACCGGTAGCGATGATATCTACCTTACCCACGGTCTTTCGTTCAGCGGTTTACGAAATGTTCAATGAATACTTCTAGTCCAACCCCCGCTGCGTACCTTAAATTATGCGGTGTTCACCAAGGTGCGACGCACCTGCTTAGTTCTAAATCCCGGACAACCTTCCAGGTGTGGTGACGGGAGAATCAGCAGCTAAACAGAATTCCTGATCTTCTGCCCTCCCAAGTTGATTTATTCATTATTATTATTATTATTTAGGACAGAAGCGCTAAAGCTGTACAATAGAAGATTCTGGAATTTGTAGCTGCAACCATAACAGCTGATCGATGAACCCACAATCGGCTTACGGAGTAAAGCCTGCATTAATGTCAGTGTCGATGGAAATCGTGGCCTGAAGCAGCCATCTCGGGACTGTGGGCGAGTCCTCCTCTCTAATCGGCCGAGTTGTCTCCCTTGCACTAAAACGTTCATGCCATTTTTTTTAAAGCGAGGTATATCAGGATCTTATCATCATGAAAACCTCAAGGATTCCCCAACTTAAAAAAAAAACAAAATAATAATAAATATATAGAGATTTAGGGGTCACTTGCATGCTTGAAGTACAACCCCCAAAGTTTTGTAGCATAAATTGCGCTAGGAATATAATTGGTTTTGGTATTCTTCGTTGAAAACAATGGATTTCATTACTTTTTATTATTTTTGATTATGGAAATTGTGACAACTTTGGGTACCTTGTGGCACCAGACCTTAGCCTTTTATTATTTACCATACGAACAAATTTCGTTAGCATTCAATATAGGAATGGGCGCATACACTGTTTGATAATATTCAACTAAAATTCCTAAATTGTAATTATAGAATCTCCATACTTTACCCTTTGACCATATACAAAGGGACTGAATCCTTAGTGAACCCTAAAATAATATCCCCCATGAATTTTAAAATGAAGAAGCAAAGGTAAAGCAATTTACACAATCTAAGTACATTCATATCATAGGTCTATTTATTTAAACCTTTACAATTGCAAAAAATTGTTATAGATTTTGTCTTTCACTATTTTGCTTGATAATAATGTAATAAAAGTCAGAGTTACAAATTCCAAAACTTTACAGTAATATTTATAATTTTAAAAGAGGCTAATTTTTGTACAGTTGCAATGTGGGAACATAACCTTAATTATCAGCAGAGAGTAAAAATTTTTTTTTTGGATTCCATGCATGCCTGCTCTAATCATGACCCACATGTCCAGAAAGTCTAACATTGATAGCCACCCATCTATACAGCCCAGTTTTGTTTTTATCACTTTCTTAAGCAACCTACTGAAGAAAAAAAGTTAGATTTGGATTATTGTAAAAACAAATTCAACAAAAAAATGTACATATCTAGGACTACAGTGTGTCTTCAGAAGATCAATAAATTTTGATGCAAAATCCAATTATTTAAAATATTTTATTTTTACATAAAATTGGTATTTGTAGCAAAATCCAACAAATTTACAATATGTTAGCAAAGAGTCAAAATATATTAAGCTCTTGGAAATGTAGTTCTTTTTATTTATATTCTAAATATCTGTGTACTTGAAGTGTTATAAAGAACGTTCAAACAAAACCTGGCCAGATGTAATTATGGCAATTCTATTTTCAGCTGGGTTTCATTTGAACGACCCTAGTATAAGAGGAGAGAACCACATGTAGACTACAGGTCTACGTAAATTTCCCAGAACCAGGTGTAAGTATAAGTTATTTTCTTTGAAAGATTCTTTTTAAGACAGTGATGAACAAGTGAGCAATTTGAAAAAAACAAAACAAACTGCTACAGAAATAAAGTTGTTGTTACAAATATTACTGTAAGCAGATGAAATATACATTTTAACATGAGAGAGATATTATGTATATTTATTTTTACTTTTGTAGAAGTTTCCCACTTCATAACATTCCAATGGAGTGAAGACACCATAGTGAGTTTGGTACTCCTATACATGAACATCACAGCCTCACAGGAGACTTCATCTCAAAATTTGATCAAATTTATGTAAGCAGGTTGCAATGAACTTTCATTTATGAAAACTTAGGATACAAATTAAAGTCTCAGAAAAAGAAACAACCTAATTCTTACACCTGTAATTAAAAATGTCTGTCTTCTTTCAATTACAAAGATGTAGCAATGAACAAAGAACAAAATCAAGTATGTTCAGAATCCCTTATTTTTTTTTTTTTTTAACTTTCCCAGTTTGTCTTCCTAAATACCACAAAAAATATAAATATAGTTGTGTTGTTTTACAAAAGCCATAAAATGCTTTACAGAATCTTATTACCATCCATTTGATTTTTATGACTACATCTTATGGCTTTCCCAGAACAGTGATGACATTTTGCTAATCATGGAATGAGTGTCACAAGAAAAGAGTATCTTGGATTTCTACTAATTAATGGAACAACAATTAATATTGTACTCTGACTGTTCTTGTAACTAAGTTACTTATGTAAACAGATTTATATAATAATTTATCAATTAACTATCATGCATTTCAGTTTGTAAATAGTTGTAACACAGCTTGACTTTATGAATTCCTCTTCTTGTAACATGGAGTCTCAAGTATGAATGAAATGAACGAGGCTAAATCAACTCTGTACCACAGAAGGCCTGTTCATAGCTTTATTATCATAGGCAGATGATTGATTGATTACCTCTATTCAGTAGTCAGATATGTCTTTTACCATATTACAAAAAACAAAATGGTTACTCTGGGCAAACAAGCAAAAATGCATGCTCACAGATTTTTCGTGGTCTGTAGGCCAACAAAGTAAAAACCAAAACTTTAGAATGTAAGGATAAATTAGTCTAACAAATCGCAGAATAATAATTGATAGTCTAACATAAACAGAACTGAATAACAACATTCCATTTGACAAAAATCTGGAACTGAGAAGTTACTGCTTGTTCCTAAACAATACACAATCTAAAAGATGAGAGTGATAACATTAGCAGCCAGCTATTTAGATACAAGTGCAAGGAAAACTAATACAATTAAATAGTTCACCTAAATTTAAGGCACCCATCATGAAAGATACCTTAATAAAAACATGGGTAAAATGTTCAATCAGTTTTCCATTTTTTTGCTATTAAACACATCCAACCCAAATCTAATCTGTCTGAACATTTGATCCAACCAACTCATTAAAATTACTTAAAACCCTGTGATGGTAAATTGAACTGCACCAAAGATAGTGAGCTTCCACAAAGATAATCTGGTCACAAATAAATATCTACTTATCTCAGATTTTATGGTTAACAAAATAAAACACCCAAAATATACTTGGAATGTCCTGAAATGATATGCACAGAACCATCCTCTGCAGCTAAACATGTTATATTTATAACAATGTACATAGGTAAAATTTCCATAGTATACATAGAATGCCAGGTAAAATGGCCCAAAAGGCTAAAAAAAACTTTTTAAAAAACACAACCAAAATAAATGTATAAAATGTAACAGATTTTAAGTGAACAATTAGTTGATTTTTGTCACTGGGCAGCATTAATACATTTTCACTTCTGTCAAAAAAAAAAAAGCCACCCACCCCAAGCAATATAAAAATACAACAAACAATATTTGGCTGCCCATTAAAAATAAGGATTATCAATTACCAGAGGTCTTGCAGTTTCAGTGAAATTTCTTGAGCTGCATTTACCTCCATTAGCAAAGTTGAAACAAAGGGTCATGTTACGTATTTAGGTTCTAAATGCTCAAATCATGCTGAAATACAACAAAAACAATGACACACACAAGGAATCTCTACAGGATTTTCACCATAACATTCTGAATTGGAGTTACTCAAATATTTACAGGTGAAAGTTCTGGGTGATAAGATAAACAACAAAAATGACACTGAAACAATACCATGCTGCTGTGTCAATGATGATATAAAACAGGAAGATAAATGGTGTCACCCATTGTTTCGCCTCAGTTGCTAGACATCCGTTGGCAATGCGTCTGATACGAAGTTGCATGTTCATCTAAATGCTTCATTCTCACTGACTTGTTTCACTGGGCTCTTTAACATTATACAAAATTGTAAAAATGATTTCAAAGAAATATTAAATCAGATTTTATTTTAATTTATTTTTTATTAGCACCCCCTCATTGCTGCTGCTCTATGGAAAAACAGTTGACAATTATTAGGAACAAGACAACGAAAGAGTTCACACAGTTTGTGTAATTTTTTGATTGCTTCTCATTTTCTTAAAAAAAAAAAAATAAAAAGGAAAGAACTTATCTAAAATTTTAAAGTTATCTCTGCTTTTAGGGAACAGAATCTAGATAAATACATGCCCATCTGTTAACCAGCAGAGGCCCTGAAGGCTGAAAATGGATTGCACACAGTGACAGTAATTAACCCTTGACCACACCAGATTCTATAATAATATTTGGTATCACAAGTGCTGAAGGGTTAGAGATTGTAAAAATATAAAATACCCAATAAATAAGTAAATACAAAAATATTACACATGCAAAGGTTGCAGATTTTGGAAATGACATTACAGGGAAGAAAATTCAGAACTATCAATCACTTCAACACATTACTTGCAGCATATTTGAGATTATATTTCTTCAAACTTAATCTGACCTCCTCATGACAAAAAAATAATTTTGATATTTATTTATTTAATAAAAATGAAAATTCACTCTGGATAAATTATTAAAGCCAAGATATATATATATCAATATTTTATCAAATAAGTAAATATATACAAGTATCATGAAACTTTTTAACTTAGAATTTATACAAAGGGGCAATAATGTAGTAAATTTCCCTTCACATTTTATATTTAAGTAAATGAATAAATAAATACAAGTAGATATAGTGTGATGTTAACCAAAGTTAAACTAATAATTTTGGAATAACAGAAAGGCTGACATACAATCTGACACAATGTCGCAGACTGCATAAACCAAAGTTTAATTCTCATACTCAGCACAAGGACAGAATAAAGAATTTGTTTCTATAATTAAAAACAGTGATTTTGTTTTCTTTCGTCAGTTCATAAAAAAAATTTTAAAAAATAAGGTGGGTGAAAAACATCAAAAAATTATGAAATCAAAGAATTTTGGAAGTTTCAACACTTTGCCATGACCTTTATTTCTTGAAAATTGTTTAAAGTTCACTCATAAGAATCTAGAAACAGGTAATAGGAAGCTGAACTATAAAAATAAAATGAAATTTCATGTCTATGGTAGTTATATTGCCAGACAAGAGTAAACCATGTGCATCCCATTCTCTTGCAGAAAGTCACCAGTAATTTAGATTTCCAATACTTAACAAGAAATGAAAAACATTATTACCAACAAAAATCTGCCAAGTGATTAATATTAGTCTCATTGTGGCTGCTCATTCACTTGACAGCAGTACTAGGAGATGTTTGTTGTCTCATCTCAAGTGACTCTACTATCTTTGCCTCGTAGTTGTCATTCTGACTCATCTCTTGGTTTCCCTGCCTGACAATTTCCAAGTCATCCAAGTTCTGAGCAGGTTGCAACACATGAGAAAGTTTATCAGTGAGTGGCACACCTGTGGTTTCAGGTATCCATAAGATGAAGATGCAGAAGAGAATGGTTTCACAGCCAAATATGGCAAATGGCATGAAATTAGCATACTTTCTCTGAAAGACAAAAGGATAATTTCCAAATGGGAAAGCTCAGCAATCTTTAATGGGTATGCACCAACTTAAGGTATTCTGTAGATTTTATAGTGGTATCCTTTTAGCTTAGGTGGAGCATTATTTGCAGCTTATATAGGTACAACTATGTAACTTATGTGAAATAATGGTTGTGGTTAATATAGTATTATCTACATAGCGTACGTAAGCAATGTATGCAGTTTGTAGGTCTATTTATGTAGCTTATCAGGAACAATGTTTGTAATTAATAGCAGTGCTGGATTAAGGCATGGGCTTTAGGGGCTGCAGCCCAGGGGCCTCTGCCAGCTGGGGGGGGGGGGCCTCCAGAGATAAAGTGAAAAGTTATTTCATTTGTGAAATCAGAATCAAAGTATAAGTATTCTAAATTATCTCTTTAAAAAGAGCTCAATTAATACACTGTATATATATTTGTAGTAAGCATAATACGACAGAAATAAACACTGTGCAGTAGTTCTCAAAGTGTGGGTCGTGATAAATTGTAACACATCACGTGACAATAGGGCTGAGCAGAGGGACCTGGGCCGTTGGCATGCACCCACGATTTTGAAGGGCCTACTCCTCTCATTAGAGCCAAACAGGGAAACCTTTGTAAAGAATTATAAATAAATTTTATGCTCCTCTGAATTGGAAGAATTCAAATTGCTGCCTTAAATATTTTGGTAACGGGGAAACAGGCCTTTTTGTTGAACAACATGAGCCAAGTACTCGAGAACAATGTAAAAACAAACTGGCGTCAGAGAGAAGTGTCTCAGCACAGGAAGTGTATAATTAAAAATAAACAAAGTGAACTTTTGCGTTACGATATTTTTTCTTTTTAGCTGAGGAGGACAGATATTACACATTGATCTTTTCTCCTATTGTCAGACATGTTTAAGTTGGGGCCGCTGTTACTAAATTGTGTTGTGATCTTTTTCTTTCTTTTTACTGCTCCCACCACGTGGCTGCTGGCCAGTCATGTGACCCTGTTGCTTTCGTCATGGCTGATAAAGGAGACAACAAATGCATATAAATCCAATGATTATGATGGCAACATGAAAGAGGCACTAGAAGTTCAAGTTGTCTCTGATGATACCCATATCACAGGAGTTGATGCTGAGCAGCCTTAGCTTGTCCACCAGAAGAAAGATGACCTGGGATCTGAGTATCAAGATGACATTGGTTTGTGGACAAACTCAAATACAACAGAGGTGGTACGTGACTTTTGGTGTAAACAAGGTCCCATGGAATGCCAGCACCATGATGATGACTTTTCTTTATTTGAAAGACAATACCCTGATCAGAAAAGAAAATTTTCTTCTTCATTGATATTCCGAAAACATATAACTGATGAGAATATTAAAAGGGAATGGTTAATGTATTTTCCCTCAAAATGAAACGTATATTGTTTTGCTTGCATTCTCTTTGAGGGGATACATGGATCAACAACCCAGTTTTCTGTTGGTGGATTTTCGGACTGGAAACATGCCTCTACACAAATTACAGAAGATGAGAACAGTTTTGGACATTGGACCTGTATGATGACATGGATTTCTAGACAAAATTCACTTGGATGAATTGATTCAATATTGGAAATTCAATTTACAAAGGATAAAGAATACTGGGGAAAAGTAATGCAAAGAGTAGTTTCAGTTGTAAGGTTTCTCTCATCTCGTGGATTAGCCTTTAGTGGTGATACAGAAGTACTTAATTCTCAACAGAATGGCAACTATCTTGGGATACTTGAATTACTTGCTGAGTATGATCCTTTTCTTAGTTCTCATATAGCAAAATATTGTAATCAAGGATGAAGAAAAGCTTCATATCTATCTTCAACAATATGTGAGGAAGTCATAGAGATTATGGGAAACAGAGTATTGAAAACCATTGTAGAAGAAATCAAGGAAGCCAAATACTTTTCTCTAAGTGTTGATTCAACTCCAGACATATCTCACACTGATCAGCTGACTGTATTTATTTGCTATGTTAGAAAATCAGATCATAGGGTTGTTGAACACTTTTCTTACTTTCATTCCCATTGCAAGTCACACTGGAGAAGCTCTTGCCAACATTGTCTTGAAATTCTTTGAACAAATTGGAATTGATGTAGCTAATTTAAGAGGACAGTCTTATGACAACGCATCAAACATGTCAGGATGCTACAAAGGGCTTCAAGCACATATTCTCAGTATCAATCAACTTGCCCATTACATTCCATGTGCTGCACACTCCTTTAATTTGGTAGGTGTATGTGCTGTGGAAAGTGCACTGGAACAGTTTCATTCTTTGGTCTTATACAAAAACTTTACAATTTTTTTTCTGGTTCAGCTTAAAGTTGGTGAGTAATGCTTCAGTGTCTTAAAGCTGAAAGTGGAAGTGAATCTACATTGGTAGTTAAAAGAGAATCAGATACTAGATGGTTTGCAAGGGCCAATGCCACAAAGGCCTTGTCTAAAGGGTACAGCTATTTTCAAGAAGCTTTGAAGTTAATCTCAGAAGATGTAAATCAGAAGGCTGACACACGTTATGAAGCTAACACTATACTCAAGCAGCTATCAAAACTGGAAACAGTTCTCTTGGCAGACTTCTGGGCTGTCATACTAGAGAGGTTCAATCAAGTCAGCAAATCACTTCAACATGAAACACTTGAGCTTCAATTAGCTATTAAACTTCTTAAATCTCTACTGGATTTTTTGATGTTGCAGTGGGTTCAGTTTGAAGTGTTTGAAAATAAAGCAAAAGACAAAGCAGAAAATATGGAATACTGTGACGAACAAAAACAAGAGCATAGGAAAATAAAACTAATCAATGATGGTAATGCTGAAGATGTTGCTTTGAGAGGAAGACAGAAGTTCAAGGTAGGAACATATATACCCAGGATAGACAAGTTAGGCTCAGCTCTTTCTCATTGCATTGAAGCAAATAAAAGTGTTCATTCATTGTTTGGTTTCCTGGTTGAATCTTCAACAATCAATGATGAAGATATTTCAACAGCTGCAGCCAAGTTTCAAAAGATTTACTCAGATGATATCGAACTAAAACATGAAGATCAAACTTCAATTGAAGCTGAATGGGTAAACTTAAAATACTAGTGTATATAACCAGTCTGGTTCTTACTTTTTGCCATTGCTCAATGTTTTAATTTAATGGGTTATTACCAGAATTTTATGTATACAGTAAACATATGGGTGTAAAGACCTATGATACTTACCAGATATATCACCTGGGCGGCCACTACTCCGCCTATCCTAGAAGCCATTGAGCAGGCAGCTAGTCCAAGACCTCTAGAAAAAATAAGACAAGTGGTTTTTTAAGAACAGTATTAAAATCAATGAAAACAACTCACTTCACAGTAGTGCCTCCTTATCAAATCATCTTTTAAAATAATTTCTAATCTGTGGTCTGTGACTATAGCCACCTTCACACCCAATAAGGAACTACCCTCGGGAATGCTGGAAGGTATCAGTTCTGTTAGCTAGGCAGTTTACTAGTATAGCCAGTTCAAGTTGTTTCTTCATTGATATGTACACTGACAAGTTCATATTAACTTATCTGTTTAATTGAAGGAGGAAATCAGAAGATGTGTTTGGCAGAGATCAATGGATTATTAAAGATCGAGAAATAATCATGCAACAGAAGTTTGAAACACCAAGTTGATCTTCAGAACAGTGTGTGCCCAATACAACTTTTATAAGAATCTAAAAGATTGTGCATTAACATTAAAAAATAAATTCTAGAAAGTTATTGCCCAAGGTGTGTCAAATGATAGCACTAAATTTCCTTCACGTGAGAAATGAAACAGAAGTGGTAGTTACTGAAATCTTTTTAAGAATCTATCTCAGAAAGCAATATAACAGTAACTACATCTTTAATTAAAAGATTTCCTTCCCTCCAATTAGATCTTTCTTTAAAGAGTGAAGATCAAGTTTTTAAAGAAATTGCTGCTTGTCTCTTAATGTATGACTACAACTGTCTTTATCAACTAACTTACCTGATGACTGTGGGGAAGTTCTCAGCGGAAGACAACATGATGGCAGCCCAGCCCCCAGAAATCCCAGACTTTCCGATCATAGCGAAAGCAATGATTACAGCTGACCAGCGATCACTCCTTCCTGTTGTAAAAACACAAAAACAATTTAACATGACAATGAAAAAACTATCAATGTATTAGTTATTAATGTGATGTAAGTCTCTTTTAATTTAAAAAGACTCGAAAATTTATTTTGATTTTCTAAAAGAAATTTATCATCAATATTTTATGTAGCATATTTTCTACCTCTACTTAATATTGCTCACTATATCCACAACTTGCACAACAGGGTAAATCCTATTCTTTTTTTATTCCCATTTTCATTAAGCTCACCTGCAACATGGATGAACAGAATGGAGAAGCTTGCTAGTCCTGCCACACCAACCAGTCCAATCATGGTTTTCTTACGCCCCAATCTACAGAAGAACAAGGTAGGGCAATAAACGCTGTTATTCATATAAAATTTCATTAAATATTAGTGATTGCTTAATAGGCAACTCTACTAAATCAATTATGACAGACCCCCCCAAAAGAAGAGTGTAATCAATTAAAAAAAACTATCACCACCCAGTTTCTTACTTTACAAAACTATCAACTACATAATTTCTTTTTGGATTACCTCATGGCTTAAGGAAAATTTCAGTCAAATGACATTAATTAGGCATATACATCTGTTATTCAAAAAGTGCTGCAGCTATAAGCCATCATCTTGCTAAAACAGGCACAGTTCTTTGTTGCTGTTATAAACTTTCTAAACAGTATGTTTACCTGTTGGCAACTGCAACAACAAAAAGCACAGCAGGAATTTCAACAATCCCTGACAGGAAGATATTGATGTAACGGTCTCCACCAAGGTTCTGTGTGTTGAAGAGCATTCCATAGTATACACTGCTTCCAACAAACCTTTGAAAAACAGAAGACACAATGATAACAGTGTGACATTTAGGTACATGTATTTGTCTTGGAAGACATGCCACAAACACTTACCAGCCATACATCAGTATCACGGTTATCCTGGCCTGGGACCACGAATGGAAGAGGTGCCAGTAGGTGTATTTTTTCTTGTTAGTTTCCTGCTTTTCATTCTGTGCAACCATAACAATGAGATAGCAAACATGAACAAAGTCAGCGTCCATCTTAAGAAACCTCGGGTATGCGTGAAAATTTCACACATATTCACTACATAAATATATGCCTGCTGGTCATAGGTAAAAAAAAAAACAATGTCAAAGTCTCAATGCGATGGTTTTAGGGTTATTTTTCATTTGAAAAAATTTTATTTTAACTTTGGGGAAACTTTAAGAATAGTAGCCAATAGTAGTAAAAACATACATGAACGTGATCTTTCTGGTAAGAATGAACAGTGTTAATCATCAAGATCACTGGACCTGAAGGTTCATGGGATTTATCAGGTACAAACCAACTTTGAAAAAGGTTTAACTCATAAAAGACTAATGTAAAGTAAAACTTGTAACAAATGCATAAACAAGTTGCATGAACCTATACTGACTACTACTAAGAATATGAGTTTCTCAACATAACAACATGATAACAATATAAACAAACAAGAATTTAAACACAGTACCAAAAGTAAGTATGGCAATCATGAGCTGTAGAATGGTTGCAAATATCCATACTGAGCTCACATAAAGGCAGAAAGGAAAAGTCCACTTGAACTGTAGTGTGTAAGCAATGACAGAAAAACACAACAATCATAACACCCCCCCCCCTCATGATCAACACAATATACAGTCACAATCACAGCAACACCAATCAGTAGTTTTGAACTAAAATAAAGAAAATGCACCAGTTTAATTCTTAATCATCAAGATTATTTAAAAAAAAAAAAATTAAATACAGTGGCAGCCCTTTCTTAACTGAGACAAAAATTAAAATTAAATTTTGGTCAACAGATCAGAAATCTGAAAAAAAAAAAGCTGGCAATTTTCAGGTAGAAAAACTAGTTGAGTCAAATTTTCAGTTGGCTGATCAGATTCTCCCAAAAATTTCAACTAATAAAAGTTTTTTTTTTTTTTTTAGAATTCACAAAGACATTATTAACGAATCATTTACACCACAAACTTGACCAGATTGGTGGAAAAGCAATGCAACTGCAGGTAGAGAGATGCCATAACACTATTGGCTGATGTAGAACACAAGACCACCAGGGACAGATCATTATATTACAATTTAATATTTTATATTTAAAATAATATAGAAATATAGACACTTTATTTTGACCATAAACATAACCAATGTGATCTCTCACTAAGGGGATCAATACCATGGTTTATGGGAAACGGAGTGATGTGAAACTGTCATTTTCCATATACTAAACAACTTCTATTTTTGAAGTTTACCAAACTTTATTAAATTTGAAAAATAAAGAAACAGCAAAGAATAAAAAAAGATAGATGAATAGAAATGCATACATTCACTACACTGTGTAATTTGGAGAAATCTGGCACAGGTCTTTGATTAAAGTTGGCCATTTTTATAAGAATTATCTTAGCTTCCTCAATTCGGCCATGGCTAAGTAACCAGCGTGGACTCTCTGGTACAAACCTGGAAAAATAAAAACAAATAAGAAACTATAGCCAACACAACTAAATAGCTTAGAGGAGATAATTTAAATAGTTTTGTTTTAATATTTTATAGTCACCTATAACTAGAGCCCTGAAAAATTTACAGCATTTTTCAATGAAATTTGTATGGTCATGGAAGAAAACAATGGATTTCACAGTGTGTCACAGTAACATTTATTTAAAATCAAAATTACTAAAAATATATTCTGATGAAAGTTACTTCATATTTTTAAACAGCCCATGAACATTATCACCCAGATACCAAAGGCACATTCGGAACTGAAACATTTTTAACATGGAAATCACAATCTAAACCATCTTTTTAAATGAATTGAACAATTACTGAAAAAAAAAAGCAATTTAAAAGGGCATAAGTAAAATAAGTTAAAATAACTTATCAGCAGCAAATGTTAAACTTTAATTAATAAACTAAAACATTTTAAAATTAATTTCAGAAAATTAATTATACTTAAAAGCTATTAATCCTACAATATTAAACATGAAAGATGCTGTCAGTACTGACATTACATAAAAAATCAAAAGGAATTTTTTTTACAAATTAAACCGTACAATTTAAAGAACATGCAGTTTTTTTTCATTTCTGAAAGTACTAGCAAACCTGTTAATTAATAAACTATAATCATGTAAATCCACTGAAGTATTCATGAACACCTGCCCATATACAGATATTGCCTGTTCTGCAGCTACTGAGTTTGGTGGTATTGACAGGTAGAAGCGTGCAAGTTTTGCCATGTTTGGGAAGTGTATTTTAGTCCTCTTCCAGAAATTAACATCATGGATGCTTTTGCCACTTTCACCGGCAGAGTACTTGTATTCCTCGATTTCTGCTGTGCAGTTTTGAATGAAAGCAGGGATTGCATTTCCCAAGTGGGTTGTTCAACCTGTTGCCTTAGTAACAAAATTCACAGCACTGACACTAATCTATGTGCCAAAAATTGTAGTGTTTCTGTCAAGTGAAAATTTATCAAATAAACAGGGAAAGTGAGCTCAATACAAAATTTTATAAACAAAATAAAAATACTACCTATAACCTCATTAACTCATTCTAAATATTTGAACTTGATATGACTCATGTGGTTTCATGGTTTAACAAATACAGTTGAAGTAGAGATGGTTAGAATGGAAGCATTCAAGTACTTACCACCAGCAAGCTAAAAAGGGAACACCTGCACAAGCTGTGGCAATTGTGAGGTGTCTCCAGTCATGAATAAAATAACCCCACAAAGCAAAAAGGGAGATTCCAATGGCCCAGAATCCCAGAATGCCAATGATGTTACGCCATTTTGGAGTTATCACTTCAATAGGTAAAATGTAATTTGCCACAAGCACACCTGTAGAATTGGAAAACAATTTTAATAGGGTTTGAACAAAAGTGTTTATCAGTTTATCATAAAAGCTGTTAGAAAAATGCTAGAAAAAATTATATAGAAAACATGAAGTGGAGAAAATGGAGCAAACACTATTGAAAATTCACAATAGATTAATCAGCTATAAGGAGGTTTTATTGCAGACATTATAAATACAAACAAAGGTAGTGATATCATCTATGATGACACAGTACAACAGAAAAACAATAAATATAAAAAGACTCATTTTTAGTTTATCAAAACAACATAAATGTTTGAAAAAAACTAACATAAGTCTATAAAATGTAAGCCTATTTCACCAAAAATATTTTTCAAAAATGAAATTAGTTAGTTGTCTCACAATAATTTTATTTGTTCCTATGACTTCATATAAAGCTACTTTGTGGGAATTTAAAGAGGATAAATCAGTAGGTACGATGCAATAAAATAACCAAACAGTGAAGAGTAATTCATTTGTTTCTGCTAAACATTGGAAAGCCAGTCTAAACTGTTTTAAAAGTAAATCAAAGTTTTCAACCTTAGCTCCAGTATGTAATAAAAACTTACATGTGTGTGTGTTATGAAGACATTAGTTTACTATGAAATCATGGTTAATTTTTTTCAAAAGTGAAATAAAGTGATCAAATTTTGCCCATGTGAATGGGATAAACAAGATCAGTCTGCAATGAACTCAGCAACAAAGTCAAATTCTAAAAGAAATTCAGTATCACCAGAAATGAAAAATAAAATACAAAAAAATTTTTTTTTAAAATTACACAGTACCAGATATCACTAAATACTATAAAGAACATCAACTTTAGTCCTAACTCTTCATGGTCCAGTCTGCTTGAATAATAATTAAACTAAAAGGCCTGTGCTATTGGTTTAATTCAATTTATTGCTATTTATCTCAGAGTTGTTTCCCCCTGCACACTTTAAGAGCTCACAAGCAAGTGGTAAAAAGGAAATGCTTACCACCAATGAAACAGCCAATAAAAAACCGCATTGCAGCAAACATCTGCCATGAAACAGCAAATGCACTTCCAAATTGAATGACAAGTAGAAGCATATATTCAATGAAGAGAATGTGTCTGCGTCCAAAGAGATCTACCAATTGACCAGTCATGATGGCTCCAAGCAAGACTCCTACCATCTGAATAGTTGTGATGAGATCACCAATATAATCATCCTGACAGATTAGGTTCCACTGCAAAAAGAATAAAAATAAAGCTTGTCATGGTCACCTGGAGGTCTTAAATCCAGTGATTTTGTTGAAAAAATAACTGTTAATGTTATCTGCCTTAGCTAATTTTAAATCAGGGAATGAAATGAGTCTTAAAATATAAATCTAAATTAAAAATACCATTTAAAATTAAATAGAGTATGAAATTTAAAAAATGTATGTATGAAGTTCTGAAGTATGTATTAGATTTCAAATCTTTGCATCCAGCTAACATAAACAGTAAACAAGGTGAGCTGAAATATAATTATGAATATGCACTAGAAGCTCATGCAACTTTTGCTCAGCACTATTACCAGAGAAAAATTATGAATACAGTATGCTATTTTACTGGTTCACATCCAGCTGCTGATATATCAAGTGACTGAACTAACTATTTTAAGCATCAACAAAGGAGACTGCCATGTATTTGCTAAGTCTTTCCCTAATTTTGTCTGTTTGTCACAGTATCTACACATCTGTGCTTTTGCTTGAAGCTTAGCTGTAATTTGCAACCAAAATTTGCTTCAAAAGTTATCCATACTGTTCATTTACTAGGTCACAGAATAATGAATGCTGTTGGAAGAAATGCTTCCAGTACCAGCATAGATAACATTTTTGGTTAATACAATTTGGTAATTTTAAAATTCAAGGGGAATAACTAAGTACATTACATCCAAAAACGATTTGAAAAGTAAAATTGAAAAATTTTTTCAAAATAGTTAAATTAAAAATTTGCACGTTTGCTGATTACTTACCTTCGGTATTTTAGGTTTGTTTACTGGCTTACTTTGTAACAACTAAGAAAGAGTTGCAACAAAAACATGATTACAGCAGCTTTGCCGAAATATGCTGTGATGCCAGTTTGCACCATTTTTCATATAGTATAGCAGAAGAAAATCTACCAACTGACATTGCAAGGGTAAATGAAAGAAATAAAATATGAAGAGGAGAAAATGTAGCAGTAAGGCAGAGACTAATATTAACGTAAATAAATGCAGAAATATTTTAGAAAAAATTTCCAAATAATGGATATTTCCATTAAGCGAAAAGAAAAAAGGGTGTTTACATTCTAGCCATTCTTAATTAATGATAGCTTCAAATAAAATGACAATTCAGAATCTAGTTTTCATCATGAGAGAGAGAGAGACACCTACCTCGCTGACTATTGATGTCAGCTCTTTTGAATACACTACACCTGGGCACATCTGTCCATTGAAGCAGATATTCTTTTCAAATTCACTCTTTGATACATTTTGGTGTTCACTTGTGATGTTGGTGTAGCCTCGAGTAATCGTCGTGTTTCTATTTGGACAAAGCCAGTCCATTTTAACACTAACCAATACAGGCAGAATCATGGACCAGGCAACTGGCAGTTCAATAAAATTCACAAGAACAAACAGCCGGATCTGGTAAGGTCCAAGACCTCGGAGATGATCTAGGATGTTTTCATAAATTGATATGTAATTATTGTTCATGTTTGAAACTGTTATGCAACCTTGATAAAGTAACAAAAATAAAAACAATTATAGCAACTTCCACAAATATTTTATTGTATAATTATTATCAGACAAACAATTGAAAAGACTCTTGAAAAATGCAGAATCCTAGAGCACTTTGTTAAATGTGGTGACAAAGATAATTTATTTAAAGAAAAGGCTTGAGGATGTTTTTCCTTGCAACCTTCAAATGCAAATGCCCAAGCATCATATTAAAATTTCATAGGCAAAACTATTTTATATAATCGTACATTTGTCAGTGCTTATTGCGCAATCTCCTAGGTAGTAGGGTGCAGACTTTGAAAGATGAGCCCAATGTCTATCTTCAGAATAGCTCTAAGAAAGCTGTTTGAATCCAGCATTATTCATTTTTCTTTCTCATTTATGGAACAAACGATTAAAGGTAGTATTAAAATCCTGAAACACAAGCAAACCTTATAGATTAGTTATTAGCAATAGTAACTGTGCATACAAACCTTTACATAATTCAGTGAGTTTAGGAGAATTTAAATCACCAAGTTTTTGGTGTTTTAAGATGAAGATCTTAACAAGTCATTTAAAATAATTTAAGATTTAGTGCAGGATAAACAAAATGTAAAACAACCAATGAACAAATAAAGGATCTTGATTTATTATGGAAGAGCAGGGGTGGGCAAACTTTTCGACCCGAGGGCCACATGGAACATCTGTAAGGTCTATAGTGGGCCGCATTCAACAAAAAACTAAATTTACTAAATAACAAATTTGATAAAAGTTATTTTCACACAAAAATACAATTATTATTCATACAACTGTATTATTTGGTACACAAAGAAAGTAACAGATAAAACTGAATTTAATGTTATGTTGCTTCATAAATGTTTTTGAACAGTTAAACTCTTAATGAGATTTATGCAATTGCACACAATCCTGCACAAGTTTGTTGTAGTCAGTATTCAGCATGCTTGTAGTTATACGCAAGACAGAGTGCGAAATTGAATCTGTTAGAAGAGACCTGTTCTTTGATTTGTTACTGTTCATACATGATAAAGTCTGTTCACAAATATAGGTTGAAGCAAAGGATACACATATTTTTCTGGAAAATTTTTTCAAATTACCAAACTTCTCTGTATTGAGTGATGCATAGAATTCAGTCAGTTTCATATTCTTAAAACTCTCCTTCAGAGTATTGTCTGCTTGGAGATCAATTAATTCCAACTGGAGAACATTTGATGCTACTTCAATATTAAATGAAAAGGGGTACCTCAGCAAATTGAACCGATCTTCCATAGATTTAAAATCAGCAAACCGCCTTGAAAACTCATCTTTTAAAGCAGATACCTGCTGACTGTATTTCTCTGAACAGACTTGTGGGACAGTCTGTGTCTGTAACAAGGGAAAATGCACAAAGTTGTGCTTGCTCAGTTGTTTGGAAAAGAGTGCTAGTTTCACTTGAAATGATATAATTTCCACAAAAAATTCATGTGCAAAAACACCCTTGCCTTATAACTTAATGTTCAGTTCATTCAGTTTGTCGAAAATGTCAACTGTGAACGCTAAATTGCACACCCATTCTGCCTTTTTCATGTTACTTAAAAATTCACAACTAGTCTTCTTCATTTCAAGAAAGAGCAAAATTTCTTCTCTCAGATTCCACACTCTTCTCAAAACATTTCCCAGGCTTAACCAACGTACATTGTTATGATACAGTACATCTGAATATTTGTACTCAATCATCCAGCAGATTTCTGAACAGTCTGTGATTTAGCCCCCTGTTTCGGATTAAGTTAATGACACGTACCACAGGATCAATCACATTTGAAATCCAGGACAGATTTACACACTTTCCTGGTGAATAATGCAATGGAATGATAACACAGTGTGAAGTGGACGCTCACCTTTCACTTTGTCATTAAGCAGTTTTATGAGGCCAACATTTTTTCCTGCTAATGCAGGTGCACTATCTGTTGTAATGCTTGGCAACTTGTTCCAAGGTAAACCAGATCCATCCAAGCAATTTTTGGTACATTCATACAAATCTTGGCCAGTTGTGGTGGTCTTCAATCGTTCAACTGACAGCAACTCTTCAGTAATTGCAAAATTATCATCAATTCCTCTAATAAACACAAGCAGTTGTGCTGTGCCTTGTATGTCAGTGCTCTCATCTAGTGCCAGTAAGTACCACTCGAATGACTTGCCAGTCTCAAGTAGCTGTTCTGAAAGATTCTGCGAAATGACATCAATACGGCAAATTACAGTTCTCCTTGACAAAAATATAGCTTCAATTTTTGTTCTGACTTCTGGGCATGCAATCTCAACAGCATCAAGCATACAGTCCTTTAAAAATTCTGCTTCAGAAAACGCTTTGTTATGTTTGGCAATTTTATAAGCAAGCACAAAACTGGTCTTTGTGGCAGCCTCTTGTATGGTGGTTTGTTTTACAAAAAGATGTTGTTGTTTTTAACTCCTCAAAGTTCCTGTGCTTAGTCTGAAAATGTCTCTTCAAATTATACTCCTTAAAAACAGCAACACTGCTTCACTTCTAATATTTGTACGTTCATTCCTTGTTAGACATACGGCATTCATCTTCAAATTTCCGGGTGGGGGGTTGTAGTTTTTGTAGCACTCATTGTCAAGATAACAAAATTTGAAATATATGTTAATATATACATATTAAAAGACTTTAAAATAATACTACGTCCATCGCTATCGTCCGTTTCAGTTTAAACATGGCCGCGAAATCTCGCTGTAGTCTCGTTAAGCGCGTTGTTCTGTGAATGTTTGCAGGCCGTAGTTTGCCCACCCCTGTGGTAGAGGGATAAAAGTAATATCAGTAAAGTGCTGCTGTGTCGTGTACAAGTTTCTGCAATGGAGATGACCGAAGCGAGAGAAGCATAGAGCAGAGGCCAGGCGCTGGAGAGCGGTAGTAAGCTAGGAATTCAAATAAGGCAACTAGTTCGAGAGGCAGACACGCGGTTAACCCTGCACGCTTTCCATACACTTAACCACTATTGACAACAACAACGTTAATTAACAACAGCTAAGTGGTTTGTGGGATGTTTTTCCAGTCAACTCCACCTACAGTCGCACTCAGATCGTCGAACACGAGGGTTAATTAAGCCGCCTACGGACGCCCCTCGGTGAGCGACACAGTCTGTCGAAGACCGGCAACGTCGGAATTCCGGATTAAGGTGAAATCGGTGGAGGGGAAATGCGGCTGATGCCGGCAAGAGGTTTCAAGTGCGACAGGACCGCACCGTAAGCAGAGTCAAAAGGGGAAAGGAAGAACTGATTCGAGGAGAAAGACCTGCCTTTCGGCGGCGAACTCACTGGTGCCTGCTGAGACCTGCGCCCAGGATCACGGAGGAGAACAGTTCCGAAAATGCTGTCCAGTTGGCCGGAGGGGGAACCGAATCCGACCCAGTCAGCGATACACAGAGCCTCAGGCGCTGGCGACAGCAACTCGTTCACGTTTCTCGCCTTACGATAATGATAAACAAGTTTATCATGAGCGCTGAAGAACAAGAAATGGCTCCCCCCCCCCCACGCTTCCCGTAAAGCAGCATCACTCGGCGTCGATTTCCCCTTCACCGGTTACCTATCCAGGGTCGGTGTGTAGCCAACTCGGAATTCGTTTTAAACTTAACTCAGATGTCGCTGAGAGAACGCAGCCTTACTAATGTATTTCAACCAAATAGCTTACTTCAACGATCTGATATATATATAGTTTCAGTCTTACTAACAATTGTGCAATAGATCCCCGATACGTCGGTGTATTGGAAGATTACCTGTCCGTCAACTATTCACCCGGATGAGTCAACCGCACATGCGCAGTGCAACGTTTGCTTTTTTTTTTTTTTTTAGTTGAGTTTACTGTCTGTTGAGTGTAAAAAAAATGCGTTGATTATTTATGACCTAGATATACTCGTCATACATTCAAATAATGCGATAAATATTTGTTTCTGAGACAGCTGGAACACAAGTATATTCAAAGGTAATTTTACGACACCATACACCTGTCTGCTTGTTTAGAAATTTTTTTTTTTTTTTTTACCTTGAATATTACATTTACTTTGAGGACAGGTAAATCGTTTAACTGGCTTTGGTCTTCTGTGACCGAAACTTGTCTAACCCCCCCTCTGCATCCGGTCTACTACAACAGCATCAGGGGGAAATAGAGAGTTGGATTCCTGATGTAATATTATTAATCCAACAGCAAACCTCCTTGAAAAGAAAAAAAAAAGTGGTTTTTCTCAAATGAAATTCACATTTAAAGTAAATAAAAAAATTAAATTCCAGAACAGAAAATAGCATCATGACAAAATGATGTCACAAGAAAAAAATTAATGTTCAATCAGGAAGAAGTTTAACAACTTTTCAGAAAATAGCCTTTAAAGTTGGCACCGCAATCCCTGTATAACACTTGACAACCAACCCCATTTCAGCCTCCCTGGTGTACCAGCCACGTGTCTGAAGACGTTTACATTTAGCAAGCAAATGATATTTCCAACCTAAGACAGGTCATTCCATAAGTAATGCCCATTGTTTTCTCAAAATTCTGAAACTGTTAGCTTAAATCCTTAGTTATTCTCCTGCAGCCACCAGCACAGTCTATGCACTTACATCCTGGAACCATTGTGATAAAATTCCATCTTTGTTATGAAGCCATTGATGAACATTGTGGCAGTCATTTTGAAAGTGTCGCTCAAATGTGCCTGCCTTCAGATTGAAGACGAACAAACTTAGACTGCCAAATCATAAACTTTTGAGTTCCAAAGTAATCAATAATCATTGCCATGGTATTTCTGGTCACTACTGAGATTCTCATTCAATTTGGCTGCATCAATCTTTAAAGATCAGTTCAATATGCACCTCCATCACCCAGTAAATTTTTTTCTTTGAGTTTAGTTTCTCCACTTTTTACATAATTTACCCAGCATCTTAGAGTAATCCCATCAACACATCCCCATATAAACTCCTGTTATAGTCAATCTCAATCAGCAAAATCCCCTCAGCTCTGAAATTCAATTACTGCTCTCTACTTAATCCAAGTATCAATGCTAGCTGTTGGGATAAACTTTTGCAGTATTGGTAGGATATACTGAAATGACTTAAAATACAGTCATTGTTCAGATGTGGTGCAGGCATTCTGAGACAATCAATAGCAAACTGTCAAGCCATGACCAGGAATACCCAAATGTACAGCAGAGTTAATCATCAAGCCATATCCACTCTTTGCCAGTAGCAGATGCTGATACCTAGGCCTTTTTTGATCCTCAACCACACAGCATTGCAACTTGTGAAAAAATTGGATAACATTTTGTATTGATGTTGATCAGTTTGAGTTCCTATTAATAAAACTGCATTAATGGTTAAATAACATTTGCTTATATGTAAAAAAAAAAAAAAAGCAAAAAAAAAACTGGTTAGCAAGAATTATCAAACTACAATTCATTTTGAAAATGTCAGTCCAATATTTGTAACTACAACAGTAAACCACTTACCTTTTAAAACTGTTGAGAATTTAAAAATTTAATTACATCAGGTCAGACATTTGAAGTTTCTCTTGATTTACCAGATGCATGAAAGTTTTATTGCATGATACCTTTTAAGATTTTTTAAAGCTACAGTAACACCCTTTCTAAAAATTTGTAACGCAAGCAGCAGCCTGCAGCTAGACAGTCAAAACAGACAACACAAGACAGTTTTTCATTTAGATTTCTTTTATTTTTTAAAGCATTATCAGTTTTTCAATTTCAACAGTAGGCAAGTGAGCGAGCAGGCACACTTTCATAGGAAGAACAGATGTTGCCTTAGTATTAACAAGTTTTGTTGGTTTTTCTATCTTGTGCCAGCCTTACAATTTATCAAGGAATTTATCTAATGCTGGGATGTTATCAGACAATCCCTTGCGTTTTCTGATCTCAGCTACTACTCCTCCAGTTTTTGACTCAGGTTCGAATGCATTTCCAGGAAGATCTTTCCAGTGATCAAAAACACACTGAGGGAAAGCCTGCCCACTAGTGTGAGAGCGCAAGTCAGCCGTGAACCCTGAAGAAAAAAAAAAAATGCAAATTTTTTACACTTTCAAAATTTACTCATAAGAACAGATTATCTTATAATAAACTGCACCTGTAATAATTTAGTAAATAAAACGATGTATATAGAAAGTAAAATTTCTAAGAAAGCTTATTAGTCTATAAGCAATTAAATGTATTAGTCAAATTTAGCTTAAATTAAAGGAGAATCTGCTCATAACCAAATCAAAAACTGCAGCTCACCAAAGGATTCATTCACAGGTAGGTATGCCCGGACTAGAAACATGGGTGTGCCTGGTATAGCATTGGATTCAACTACAGAACCCCGTCGTCTATTCATCACCGAGTAAATCCCACTGGTTGCCTGAACTGGACACTAAATAGAAAAGAAAAAGCTTCTTGAAACTACAGCAAATACATATAACCTTGTGTAAAAATCCTGAAAACTGTTGATTCTATAAAATATCTTTTGAAAAACGATTGTTAAAAAAAGCACTAAAAATCCAAAATTTTATTTGAATTTTTGAACATTCTTTACCACAAATGCTAGAGATTAGGTTAAGTTTTATCCATTTACTGGTTTTTTCTAAAAGCAACAAATTTGAACAATACCATCAAGACTGTAAATCTCTCACAAACTAAAACTGCTGAACTTGCAAGTGTCCTTTCTACCAGACACCAACTATATAAAGAATTGTATTTTAAGTACATTTAATTAGTTCACTCACTTTGATTTCTACAAGGTAGAATGGCTCTAAAATACATGGTTCAGCCGTCAATATGCAGGCACAGAAGCATCTCCTGGCAGTGGGAATTATCTGTCCACCACCCCTGTGGATAGCATCAGCATGCAGAGTCACATCATGGATGTCAAAACGGACACCTCGCATATTTTCCTCACATAGCACACTCTGCAGAGAAATAAATAATGCCAAGGGTTAATTTACTGATCTGATCTTTGAAAACATTCAGCTATCTAGAAAACACTAATGAATGAAAACTTAAAATTATGTAACATATAACAAATATTGGCAGGATTATCTGGTTCTGTCATCACCTCTTTAGTTGCCCACTGGAAGCCAGCTACAACACTGTCCTTGATCTCATTGAGGTATTGCACACCTTTCGTAACATCAACCAGCATGTTTGGCCCAGTGCCTTCAGGACCAAAAGTCCAGATCTTCCTTGCTTCAGTTACGTCAAACTCAAAGTTGTCTGCAATGTACTTAGCACGCACTTTAAAATCCTGTCTGGCAGAAATGTTCCCCTGTTAATATTTTTTTTTTAAAAAAGAAAGAAAAAAGTGACCCTTTTAGCAAACTGTTTTGGTTATTTGCTGAATAAAATTTAAGACAGCAGCATACCAAAAAATGTACTTTAAAAATCTCAATCAGTTACTATATTACTGTCAACATCAAAGAGATACCAAATAATCTGTGCACCATCTTAAGAATAATGTAAAAGATAAGTTTCCTGTACAGCACAAGTTTAAAAATGATAACATTTTCCCAAGTTACTGACTGCAAATCTCCAAAATTAAACTTTTGTTTAAAAGCAGGACTCCATTATCTGTTCTAAATATTGATCCAAACCAGAAAATCCCCAGGCACCTGCTCACCGTATCAATATCTTCAGGACACCCAGAGGGCAATGGCCTGGCTTTCATGAAAAGACGGTTGTGTTTATTGGGTGACTTTGACAAACACATCCTATCTGACTCTGAACGGACTGACTCTCTGTAGGACACTACTGGCGTTGACACCTTGATGGGAATCTGAGCATGGTCTTCTTGTAGATCCTTCAAGCAGATCTCCAAATGAAGTTCTCCTGCTCCAGCAATGATGTGTTCACCTGATTCTTCAATGGTACACTAAAAAAAATAATAAAAAAATTACTAATTCTGGTAAGTTCAGCTAACTAAATTATTAAGCATAGATTAAGAAAAACTAAGATATCAATAAATAGGTCAGTTATGGTTTTTGCCAAAAAAACTTACCTGAACCATAGGATCAGACTTAGCTAGCCGTTTTAAACCCTCCACTAATTTTGGGAGTTCAGAAGGACACTTTGCTTCAACTGCCACTCTCACCACAGGACTCACTGAGAATTTCATCACCTACAAAGTCAAATAACTAATTAGCACAGTTATTCAGGGTTAACCCACTAATTATGTGTACAGCTAACTTTACATTGTGATATTTTTGTCTTCTGTTCTAATAGAGATTGGTTATTACATGTGTAGTCTTGACATCTTTGATTATTGCTCATAAAAAAAATTTATATATATATATATAATAATTGGCAGTCATTTAATTCAATTTTAGACTTTTATATTCCAGACTGTATCTGAACTTAATCTTGAAGAATGTGTTGCTCAGCAAATCAAAAAGCTCTCCAACTAAAAGAAACTATAGTGAAGATATTTCCCTGCAAGAATTTAATCCAGCATAGTGAGGGCAATTTTTGCTTTTGGTGGAAAAAGATTTCTAAACTGGTTTGTTTAGTCTGTGGAACCAGTGTAGTAGTGCTTAAAAATGTTCAATTCAGAAGGGCATTTAAGGCAGACACCATGCATATTTCAAGGTAAGTCACTTTTCACTAAGGCATCCTATGAATTTTCTTTGCTGTTTGCTTAAAACTTTAACAAAATTCAAAGACCAATGAAGTATCATCCCCACCAAAACACTGTAAAGTGGCAAATTGGAGATGTCCACTGATGTGAGAAAACAATTAACATGTTGATGACTACCAAAAGATCTGAAGTTTTCTTTTATACTTAACCTTGTGGTTACCTGTGTCAACAAAAATTCATGCCTGAGGACTGATGAATTACTTGGAATTTTGCAGCTTGTTTCACAATAATGACAATTTTACAGGAGAAATGTCTCTATTGCAGCATTTGCTGGTTATCAAGAGAAAATGCAATGAAAAGATTTGAGAGTTTGAAGGAGAAAATTGCCACATTTATGGAAGGGGGTCCCAAAAGAGCATGAACTTCTAAAATATTATAACTGGCTGTCACATTGCATTTCTCACTGATATTACTAGCCACCTCAATATGGTTACAAGGAAAAGATTTCCCCTTTCTAATGATCTGCAACTGAATAAAAACACTCAAAGATAAGCTTAACCATTACAACAAATTCTCCATAGAAACTTGAGCACTGCCATTTGAGAAATGCAACACGAAGGGACAGATGCTGAAGAGACTGTCAACATCAAGCAGCCACGTCTTTGACCAACTCATTTGGTACCTATTTAGACAACTTCAAAAAGGATTCAATCAATATTAACCCTCTTCATTAACCCATTTGTAATGTCAGAAAGTGAGTCATGGGAATTTTAGAAAGTAAAGACCATGCTCTTAAACGTATTTGCCAATTTGGGATCACCTACACCAATGAGCAGTCATTTTCCAACACCAATTTCATCAAAAGATCACGGCTGGAGACCAACCGATGGATATTCGAATTATTTTCTAGTTGGCATGCTTCAAATGTTGAAAGTCACATTAATTGTACGCATTGCTTTGCTCATAAAACATTTTTTGAGTTTTTTGACATTTGTTTTTCCCAAAGCAATGAAATCAAACATTAAAGCAGTGTGGCACCACAATGTTTGGTAGACCCAGCATGTAGTATGCCAGAGGAAAAATTTCTATACCCACCTTCATATTGTGGGCCTCTCTCAATGTTGAAATAGTACCAGTCTTTACTAAGAACTGATCCACACCAACCAGTCCACAAATGTTTCCACAGGGAACATCTTCGATAGCTTCTACATATCTCCCCATCATCAGTATAGTCCTGTAAAAAAGGGTACTTCTACTTAGCCATCACCAAACCCCTTACATTAATTAGGCAAATCAAAACACTGATGTAACAAACTGATTTATTTTAAAACAAAACGAGGGATAATTCTATTTTTTTTTGCTTGAGAAGGTACAGGAAGAAACAGATGTGGTTGCTATAAATCAATCAGAAGCAAAATGTCATTTTCAGCAATAAATTTTCTAAGGATCTGACCATTCAAGCTGATCAATTCAATCAGATACGGGTATCAAAATATATTCCTTTTACCCAGCTGTAATCTCTTCAATCTCAAAAGTTTAGTTATTAATGCGTTGCTTGTAAGTTTAACAATGCAGACACTGTCAGTCTTCACAATACCTTAGTGCATGTTCAGTCAGCTTAACTCTCAAACAAATCACAGCAACTTACCTCTGAATGCTCTTTTCATACAAATCTTCCTTTTTCCCTGGAGTATAGTTGGCTCCCATGATGCGAACTTTCTGCCCAGTGCGGACAACCCCTGAGAACACTCTTCCAAAGGCATAGAACCTTCCCTTGTCAGTGGTGGGCACCATCTTGGAAACATACATCATCAGTGCACCATCAGGATCACAATTCTTCACAGCTGTTAAAGAGTGAATGTCCATGGTAATTAGTAGAGCAGCCTCATGAAAGTGAATTTTAATTTACACAACACACAAAAAAAATAATGCAGAGAGAAGGGAGTCAATCATGTGTGTAAGGTACTAGTTACTATATACAGGCCAAAATAAAAGTGTCACAGAATCTTCCAAGAACTTACCAGTGGCAGCAGCATCATCCAGTGGACCTTCGTACAACAAAGGCATCCTGTACACCTGTGCAGTAACTGGAGAGGGCAAATGAATGACAATCATTTGAAGGAGAGCATCTCCAGCAGGTAGCCATTTCCGCATTATCACCTAAGAAAAAAAAACAAACTTACTTATATTTGCAAAGAATGAAATAAGTTCTTTTCTGGAATTTTTCATTTGTAGAATCCATTTTTTTTGATTACATAAGGTATACATTGTTAAGAATAGCAAATAATCAATTCTGTATTCACATTAAGAAAACAATTTTAAAATGGTTACATGTTTGCTCCAAAAATAATACTCTTCCATACCTAAAACCTTAAATTACTCTTTAGAACTAATAATCAGAATTTAACAACTTCCCTAGTGAACACATGGATATAAATTAACTGAAACTAAGATGTCAGTATGTTAAATGCAGCTTCATGAAATTTGGCAACTGTTTATTTATGGCTTTGTTGACTAAGCATACCTTCAGCAAGGGTTTATCTCTTAGATCCTTCTCCTCAGCAGTCAATTTCACACCCATTTTATTAGCAAGAGTAAGAGCTTCTTCATGAATCTTACGCATACAAGTGTCAAAAACCTGGGGGGAAAAAAAAGTAGACACAGTTGAGTTAACTGTTGTAGCTTTAATGGAAGAAAACTAAATTCCATTGTAATTTCCTTTTCAATTAAAAAAAAAAAATCACCAATTACCAAAGAATTAGCTCATTTAACACAAATGGGAATGCACTATGTGGAACAATGATGGCACACAATCTTAAACTGAATTGTAATAATATATACATGTAGATAACACAAATAATAAGTAATTAGAACAGACTTATATAAAACAATGCATTATTAGTTGGCATGAGCCCTTGCTTTATAAGAGCATAGCACCTCATCTTCACGCTCCTATACAGGTTATCAATATATAAATGAAATCTTGTAGCACTTTCCATAATTCATACAAGGTGGTTGCAGTTTCACTTTCTCAGTAGCCACATAACCCCATATAGTCTCAGTGTGTGTTTAATCAGCCTTTCAATGTTTCACCACAATGTCTATATGTCTGGAGTAACTTTCCTGTTGAAAGATGAATAATGTCTTCCTGAGGAAATGGTATAAGAACCTACCTGTGTCCATCAGCAGTCAGTATGCTTTCTATTTTAATCAAATCTGTGACACCCTTGGCTGAACTGCATCCTCCACCCTTACCTATTTCCAGGAAACTACACTCATTGAGATCACCTGACACTAATGCATATCTTACTGTTTATGAAGAAATGCTAACATCTGTACATGCAGCCACATCAGCTACAAGATCTCTACTGGATCATTTATCACAAAACATACCCTGAGGTACTTAACACAATTTTTTCAGTTTTGCCTATCCTCTTCAAATTGTATGCAGCCACTCCTGAAATGCAAAGTCTGGCAGCAAGCTTATGCATGGAGTAGCCTTCACCACTACAATATCACTACCTATACTTTTTATGGTCCTACAGACATGGCATTTCCTGATTGCTTGCATGTCAACCAATCAGTGTACTATATCAACACATGACTGTACTATGGAACATTTCATTTTTTACACAATACAATTCTATCACTTTTATATGCCAACAGCAGAACTCAACTGTTTATAGTGACAGCTTGTGTCACACCACACATACTTTCATCCACTTCTTTGGGGCACAGTTGCAGTCATATGCACAATGACTGTAGTCAAAGCACAAAGAAAACCCACATGACAGGTTGCTGAAGAGCAAGAAAAACCACAAGAAAAATGCCAAACTGAGCTGGTCTCAACTGGGATTTGAACTTGGCCCCCTCAAACCTAACAGTCTACTACACACATCTGAGTTATCAACACAGCAGCAAATACATCAGTACTACTTTGTGCTGTTTTTGACTATGTGGAGTCTTTATGGCAAGGCAACAATAGTATTATTCTATACTATATCATGCCAAATCAAAATGAAACATTTGCTTTTTATTTAGTTCAATAATAAATCCAGTGAGAAAGCCAGAAGTGTATAACCACTCCCAACCTACCTTGTAAATGGGAGTCAGAATAAACTGGATGAATCCCCTCACACAGCCATCCTGTTGTTCCTTCACCCACTTTTTTTCAACATTATTATAGAAATTATCACTCCACAATCTCTTCATCATTTTGTCCTGCGCTATGTTGAATTTCTGAGAATACATCTTTGCAAAATTCTTCAAAGTAAAAGCCCAACTCTGCAGACCAGATCCAAACCCAACATTGCCCTTTTGAGGATCAACCTATAATTAAAAGACAAAGGCATGCTTTGATGATTTGATCCAAATGATTTAACATGGTTCAAAAAGTCATTAAATACAAAAGAATACAGTTAAACAACATTTTGGAGCCACTAGTCCTTTAATCAGGGAGGCCTCCTTGAATTTGCCATAACAGAGGTTACAATCTCTACTTTTTTGTGCACTTCTATAACATGGCATTAAAACATCAATTTTCTGGCAAACACATCATCCAAATTTAGAAAGCAGACTAACCTTATTAGTTTGCCAATTTTAAGACTTGCAATTAAGAAAATGTCCTTAAAAAAAACTTCAATATCCCTATACCATTACAAGTGTTAGTCAAATTAAAGAAAAATAACAATTTTGGTGAACAATTTGTAGCTTTCAAAGCTACACACTAAAGTTGACACATTATGCTGGCCACCCAACCCCTTTATGTGAACACAAGGGTGCTTCAAAGAGACTACTATCATTATTTTTGTTGGGGGGGAGGGGGCATTTTTTTAAAAAAAAGAAATGTTTTACTTATAATCAAATCAACCCTGAAATCAATTTAATATTATACACCAATTTACTTTAACAGCCATACCCATTCAAGAAATTATGTAATCAACACATAAAATCATCTTACATAACACTCAAAAGGGGAAGTCAGAATTTGTTCAAAATCCCAAAAAAACAACAACAAAAAACATTCTAACACACCCACTTATATTCAATTCTACAAAGTCATATACTGTCAAAACTACAAAACATTTGTAGCATATGAAAGCAAAATTAAGAAAAGAGCATTTATTACTGCCATTAGTATGCACATAGAACTTCAACTGCTGTTCAAAAGTGGTAAATTTAATTTTTCTTATTTTCCAACAAGCTTGCTTTATTAAAAATCAAAATCTGTCTGTTAACAGCCCCACAAGGAGCTAACTTTTCCTTTTGTGGCACAGACATACACTAAAAACCACCACAGCATGTGATTTACCATACACAATGCACAAAAAAAAAACATTGACAATGATAGTTTACAGGATGGTGGTAAAATTCAGATAGCTCACCATGATGTCACCCATTGGCGAATCATCACTGTCATAGGTGGCAATGATCACATTAATATTTTCCACAACACGCTGGAAGGTTTGGTATAGATCTTCTTTTGCCAATTGCAATGTAAGTAGAGCCAGGTCCATTTTGTTCATGAAGAGCACAGGCTTGATTCGCTCAGCAATGGCTTGTCGAAGTACAGTTTCTGTCTGGACACACACACCTACAATAGTAATCCTCTCATAAATCTTAAGAAAAGTCAAGACTAGTTTTCAAAGCTGTCTCTACTCTTAAGGCCACAAAAGCTACTTTGAAGTTGAAAATTTTAAAAGCAAAATTAAATGTAAAATGTGCTACAAGTACAGTTGATCAACTTGTTAACCATTGTGATGACATCTAGCTTCTTTGAATTTTGTTTACTTTAGCATGCAAAAAACTTTTTTTTTTAAAGTGTACTACAATTACAGTAAACCAGTTATCCAACCCTAGTGGGACCTGAAGATGGTTGGATGCCTAGATTAGTTGTTTCTGAACAAGTACCACTGCTTATTCAACAGATACCTGTTCTTAGTTTTGCTCAGAACTACACATTTTTCTTTGGATTGCCAAAATATTAATAGCATTATTAAACAACATATTGCAAGGACTACAATTATCATTGCTAATAAAAATCCCAAGATAGAATACAACCAATCAACAAACAAGTGGAAAGAATGATAAGTGTCTATCATGTTGACAGTGGATACAGCTAACTCACCTGGTGACAAATACTCCAACAAGAGAAAACTATTGCAGCCAAGAGGAAATGCAATTTCACCAAACATAGCCACTTACCAGATACACAGTCTACAACAACAAGGGCACCATCAGTGACACGCAAGGCAGCAGTCACCTCAGAAGAGAAATCCACATGACCTGGTGAATCAATCAAGTTTATCAGAAAGGCAGCAGAGTCATCTCTATTCTGTTTGAGCATGTCCAAGTCTTCCTCAGGGAGAACATAATACAAGGAAATTGCACTGAAAAAGTATTAGCACAGTAAGGCAACAGCCTAATAAGAGCCCCACACATACTTCTAAGAAGAATGAAGAACATAGCACCTTGCCAAATAGAAAGGAAGCCTGAGATTTGTAACATCAAGCCTCTTTAAAAACAATTTTTTTTAAAAGTGGTATTTGAAATCAAATGCTAAACACAATACACAATTTAGTCACTGATATTCAATAAGGTGAATATTCAGAATCTGAAGCTAAATAGCACATGCAACAAACATATAAACTGAAGTAATTTAACAGATGAGGGGGCAATAAGTGCGGACAAATAGCATTCTTGCCTACTGGAGCTTTTGATGATTATTTACAATCAGCTAAAATGTTTTATAAAAAATTTAAGTCCTTAAAAAGAAAAGGCACAAAAATCATTCATTAACATCTTCAGTGTTTTTGTTAATTTAGACAAACTATCAAATAATAAAAAGTGTGTATCAATGGGAGCACACACTACATTTAAAGGTTTAAAAAAGAATTCTTACGTTGATTTGATAGTGATACATCTATCTTGCTCATCCTGACGAGTATCTGTGAAGCGAGTTTCTCCTGCTCTTCCAGAGGCAATAATACCAGCTTTACTGACTAGCGAGTCAGTTAGTGTAGACTTGCCATGATCCACATGAGCAATCACAGACATGTTTCGTATGTTGTTTTTCTTGTCCATGATCTCACGGATCTGATCAACTGTGAAGTTCACCTGTTGTAATAAAATAAAATGAATTATCTTTTTTTGCTTGTATTTATTTTATTCTTTGACTTATCCAGTACAGTAATACTTTCTGCATGGTGGACGACTTTCTGGTAAGCAAATGCTAAACTTTACCTTACTGAGATGTAGGCATATCAATAACATGAAAAATATAAATGCCCAAAACATTTGCTTAATAAATGTTTGTTATTAAGAAATATGAGCCTAATAAACATAGCTCAAAGCCATTAATAAATAACTACCTGTTAAAAACCTTGCTGGTTGAGATCACCAAAGGATAAAACTAAGAATTAATATTCAAGACTCCAGCTAGACTTGAAAGAAAAAATATTGTGCAAAGACAAATCTGTCTGGGCTTATCTCAAATGCACCCCCACAACTATCTAAAATGCAACCTTTTTACTTCATTGGTAGTTCTGATAGCATGTTTCCTCTCTCAAAAATTAAGAAAAATTTTGATTTCGCTGCATGGAAATATCTTCTTTTTGACAAAGTTCTTCCAATGCTTCAAAAACATGAAATGCTCTTCTGCCTGCTTTTTTCACTTTTAATGAATTTCCACTTCAGCAAGATACAATGCTAATATATCAAGAATTTTTTGGCTATACACTTTTGTTAGTGCTATATCATGTTCTCATGTGATAGAGCTAAAAAAAAAGAAGCAACCTCAGCCTGAAGAATTAATAATTAAATATTTGTATGCTAATCTGCTTTGCGAGATAATTGTCCATAAACAACTTTCTGCTGTATTAATATGACCTTTTCTCCAATTAGATATCATATAGGGTGAATTTTTAAGTCATTCTGCAAATGTTTTCATTCTATAAAACCAGCCAGAAACTACCTTGTAAAACTTCCAAGACTAGCTATTTGAACAAGGTGATGAGAAATTTTGTTTAGAACAATATACTTTGATGTTAATAGCCAGGTTTCTTCTAACTTTTCACTCAAGCACTGGTTTCGATTTAAAAGATGATTTAGTGGGGCACACATTATTTTTATCACATATTCCAATTTTTATCTTTTGGAATGCATAAAAACTAAACATGTAACCAGACATGCATACACCAGTTTCCTTTTGATCGCAGAAAAACAAACACTGAAAAGATTTACTAAATACCCAGATTCATGAAACTGAACTATTTGGAGTTGCAAAACAACATTTTGTTTTTGGCCAGGTCCACCCGAGGCTGAAGACAACAATGTGGTCATTTTTGCTCAGGCAAGCAGAGTCTTTTTTTTTTTTTTTTAACAGCTCGGTCTTTACGGGCTAAATAGCGGTAATGGGAGTTATGTAGACACTTAAAAGTCTTCCAGATAAATTCTCATCCACACATCTGCACCATCAAGTGTTGTTTCCTTTAGGTCATCCCTAGAGATATTTTCAAACCACTTTGCACACACACACACACACACACCCTTCCAATTCGATTTCTGGGCAATAAAACAAACAAACGCTTCAGCATGTCTGTTAGTGATGAGAACTATGGGCACTGCAGCAACCCGGCATTTTTTGTATGGTCCTTTTTTGCTTTGTCACTAGTGCGAAATACATTCAACCTTTTGTTCGCCATCAATGGAGAAGCTAATCTGGTAACGACATCCAATGTCGTCGGATTTTTTCTCTCACTGAAGAATATTTTAAAAATTAGTAAAAAAAAAAAAAAAAAAAAGAGGAGATGAAGCTGGAGGATGGATTGATCGGGGCCAAATCTTTCAAGTATTGTAATTATAATTCGAAATAGAGAGATTGGGTAGCGAAACCAGAACTAGTTAATAAGGTAAACAGTACTAGTGGTCGGATGTACGTCATTCTGGGTGGTGGTGGTGGTGGGGGGGGGATATATTCTGTCAGAGAGTACCAAGTTACGTGGGTTATAGATAAACTAGTCAGGATCGAGCATAACACCATCGGCTAGCGAGAAACTACTGTTGGGAGGTAGAAATCTTTCATCAGCAGGCTCTCATTGCAGGAACTACAATATACAGGAATTTTTAAAAATGGAGGAGGAGGAGGAGGGGGGAGGGGAAGCGGCAGCCAACGAAAGACGGCCGAGGCCGGTTAAGCAGGGTTGTGGTGGTGGATTGAGGGATTCGTACTATTTAATACCAGGACGGCGGCGGTAACCGCCTCCACACGGGACCGTCGGATAAAAGAAAGCGAGAGATGGGAAAGAGGGGGGGGGGAGACCGCCTAAACCAGAACCACCCAGCTCTCTCCCTGACCCCCACCCGGTTAGCCGTACCGACACAACAACAGCAGCATACTGGTGAAAACGTGTAAGATTTAAAGAAAATAAATAATAATAATAATAATAATAAAAAAAGAAAAGAAAAAAGATTATTTTTCTCCTTCTCCTCCTCCTCCATTTCTACGTCGCCCAGCTGTTTTCCGACATTGCCGCTGCTCGGTTTCATTGAATTGCGATGACATATCGGAGTGAGAAGACGGAAATTCGCCCGGAAAACGGGCCGAACAAGCCAGATGAAGCAGAAGAACGCCATCCCGAGAAAAGGACTGGCTCGAACGGAAGGAAGCGGAGAAGGGATGGCGCTTACCATTTTGGATTAGTTCGGATTTTTTCGTCTCAAACTCCAAAGATCCAACTATCCTCAATGGCGGAACCCAGCGTAAAAGGACCACTATCGATTATAATCACGTGAACACGGGATTGGTTGTGAAATGCCACGTTACGACTTCGAGGCCCTCTAGTGACGTCATTGAGTTAACTATGGAGCTGGCTACCCCCCCCCCCCACCACCCACCTCATCTATTCTCGAACACCGCGGGCGGCTCGTAAATTTAATTTTTATTTGTTATAAACCTAAAATTATTTTTTGAAAACGTGGACCAAAGTCAATCGCGATATTCAACGACTAAAACAAAAGAGTACGCGCTTTGCCGCGAGGGTACTAATTTTTAGCGCATGATGGCAGCACAGTCCCCTTGTCGTGTTGGGATGCACAATGGCTTAATGAGATACAGGTATTCGATGACCGAACTCGGTAAGCATACGCCGGCGCGTTTCCATTAAATTCATGCGAAAGAAACGGTTCCAGTCTCCCGAGTTTTTGTTGTAGCGAGGTAGGTTTTGACAGAGTGAGCGGAAAGGAAAAGGAAAATTTGGCCGGGTGGGATGAGTTGGCGTTCGCTCGCCGTCGTCAGTCTGCTAGTTCTATCTCTCCCCCCCCCCCCCGGACTGTCATCATTTGCTTCATCCATTCTTTCGTTTGTTCCTGATCCTAAACTTCTCTATGACTACAAGTACTGTTTTAGCGTAGGGTTGGTTGGTGCACTTGTGTCCAAATCCAGCGTAGTCTGCCCTCGACACCCCGCACTTGGATTGGACTGTGGTAGCTGGGGAGGGAGATTTCGCCTTCCATGTCGTTTACCTTCCAGCTTTCTACCTTATTAACTACTCAAGTCTAAACGAAATAAAATTCGAGGGCTTATTTCGGAATTAAATCCCCCATTGATGGTGAGGAGAGGAGCCATCTGAATATATATATATATCCCAGCCATTCGATTAGACCTTGGCGTTTTTCATCTCATTTAATGACAAATCTGAAGCCAATTATTCCATTTCGATCAATGAAATGGATTAACAGCTTACGACCCAACTCCGGAGCCTGGGATTCTGACTGACTGACTGACTGCTGGAATGTTTTAAACAATCGAGATAATTTTTGTGATAACCGTTTTAGTTTATAAGACACTGACTGTACTAGGAAATTGAAAATTTTTTAACTATGAACTTTTCCTGTGGAGTCTGAAATGTCATAACAAATTTTACTCTTCACGTAATTGTCGTCGTTGTTGTATAGAACAGGCTATTTAAACGATATAAATAACAGCAGAACAAAATCAAACCCTCAATACATTTGAGCCATTTTCACATTTAAAATTAATTATTCATTATTAAATTTTTTTTTCTTTTAGAGCCAAGAAATCTGTCTGGTATCTGGTACTATTTTATCGGTTATTAATAAAAATATTTAAAAAGAATGTGTGTTTCTAAGACTAGCCATCAAATCCACCAACTTCAGAAACATTTCACACACACACCCACTAAATTCAGGCCAAGAAGAGAAAGAACAATTTTTCAAACAAGGTTTTTTTACTATAGTTGTACAAGATAATAACCAAAAAGAAAAGGTTGGATGAGAAAACACATATGAAAGAAAGCAGTTTAGGCTCTGGAACAAGTTTTATAAGCTTCCATATATGTATATTTACTATGATTTGGAAAGTAGTCAAACCTTAAAGATGGCTCCTCTCTGTGAGCAGTGCAGGGATACAATATAAATAATTTGCTCATGGTTGTGCTGTTGAAGCATCTTTGAAATATTTCTGGGAATTATTGTTGTAATGTTAACACAGCAGGCTGCAGCATAGGAAATGTTTGTGCATCAACTAGACATTTTAAAATTGTTTGTAGCCAGCTTTCTAAAATGATGGTTTTGCAGATTTCTAGTGAGAAATATTTTTGATAAATGTGAAAAACTCAAACTGGGAACATTTCAAACAAAACCAGTCAGATCATGAGCATATTTATTGTTGTTTAGAATTGCATAGAAGTTATCACTACATTGGTGCATGTTTATATAGTGAAAAACAACAACAAAAACTTTTGTTTTAGATTTTTTTCTAGTTATGACTAATTATTATTAAGATCCATTTGTTAAAGGGTAATTTTCACTTCATTTAAAATTCTGTTCACCACAAAAATTTAGAAAATGCTTATTTGTAATGAATTTATTGAACCTTTATATATGTAAAATATGCACCTGTTAACAAAACAAAACAGCCAGTTGTGTCTTCCCAAATTATTATAATACTTCAATTATTTTTATTTATATAGAAACTTTAAAATATGCAAATAATATGTTGGAAAGCTTATACTATTTAAAAATACTTTGTATCTATTGGCACATCTGATTTTTTGTTTTTGTAAAGTAGAATACATCATTTTGAAACATTGAAAATAGTTATCTTCTCTTGAATTTAGTACAATGTAGTGAAAATTAAATAACCTGTGTTTACACTAATTGATTATTGGAAAAGAAAGAATTGCTTTATATGTAGCATTTGGATGGTACATTTATAAGATGGAAGAAAGATATGTCTGCAGTAGATAACTCCATCTAATTTTGTGTGATTAAAAAAAATAATTAAAAGTTGATTTTTAGGATTTGATTAATAATGGAGTAATTATCGTCCTAATATATGAATCAGCATAACTCCCATAATTTACTTATCTAAAATAACACGAAATAATTTTTTTTGTGAGTGGGCCTTTAAAAAACTAAAATCAGTTTCATTGTAATGTGCATGCTCTGTCACAAAAGATGACAACAGCTATTGTTAAATTGATGTTAGGTAACATCCATTGTTGTTATTTCCTATTGTATTGAGTAATTAAATTATTTTGTTACACTCCTGAGTAGATTGTAAGAATCAGGTCAGAAATGATGGCATAAACATGTTTGGTAGTTTTAGAGCTGTTACCAGAAAGTAGGAAGGCATTATGGGAAGGGCAGAGAAATATAATCTACTGTACCATTCTTTTACTTAAATTAAAAACCCTTTTTTCTAATATTAAACTGTCCTGATACTTTAACCAAATTATGACCCCTATTTTTGGTAATTGTAGATATATCCAAAGAAGAATTTACTGTCAATGCCTGTAATTATTTTGAAGGATCTCCTCTGAAACATTTGAGATTAAAACTGGATAAATTTTGTATTTTAAACTTTTTTTTTTTTTTTTGCATACTTAATGGAAATTCTCTGCCACACTTTTTTTTTTCATGATTTCTGTGTTTTCTTAATTTTGGACAGTGTTTTCAAGATGTTGATTTATATAACAGTGCCAGTGAAATTTCTATTTTCTGATAGTTGGTTACTTATTTCTAGCAGTTATATTTAATAATTTAGTAGTTTTGCATTTGAATAATTCTGTAACTCTTTTCCTATAAATAATTACATTTTAAAAAAAAAATGCATATCCCAAAGATGTTTTTTGGAATTTTTGCTTCATAATGAATGACATTTAAAAATGCTATGACCAGAAACACGTTTTATGTCTGAGTATTAACATTTTTGGAAAATGAAAATTTACTAATTTCTTTGTGTTATTGGTAGACATGGAATTTCTAGAAAATATCTTGATTATTTTTAATTATATTTTCATAAAAAATTGTGGTTCTTTATGTTCCTTAATAGGTAAAATTATTTAGAGAAATGGTCTCAATTAAGTCCAGTTTGATTTCTTTAATAAGTTCAACTTTTGATTTTGTTTGATATGACAAAAGTGGTATAGTATTTATGATGTCCAACTGGCATAGTTATTCCTTAAATGGCTTGCATAAATATCTTGATTTGAGAGAAATACATTGATCTAATGTGGAAGTCAACCTTACAACAACATATCACCAACATTTTGTTGACTTTCAAATACACTCGGGTGATTCTGGACTCCTCAGTTATATGCTGCCCTTTAGTGGCTTTTGGCCCTTCATTTATCAGTCTCCTACCCCAAATCAGCTTTGCTTTCTATTCTAAGTAAGAACTTTTAGGCAATATATATCTTGCTTCTTTTTTTTGGCACTTTCACTCAGGCATTTGAATATTGCTTTTCACTATCTAGATGAGAAATTGTATGCAAACACTGTATGGAATTATTTGCATTTTCTGTTGCAACTATCAACATAGCCTAGAAAATAGTAGTTTGGGCATTAATGGAGAAAGGTGTGTACCATTTTATATTTTCTCTGATAAGGAAACTGGCAAACACAAGGTATCTAGCCATTACTTTTTTTTTTATTTAAGGAAAAATTAGACACGAAATAAGCTGCAATGTCCCTTTTGCTTTAGTACAAATGTTTCTTAATTTAATTCACTTCCCAACTTGCATGTTTCTAAGATTTAAAAATGAATAACCTGGCTTGTTAGCTTCCCCCAATAACAACTATCATTTATGCAGGTCTGAGGTTTGTTTGTAATAAACTTTGCTTTATTGCCTGCTATTTTAGTAAATTTAGTTTGAGGATATGCTACATAACAGTTTAGTTGAAAAGTGTACAAAATGATAATGAATGATTCTAAGTGCAGAATGGAAAGAGAAAATTGTAGTGAAACTAATTGCAAAGGAAAGAAATGTTTTTTTAAAATAAAAGAATTAATGATAGATAGGGTTTTGAAGCTTTTAAAAATGTGAATGTAGTTCACTTGACTGAATAATGATCAAGTTCATTAAATTACATATTTTAAATTCACCCTTCTTGGTTCAGTTTCTTAACTTGGCAATGCATTCCAATCAAAAAGTTATTATTGAACAACAATTTCTTTTCCTCTGTCAAGTTCTGTTAAGCCTAATTCTATTAGGAGAAATTTGTGACCTTTAATTTGTGGAACATTTTAGGGGGGACCAATTTTAAAATATGGTAATTTATTTGAAGAAAAATAGAAAGTTAAAATTTAGTTAGAAACTTCTAAGCAGTAACATATTAAGTAGGTTACCATCTTTTCAAGGATTGAGAGAGCAAGCATTATACAAATATTTCTGTTTGAGAAATGATGCAGTTAATTTCGGCCTTACATTTTATATAGTTGGGTGGCCATTATTCTTTAGTGACATTCCATAAATTTATAGTTGGTGAATGGACTGCAGAACAACTCATTCAATTCCAAACTTAGTGCAATATAGCAGTTATATTTATATACTTAATAAACCTATCCAATGATTTTCAACAAATACAGATATGATAGTAACCCAGATCCATTTTGTACATAATACCTATTTTAAAATGTAGATGGAAACTGCTTTAACTTAGAAAATGTTTTTCTAAATTTCTTTGCATATTTGTGTTATTCTAAACTTCCTCTGTCCATTGATTATAATAAAAAAATCTCTGCTGCTTCCTTCATATTGATGTTTGATAGTATAATTACACTTTTGTTGATTGCTCTCAATAAATTGGATAAGATGCATATTAAACATCTGAATGAGTTATAACATGGTTTTAATAAATGTGCTTCTAATTTTTTATGGATAAAGGATAAAAGTAATAAAATCTGATCAAAACAGTATCTTAATGTCACAATGATGTTTGAGAGGATTAAGTTTAACCTGAAAATGTTAAAGATTTTCTTTTTCTTTTTGTCAGTTTGAAGCTAACTAGTGAGAGTGGATACAAGGTTATGAGAGAGCAATGTCTGACCAGGAAGGTGGTGGATCTTCTCCTGATACTGAGGATAACTGTGATCCAGATTTGGAAGGAGCCTGTGGTGGTGGAGATTCCTCATTGCGTGGATCGACACTGAGCTTTGAACAGTTATCAGAACCCACTGCTGATGATGGAGACAATCTGAGCATGGAGGTGAATCTGGGTGAGGGGAGCTCTCGGCATGCCAGTGAGATCAGCTCCCTGTCATATCAGAACCTGGTGGAAGAGGGTGAGATCCTAGATAGCATGTGCTCACATCGTGAGAGTGATGAGAGTGGAGAGTCATGTAGTAATGAATACCCAGATGTTGAAATAGACTTTCAGCACGAGGGCTGCACTGCAGATGCTCTTGCAGATAGCTTGACTGAGAAGCTACGTAAGTGCACAGGCAAGGACTTTGGATCTCAGCAGAATTTGGCACCCGATATCCTTGGGAAGAGGAGCAATGTGAACTCAAGAAGTGGTTCAGACACACTTTCGGAAGGTAGTGAGAACATCATACATTTTTATAACTTTAATAAACGGTCTTCTGGAAAGAATACTCACAGTAAATATTCTGATGGGCAACTTGAGAAGGAGGCTGTATACTCTGAGAGGAACGGAATGAGCATTACTGGTGATGAGAGGGTGAACCAGAAGTGGGAAGGAAGTGTGACTCTTAGAGAGCCAAAGAAAGAGCCAGATGATGGACAAACCAATGGTGTAAAAAAACGAAACAGTCTAGAAATTAGAAATAATATTCCAGTTGTTGGTGAAGTTAAAAGTTATGATAAAAGCTTCCAGGAACCAATCAAATATAATTTACAAGGAGCTAAACCAAAAATCAAAAGGCAGTCACCAGGGTTTGCTCATAGGGTGACAAGTAGCGGCAGCTCTGAAACTTGCAGTGACAGAGATGGATCAAGTTCTGAACGAGAAACAACCATGCACAACCCTGTAGCTCAGGACAACAGTCAGATTCAGTCCACAATTGACTCGCTAATTAGAATGTCAAGTAATATGACAGAAAGTATGAACAACAATAGAAAGGATGTGAATATAGAAAATGAGTATGATTATGTGAAATATGCTCGAATCCAGCAAGGTAATTCTTATGTGGGAATGCGTTTAGCATATTCAAGTTCAAATGATTCACTGAACTTTAAAAGGAATAGTATTGGCTTAAATAGCATCAGCAGTAATTCTGCAGAAAGTTCACGGGAATGCTCTCCAGAAAAGGTACTTCATCAAAAGAATGGACTGGACTCCAGCATCAGCAATCAGCAGGTAAACTTTAGTGAGGATACCTTGACAGAAATTCCTTTGAATAATGCAGAGATACTGTCAGCAGATGAAAAAAGGGGTTTTACCCTGTCCCCAGAAAACACTGAGTGTGACAGTGCTGAGATAGAAAGTGTAGTTTCAGAGGAAGAGAAGTCAACAGCAGGCGGCATGCCTGTTGTGGAGGATGGGCTATCTGGGAGTCAGGCGAGTGATGTTGATGAGGCATTTTCTCATGACACGGACTCACCTGCAAAGATACTCCACTCAAAGCAGAAGGCTGAGATTGAACAGGAGTTGAACGGCTTGGACAACCACTCACCAAACTGCAAGCCCAAAGACATTGATGCCCGGGCCATCATGGATGACTTAAAGGCCAAAAGAGAAGCTTTGGATCTTGCCATCTCAGATATAAAAACTGCAATAAAAAAGAGCAAGAATGTTACAATGAAATCTCCATATGAAGAAGAGCTTGAGACCGCAGAACCAGTTTGGATCATGAGGTGAGTTGATCAATACTTAAACTTTACCTTGAGTAAATTTACTCAACAATTGTTTACCTGTAAGAAAAATCTGGTGACACAATGTGAGTTGTTTTGTGAAAAATTTCTGCAATAGTAGTTTTAACTCTCTCATCTTTTAATGATTAAAATATTTTTGATAAAGAAAATCACAAATTCAGTTTTTTTTTTCATTTTTAATGAAGAGCAACAAGAAATTGATATTTAAAAAAAAAATATTGTCAAAGATAATTTCTGTGATGTGCTATCATAAAACATTGAGATATTGCAAATGAAGACTATGAATTAAGAATTGTAGGTAACAGTGTATGACTGCCTCACATTGTAACTAGAATTTTAATGATTACTAACTTTTAAGATAATTACTGTTTAAAATTTGACTCCCTCATCTCTAATGTGCACTAACCATGACAATATTTTAAATTGTTAGAAGTACACAATTAATTACTTTAGGCATTAAATACATAAATAACTATCTAACATATATAATGACTTGGCTTGGAATTCAGGTAGATTTTTTAACCCCTAATTCTGTTCAATGAAGCTACTAATGCCTTGTTAACCTTATGGCTATGTTACAGTGCTAGTTTGAATTAGTTTTGAATGTTTTTTAAATGAACACTGCTTAAACCTTGGGGTATGCATAAATTATACAGTTAACTATGCTAATCTATAGAGAATACCATTCTGTATTATTGTGATCCATAATAATCTGGTAGCTTGAATAATTGTGACCTTGAAGACTAGCATATTTGAGATGTGGAACTAGAAAAAATTGAGTTTACTTAAGCCACCCTAACAAAAGGAGGAACTTACTAGAAGTTGTAAGAGAAGATCAGGGTTGGCATTGAAGAGAAAGGAAAAACATTCCACTAGCTAGACACAAGATCCATTAGGGAGTGGACATTGGATATCTTCTTGATAATCATCTTCCTTGTTCTTCAGATGGTGACACCAATCGTCTTAATAAACGTAGCCATTCTCCTGAGACCCTCCAAGTCTCCGAAAAGGTTGTCCCTCACTGGTATCGATGCTGGCCACATGGCTCGTCGGGATCCCTCCTGCATTGGGCAGTCTTGGAGCAGGTGCTGAGTGGTCATCAGAGTTGTGTTACATTGACACATCTCCGACTGGCCAATTTTCAGCTTGTTTTCTAGTAGCGTTAACTCACGCTCCCCACCTGCCAACTATACAAAACGGTGTGAGGGGATCTCCAGTCATTGAGGGTGGGCCCCTTTGAGACTTAGGGTCCGACACTCTTCCTTCCCGGTGGATCTCGGGGGATGAGCACCACATCTATAATCCAATCTGGTTGTCTCCATTTTGAAGTAGATAACATGATGTGGCAGTTAGGCACCCATGGGTACCACATCTCCGATTTTAACCATGAACCTTTATTGGGGGTTCCTCCCCTAGACCAACTTCTACTCGTGGCTATTGAGCTTGGTCTACCCTTGTTTGTCCTCTGGGTTTTCTCCCGAAGCCTTTCTCATGAACGAGTATTGCCGCAAGGCAGCGGAGGTTTGGAGTCAGAGTTTTCCTTCTCTTAGGTGAAATGTCTGCCGGGACTAATGAGCTTCACCTACCCGAAGCATCACTGGTTTTTAGGCACCAGAAATTCGCCTTCGCCCCTTCTGCTAGTTTTGAACACACCTGCTAGACCCATATCTGGGCCACTCGTGAAGGCCAGGAGTTGGATATGGCTGTTAGAGGCTATATGAGTTGTATTTCCTTGGAGGCATTTAATGAGCAGAGAACTTACCTCCTTGCCCACCCTCTACATAACAGCCCTCATGGTGGACCATCTTCTTGATGAAAATAGCATTTTCAATGTGCTGAATGATTTCTGAATCCATCTTAAATAAACAATTGCAAAAGGATGTAAGGGAGATAATCAAAATCGTGGTTATGTAATCCTTTTTATTAAATGAAGATTCTTAACAAATCGTGGAGCTAGCTTGAGCGATATGGTTTATTCATTTTCCTATTTTTGTTTGATGTTTGACCTGGTATTTGTGTTTAGCATATATGTAATGCTCAAATAATTTGGGTAATACTAAAAAGAAAGAAAATATCTTAGTGATTGATACCTGCAGTGGTAAACTTGTTTGAAATCAGCTTCCTGGAGCACACAACTATGATAATTATTGAAGAAACAAGATGGAACATTATCAACATTTTAATAAATCAGAAAAATTTTAACAAAGAAATAACAAATCACTGGTATGATAAAATGTTAATTGTTTTATTAGTTTCATTAAAACTGTTATTGATATTACTACCTAGTGGGCTTTCACAAACAATATAAGCAGAGGTCTGAGTGTACCAGAACGAACATTTATATATATGTTCAATGTGTGTGTGTGTGTATATATATATATATACATACACATTGAACAAAAAACAAAATGGGAATATTTTGTACAGCTATTTACAGTCACATTGGCCATTGTAGAAAGTGTTGCATGATCCTTCATCTTTTTTGTCAACCTAAGGATTGAGTTGTGACAATTCTATTGCTTTAGCACTACGTGTGGCTGTTTGTCTCTGGGTTTCGTCTATTTGCAAGTCACACCACTTGGTTGATTCCAACTTTGCATAACAGTGGTCGACTTGGGTATGAAACCTGTGACAAATGTTCTCACATTGAAGTTAGCAAATATTAATAGTATGGTGCTTCAATGATAATAGCTTAACAATGAGAAATGATACCTAGTCATAGCTAGGCTACAGATAAAGATGCAGCTGCTGAACTTTGTGTAATAGTGCATTGTCAACTGACTTTGGCAGAGGTATAGAGAGAGAACTCAGTTCAGTTTATGAAAGATGTGGCAGGGGAGCACCAGAGTAATACTGACTGACACTATGACCATTACATCAACTATTTGGCTTGATGTAACCAAACTATCCCAGCATGTTTTATCTAGAAGGAATTGCAGTAGGTCCATGCGACCCTTTTACCTCTGACCAGACTGTAGGAACGCACTGCTAATATACATATTATATGTTAAGTATTTCACATGCCTCTAACACCAGCACATTGTATAATAAGATATGAGGGGACCAGGATTCATTTTCACTGGACTGTGGCAGACTGCAGCAGGCATTCTTCTCTAATAAGATTAAATTCAACCATCAATTTGCTGATGGTGGTTTGTTTTGTTGGGATGATCATCTTGAGTAATGGTTTTATAGTCTGGTGGTGTGTCACATGATTCATAAAAGTGAACTGCTACTTGTTGATGGAATTTTACCAGTCAGAACTATCTTGAAGTCTTTAGATCTATTATAGTGTATGAAGTTATGGTAATTATTTTATCATCATATATGATAATGCAAAAGTTTTACAGACAAGAATAATTGTAAACAACCTTCAAGAGGAAAATAGCCAATATTTTCCATAACTTACTCATTTTCCTGATCCTAAACAACATTGACATGTCTAGGATGACCTCTCTAATTTTGGAACTGTATTACACCTAGACAGAAGAGTGGAATAGTTAAATAGTAAGAGGTATGATACTGTAGTACAAGGCAGAAGTGGCTATATATACTTTGGCTTTAGGGTGTGTAGGTAGTGACTATTCGTTGTCATTATGATATCACTAAATGTATCAAACTGTCCAAGTATTGCATGAAATGAACTCTCTATATGAAAACTTTATGATCACTTGAATCATACAAATTTTTTATTGTCAATGAATTCATACAGTTTATATCAAATAACCATATATTGTTTTGATCAGTACACACACAAACTCAGAGGCATATGCAATACATTTTTCCATTAAAATATAAGAATTATAATAAAACACACACATGGAAAGAGGAAAGAGAGCATTAAAAGAAGAAAAAACTACATTTAGTGGTGGATTGTATATTTAGTCTTGGCATTTCTAATATCAAAGACTTTAAATATTCAGACATTTTGGCTTTAAACTAATTTAAACTAAGGTTGTTTTAAATAGTTAAATGTTGGAGTTAGCTAGCTATATATTGTTGGTCTTGAAGGGTCCATGTTGTTTTAATAGCTACATCCAGAATCTAAAGGACTAAAATTCTTGTTTGTTGTCACACTTGTGCATTGATTGGCTTATTGCTCATGCCATCTCTAGTTACACATCATTGTGTATTGGCTGTGGAAATTTGTCGAGAGATGGTCTTCTAGGGAAGAGAATAGTTATTCATAATAATCACTAAAATAATTGGAAAATTTTTAAAGGAGTGGACAGTAACCAAATCCTAACAAAAAATTTTCAAACTTTCAACTAAGTACATGTATTAAAAACTGCAAACTACATAGCAGATCAGTCAATGTATAACTACTATTGCAGGGATGGCCAGAGGACCAAGTATGATTCTTGCTCTGGTTAGCTTGGTTTGGTGTGCCTTGGCATGATTGGTTTCTTCTCGCTCTGGTTTCCTCCCTCATTTAAAATTAAAGAGTTCTAGTAGGGCTTTCTTTGCCAAAGTGAAAGTGTCAGACCCCTCATAGTGTGGGATAGGCAATGCTCTTTAGTAGATAATCATGGCACTACACTGCATCATCAATGTTGTCTTCATTGTACAGAGGCTGTCTCTTTTAGAAACTGGCGGGCAACACATTTGCAACTAATATTGTAAAAGTGTAGTGGAAATGGACTGATATTTTAATGTTTATATTATAAGATTTACTAAAGCATAAGTTTTTAGATTAATTGCTTAATGGACTACATTCTTCTTAATGCAGATGAATTATGAATGACTGCTACTATTAAAATTTGTATGGCTAATTGTCCACAGTTGGTGATGTGGAGATGTACTGTCTCCTGTTATATATTGTTCAGCAATTGTAGCTTCTTTTTTTTTTTATCAACTTGTTCCTGTTATTTTTATGGTTTGGTTTTAGTTTTTTGTTTTTTTTCTTTTTAATGATTGAAAATTGCCATTACTACATTCTACATATCTTTTTTGATCGGTAAGAGTGTCATTGTTGAAAAATAGTGTAGTCATTTGGATTTTACTACACCAAGCAAAAATTCTGAAAAATGTGCAACTCTAGGATTTTGTTTTGACATTAGAGGTTTTTTTCTCTTTTTTTGTAAAATCTGTGTTTTGGCTGTCACTATGGTAATGAAATACATTTTGGATAGCAGAAAGGGGTTGGGAACCTTTTAAGGGTGCTGAATTGCACTTTGCTTTTTCAATTTAAAAGGTAAGCATACCCATGAAGTTCAGACCACAATGACTACAGTTTTCAAGCAAATGATTATTAAATGCTTGTCAAGTTTAAAGCAACTGAAACATGACACTTATTTTAACAGAAATGCTATTATACATACTACTGCAAAAGTTTATTACTTAGATTGGAATACTTTTAGCTTTGCACAGGTTTCTGAGTGATCACCTATCAATCTGCTGTTTGAAGGACAAACAACAAATTTCACATATGGAAGTATGTGGATCCCAAAGCTAAAAGCATAAGCAAAAACTTTTTTAAACAGTTCAGTTTCTCTGGAAGTGAAACTCAGCAGGTCATAATAGAGGATCCAGGATCAGTCTCATCATTTTTGAGTTTAGTCTACAGATATTTAAACTTTGATTACCTTAAGTCTGAGGTTTTTAAAAAAACCTCAATGAGCTTCATTTCATCCATTGAAACAAAGATGTATCCAGGTCATTCTTGTCAAAATGGTCAGGCTTAATGATAAATGAAAACATTGGTCCAGGAGTTGGAAATCTTGAAACCTTTCAGAAAATTCAGATTCTAACTTTTGCAGGAGCAGGCCAATCTCATTGATATCAGTGGAGCAATGTGATGATAGCTGTTTTAGATGAGGGAAGTAGCAGAAGTGTACATGAATATTTTGGGAGAAAATTCTCCCATTTTGAAACATGCCTTTAAGCTTTTATACAGATATATAAATGTTTCTCCTGACTCTCGTAGGCAGAAGTTAAATTTGTATAAGTGAGATGTTATGCCTATCAGTCAGGAACATGAGCTTCTCCAGCCACTTGTTGTCATCCAGTCCATTGTAGTTTATTTTTGTTTTTTTGGATAAAAACTCCTTGAGGGCAGAGAAAAATTTTACAAAGTGATCCAACACTCTGCCATTGCTAAGCCAAAGGGCATTACTGTGAAGAGGAATCTCTGTATATGCATTGTCCATTTCTTCCAGCAGGGTCTAGAACTGAGGAAGAAGCAAGAAAATTAAATTCACCATCTTTACAGTAGCCATCACAGCATTAATTTGGAAATCTCACATAGGCTTTCTTGGTGAACAATGCAGGGAACTTTGGCAATCAGATTGCCAATATACTGTTTCAAGAGTTGCATAAATGTCGTATCCTTCCTTACCATTAGCAGAAACAGCATCAATGTTTACAAAAAAAAAACATTTTTAATGTTGATTTTTTTTCCCAAAATGTTTGATAAAAGACTTCATAATGTCAGTCTTTTGTTGTTCCATGTGTCCGAGCAAAATAGTTTTTATCTGATTCTGAAGCATAGTATATTGCAAATAATGATGAAATAAGGAGTGTCATAAATATCAGTGCCACACTAAAATCCTCAGTATTTTTTAAAATTCTGTAGTTTGCTGGTCTCTGACGTCTGCCATTTCACTTACATGTCATTCAAAAATCTATGCAGAGATGGCATTTCTTTTATTTGAGACAGAATCCTTATTTAGCAAATCATTGAACAAATACTGAGAGATACTAAGAAATGCTGCTTTTAAGTACTGTCTGTGAAAGGCTGACCATGCTTTGCAATGCACATTGCAGTTTTGTAACTTTCTTTAACTTGATTTTTACTAGTCTTATTTGTGTGAAAATACTGCTTTGGTTTTTATGTTATCACTATTAATTGCCTAAGAAATGTCTGTCTTTGCTTGATGTTTAAGACAATACTTTCATGGCAAAAATCTTTCTTTGGCTGCAGTTTGAAATTAATTAATCTAGATTGTGAACCAACATTTTGACACTAGTGCACAGTGCCAGGAAGTAGAACAAAAAACACAACAGTTTATTATATAGGCAAAACAGGTGGAGACTATGAGCAAGACTCATAGTAGCATTGAGTAGACACCATCGACCACTCATATAGTCTTTATGTACCCTTCACACTTTGGTTTCCGAGGTATTGACTATTTTCATTTGGTCTCTGATATAAAGATTTATTGGCAACAGAAGATCATGGGTGTGTGAATAGTTTGGGTTTCTAGCAGCCCACTTGAACCATTACATAACCTTGTAGTGTTTGATGTTTAGTTGTCAGTCTGCATGAGTTGCCATATCTGTCAGTGTGCTGCTGTGCATGTAACTGTTCAGTACCCATTGAGTTTTCAGTACCATTCCTTGACCATTGGAGGATGCTGGTGGGATCTATACTACTAAAGGGCTATCATGGATCTGGTGTAGCATTTAAAAAAGTGATCTTGATTGGCCAGATAATCAGTGTACCATACAAAACCTGCCCACTATGCTGTCTTTAAAACAAATGCCATAGGTTGCTGATCCCTAGACTAGTTCATAATGTTCTGGCCTGCTTTGGAAAAAAATTCTTATATGGCAGTTATTCCCCAGTGTGGTTTGAGTCAAACTGCCTAGTTAACCGAAGCTAATACCTTTCTGACTAAACTAACCTACATCATCTGTAGTTGCAAGAAAGAAACAAAATAACTCAATTTTGACTAAGGTTGACCACCTTAAGAGTTCATGTACTAGTTAACAGCTTGCATGGTGTTGCTAAATTCTGTCCTGTCAGTGATTGATTTATGGAACAACACATGAGTGAGACACTTCACACTCATTCAACTATTTACAGTGTTCAGAATACCTTAAAGCAGAAATCTCAGTTATCGATATTCCATTATATAAGGAAAGCAGCTAGAATACGAAGTCTGTTGAAAAAGTATACGACCTTAGGCTGGGAAAAAAAATTATGTACTTGGTGGAGTTCAATTGCTAATCCCATTCGAAGTAGGCCCCTTGTACCTCCACACACACAGCCCATCGATCCTTCCACTGTTTGAAGCACATCTGGAATGCTTCTTCCGGAATGGCTCTCAGCTCCACTGTTGCATTCTGCATGATGTCCTCTTGGCTCTCAAAGTGGGAGCCTTTCAGTGGCATCTTCATTTTTGGGAACAACCAGAAGTCAGGAGCCATGTTTGGAGAGTAGGGAGCCTGGCGAATGAGCGAAATGCTTTTCTTTGCCAAGAAACCTTGGATCAGCTGCGACAAATGAGCTGGGATGTTGTCATGGCATAGCTGCCAGTTTTGCGAGGCCTACAGATCCGGTCTCTTGTGCCGAACTGCATCACGAAGACGACGGAGGACTTCCTGATAGTACTCCTTTGTAACTGTTTGTCCTTCTGGTGCGTATTCATGATGCACAATGCCTCAGTAGTCAAAGAAAACAGTCAGGATCACCTTGATTTTGTTCTGGACCTGACGTGCTTTGGACCTTGGCGACGTTGGGTGCTTCCACTCTGATGACTGAGCTTTGGTTTCTTGGTTGTTCCTGTACACCCACGTCTCATCTCCAGTTATCACTTTATTCTGTAACTCAGGATCCCTGTTGGCAGTATCCAGCAGGTCCTGCGCAACCTCAAGACGAAGTTGCTGTTCCTGAGAAAGCAGCTTGGGCACAAATTTCGCTGCCACTCTACACAAGCCCAAATCCTTTAGAATTGCATGTGCAGAATCTTTACTGATCCCAACCTTGTCACCAATTTCCTGCACCGTCAAACGATGATCCTCCATTATCAGGGTCCACACTTTCTCGATAACTGTATTGCGGCTTGTTGATGGCCTCATGGAACGCTGGTCACACTCCCCAAATGTGCGGCCATCTTTGAACTTGTATCATTCTTTTATTTGGGTAACACTCCTGGCATTGTCACCAAAAGCCTGTTGAATTTTGCGAATTGTTTCCGCTTGGGTATCTCCAAGCTTTTGGCAAAACTTGATGCAAGATCGATGCTCCACATGTTCCATCATCACGGGCAAAATGAAAATGTGACAAGTAAGTAATACAGCACCTCACACACTGGCTGCCTGACAGTGACTGACGCATCCAGCAAGCCTGCCAAAAACCACGCATGCACATGTAAGCATGCGGCTCCACTATGCACACTTTTGCCTCCCTAATGTCATTACTTCTCACGGGAAAAAATAAAGTCAGATACTTTTTTGACAGACCTTGTAGAAGGAAACTAATCTCCCATGATTGATCAAGTATCAGTTGATGTAGTGTCAACTTCTGAATCAGCTTTTCTGAGCCCAAGTGGATCAAATTTAAAGCACAAATATGGCAACATAGTGCCCAGGAAAAATATATGCAAGTTTGCAATTTTTGGAAATTTATGTTAATGAATATGATGCTAGTCTGACACTTTTCTGAGAAAATGTTCTGGGTAAAAGCCAGAAATCTAATAAATAAGTTTGCCTAAGTATTCAGTTAAGCATTTTCTTGATGTACTTTTGGATCAGATTTAGCAATTCATGCAATAAAATTAAAAAAATATTTCTGATAAAATGAATTTCTTAAAAAAAAAAAAAATACTCTGTATGTGTGTGCTTGCATGTGCACATTAGGGTGTTGATTCTGTCATGACATGTTATGGCCATGGTCCTACAGGATGAGTTTTGGGGTAAAATGAATAAAAACAAGTCTCATTAATATATTTTTTGGAAAAATGTCCCCCACCAAAAGTAAATGAAAGTCAGCATATCAAAAACAATTCAGATAATATATTTATAATGAAAAGACGTATGTTGTCTACAACTATTGTATGAATAAGTCTTTTATAATAAAATAAAATATGGTAAGAAATTGTTTTTATTCCACTGGTAATCATGAAATAACAACTACAGGAATACAAATGCAATTAGAGAGTACGCAAAAAGTACACATCAATTAGAATTAGAATCAAGAAATCGTAAATTGAGACTGTCAATGGACTTGCAAGTAGACGTGATCTCTTTTAAGTAACTTATAGCTCGTTCAGCACAGATATTTGATCGTTGAACACCTGGAATCACTGAGGCCTGACGGCTCCAGAAATTATTCAAACTGTTTAAAGCTTTTTGGCAGTTTAATGCTTTTACTGCATCCGTAACCTTGGCAGCATCTTCCTCACAGAATTGATGAGCTGAAAACCATATATCCATCCACACGCCAGACAGGAAATCACAGATTGCTTTGAGCTGCTCTCTATACTCAGGCAAAAGAATGAAAGACAAAAGAGCAAGAATGCCCCGTGAATTCCATCTAGCATTGCTCATCGCAGGTAGTTTTTTAAATTTTATGAAGGGAAAAGCTCTGTTCTTACAATAGTACTTGTAGTAACAGCACAGTTCATAGAGATATTGCATATCATCGCTCCACTTGAGGTCCTTCACTTTCAACAGTTCTTCACTCTGAAGAAAATTTTGGCGGAGCTCATTGTAGTTCCGAATTAGATGATCAGCAAATTCATAAGATATTTCAGATGAAGTAGTTCTCCCAGGAAGCTTGTCATTCATGAGGTGCTTGAGAATTGTGTCCAGTATGTGGTGCTGACAACCAACATATTGTGGTAAAGGAAGCCCTCTTCTTGTGAATTCCTGTCCTAACCGCTTTACCACACCAAAGTCTTCCAGTGTTCACAGCCGTAGTGTCCGTTATTATCATCAGAATTCTTGGCCAAAGTTGAAACTCATCAAGAACTTCAACAAGACCATTGTAGATGCTTATTGCTTTGCCATCATGCAATTGCATTACCTTCAACCGGATTTCTTTTTCAGCATTCTTGAGCAAAACAACTTGGAGTTCTTTTTCGCCTATCTTCTTTCCATCAAAGTGCAACACCCAATCTTCATTCTTCAGGGTCTCTTTGTACTTTTTCTGGGTCTGCAACATTTGTCTTTTTCTCTCTCTATAAACAGCAGCATATGATGGAGTTGGCATCTTGTAGCCCTCATCTGACAGCTGTCGACACAAATTAGCAGATTTTCTCAGAGAAATATTTTGTTTTCGTGATAAGCTTGCAGCAGTTCTGGCAGATTCATATCTTCGCTTATTCTTTTGTGGTGACAATTCCCATTCTTCTTCTCTTGGTGGTTGATCCTCAGCAGTGGTGTCAGTAGCATCACTTTCCTGGCCACTGGAGGAAGAACTCAATACTGATGATGATGTTGCTGCTAATGTTAAGGCTCCCACTTCATTTGCCTGAGATTTTAGCAAAGCCATCTTGCTTGGATGGATGGACCCAGTCTTCTCAGTGACATAACCAATAGCCCCCTTAGACTTTACTTGTAGTTGATGTAATTTCTTGTCCTCAGCACTCAGCCATATACCATCTGCTTTGGTGAGGTCAAAAACTCCAGCAAAAAATTCTTTATCATTGGCTTTTGGTTTTTTTAAGTGCTTGTCATGCTTTACAAGCAGATTCTCAATTTTCCTCCTTACTGATTTCTTTGTGATACATGGAAAGTTCAATTTTGACCAAAGAGTCACCAGTTCTTCTGAAATAATATCAACTTGCTTCCTTCTCTCCTTCTTTTGCTCAGCAAGATATTTGTATCTGCCAATAATCATGGCTTGTGTTGGCATTCGCACATATTCATGCAAGGCTTTACTAATAATTTTTAAGCCTTTTCTGGAAGAGCAGCTCTTTTTGTAATGGATTAAATTCTTGCTCCATATCACTCCACTTTTGTCAATTTCTTTTTTGCTGCGTTTATAAGACATCATAAAGTATGTAAACTTGTCGAGATAATTGCACAAATGAATAAGTGATATCTGAAAATGTAAACAGATGCAAATAAAAAGTTGCAGTGGTGGGGGAGTTTTTCGTAAAAATAATAAAAATGAAAGTTATTTCCATGACTTTTACCTAAAGACTCATCCTTTCATACACTGGCCTTCATGAATTTCTGAAAAAGCCACAAACAATCAACACCCTAGTGCACATGCACATTTGTCTCCATTTCGCTTTTTGTCAAGGTTGTGTCCAAACTACTAAAAGTGAAACCAATACTACCAAGCCTAATACTTTTCTTAAATCTCACAAAACTTTATTTAGTTAGGTAAATAATGTATAGAAATATTAAAACACCTGAGATGGTAGAAGCGATTGCTTATTAAGGATGGCGGGTGGTCGATGGACCTATTTCTTCCTTTTCGTCTTTGATTGAAACTGTATCTTAGTCACTTTAGCATTTCCCTGAATGGACCTTACTGTTGTTGTTGTTTGCAGGCCTAGTTTTTTTTTGTCAATATCTGCAGCATGTTCCTCTTTTTCAAAGTGCCTTAACCATTTCCATTATTTATCATTTTAAGTAATCCCATTTATTTATATACTTCTAGTTTTTAATGCATATCTTTACAACTATACAAGGTATGTAGAATGAAATTTTGACATGGTATTGAATGGTAATATTTCTGTTTATTATGTCTTAAAATGGCACTTGTGTCACAGCAAGGTGTGATAATTAGAGGTAAATAAGAGATTTTTGGGTATAATATTTTAAAATGTTTAACCCTTTTTATTAACTATCTCCTGCTTTTTTTTTTGTCATAATGATGTACAAGATTGTAAATTAACATCTAAACATTGGAAACCCACCTAGAATTGAGTTGATTGATGTTACCAGCTCCAGGTAAATAATTGACTGTATTATTGCCTTTTTTCCTATGTATATTCTTCAGAGTAGAATAAATGTATATTAATTGAATTGATTATACTTTGGCAAGGTTAAAATTATATTGAAATGACATAAAAATCAGGAAGTTCAAAATTTATATTTCTATACACCTGTACAGGTAAACAAAGGTAATTGACAATAAGCTTTATTGATTATTTGCACAAATGAGGTACTCCAACCTAAAAAATTATATGCTTTGTAGTTTATAAGGTTTCTGTCATGGTATGTACCAAAACAACCATTTTTGTACAAAGGAATGTTACAAAAGACACACCAAAATGATATTTATGCAGGTTTGCCAGTAAGTGGTGTGTTTTTTTCTGTGAAGATCCTTCTGATCTGCCAGAATATTGTGATCAGCCTCTCTTGACCCTCTCTCTGCTCAATACTTTCTACAAGTGAACCCTGCTACTGACTGGTCAATAGCATCCATCTAGAATTGTAGATGATCATAATCTTTTGGTGAAGGGTATCCTTTCTTGACCCATGTAAACAACGCAGGCATTCACAACTGACACTGATAATAAATCAGATCAAATATTTTGGCCAGGATGGCCAACTCGATAGTAGAATCTGTATTGGTCAAACTTGTGTACCCCACCCATATATTAATGGTATGTAAATTACAAGTAGGTTTTCCTTCTCCTTCATGGGGTGACTGCGATGTTGATAGAAAAATTAATTTTTCTCTTGTATGCTGTTGCCAGCATATTTTCCTTTTGAAATTCTAAAATATCTCCTGTTTTTTTTTCCAGCTTCGTCCTTTTAATTTCATTAGGCAATCTTTTTTTGCGATTAGTCGTGGCTGAATGGGTGTTCAGAAGAAAAGAATGTCATAATAAAGATGATGATTTTTTCCTGTGCAATTGCTTAGAAAGGTCCCAAACAACAACAACAATCAATACCATGTCAGCGTCTCCCCCTTTTTTTTCTGTGTAAACATCAAAGTTACAGCAATAGCCAGTTGAAGATTCACAAAGTTCCCACACTTTTATATCCCATTTTGTAGGTTTTGCAAGCATGTATTGTCTAAAGAAAGGCTTCAAAGGGAGAATTATCAGAGCTCCATTCTCCTGGTTTGTAAGTAGACTTGAACCTTTGAACTATACCATTAAGAATGGTTCTCACCTTATAAATAGTGTCATCTGGGATTGTCATGTCCAAGGTGTCTCACATGAAGGTACTCATTAAGTTAAAGAAATAATGTTTTAGGTATAATTTAAGAAATATATGGGTCTCCATATTGTTTGTCTGGGTTCCATTGATACCAAATATGTGGCATTTCTTTTACTCCCATCATGATATTGATTGCGAATGTATACTGTCATTTCTGATCTGTATTAAGCTGCTTCCTTGCTGTCTCCTGTTCAGCATATCTATGTTTTGAGGTAAAAACAACAACAACAAAAAAAAGATAATCTAAAGGGTTTGCATCCAATGGTAGCTTGTGCACAAGGCCCATATTTCCCTCAAAATCTGGTAAATTTTAATCATTTAGATCACGAGACCACTCTGCATTCAAATTATTTAACACTGGGTCATCACCAATGCCTATTTTGTCTTCTGAATTTTGACAATTATCCTCACTTTCTGGTTCAGAAATATTGATATCTGATTTGTCTAGGTCTTCCTACATATTCTTGCACTTAATCTTTGGTAAATCCTTCAAAATCTGATCCATCAGATAACTCCATCTCTGCAAACACAATTTGCACTTATTTGTGGTAAAAATTTTTTTATTTGCTACTTTTTAACTTCAAAGATGTTTCCATTAAACATTTTGACTGGAAATGGCAAATGTAAACAACTGTTTCAGATCTCTCCAAAAATTTCATTTCCTGTATGACTTGGGCGTTTAGTTTTGTTTGCTAAAGACAACTTGTCAAAACAAGTGAGTATGGCGAGTTTTAATGCTACAGGAATAATGCATTCATCTCGGCATCTAAACTGACATTTTTGTTTGCTGCTGCTTTGAGCAAGAGCTATGCTACTACTGCTTGCTGAATCTTTAGAACTCATTTTGCCAGGAGCCTAATGTTACTTTAATGCTGAAATCCTGGCTCACCAAATGCACATTGACACTTGCTTCTAACTGGTGCCATGTCGTTTGTTTACAAAAGCTGGGTACTTGTTAATAACACATGTAGTTTAAAAGTAGTGCGTTTTACCGTGTGTTAAAATATGTGAAATATTTTTCTTAATTTATTTTTATTATTATTATTTTTTTTGTCAACGACATAAAAGTGAAACAATGAAGAGGCAACAAAAAATGAGGGGGGCCTGTATACATTCATACATTGTTTTGGAATTTGTTCAGAATTATTATCTGTTAAGTCTTTTGTCTCTGTTTTGTTCTTTGAGTTTCATGGCTTAATAAAGATGCCAATTAATGTTAGTCATGAAGAATTCTTGGTTTATATTAGCAGATTGTTGGAATTACAAGCAGTTAATGACCTCTTCGAAAATGTGTTCATATTCAGACTAGTTGCTTGGAAAATACTAATGTGCATGAAAAAATTTTCTTTCTACAATAGACCTTTTTGAAAAGGTGTGAATACAAATAACATTAGATAGTTTATGCTTTAAATTGTATATCTCTTCACTTTGATTGACCTGTTTGTTTGTATTACAATCTTATGTGATGTAAATCTCATTTTGATAGGGATAATTACGAGAAACTTCATCGAAATGAAGAGATGCGGCGAGTTCGAGAGGAGATTGAGAGACAGCAAGAAGAGGAGTTTGCACGGCGAGAGCAGGAGAAAGGTGAGAACTTTGAGAATTGCCAAGAATTGACTTCTTTCAATATTATTATTATTATGTAAATCATGTTTCCGACAACATGATTGCTGTGAGTGATGGTGATGGTAACATCAGCATAAGTAGTCTGAGAGCAAGGCTTTGGAATGATGGAGGGGAGATCATACATCATGATATTGAAAATTTTTTGGACTCAGTACTGCACCTTGTGGTGTGCCAGTACTTATGTGAAATAGCTTCGAGGTTTGATCAGATACTTTAATTTTAGTGTATTTTTCATTTAGGAAGCTTCTTATTGATTTTAACATGTTCCATGCTATTCCAATTTCTGCTGCCTTAGTGATGAGACCATCCCACTACACCTTATCAAAGGCACCATCGAGATCAATTAAAACTACAACAGTATATTCCTTGTTGAACAGACCTTTGTGGTACAGCTCAGTGATCTTCGTTATACCATCAACAGTTCCAGCCTTTGGTTGGAATCCACATTGTGAGTAGTGGAAGACTTTATTTTTGTGTAGTCTCCAGTTAGGTGGGTGTTAATGAGTCTTTTGAACAGCTTGCCTAGATAGGATGTGAGAGCTATTGCTCTGTAAGACTTAAGTTTTTGCTTATCCTTATTAGTTTTTAGCAAAGGAATAATTTTACTAATCTTCCATGATAAGAGGTATGTTCCCTGTTTCCATATGTCATTGAAGAGTGAGAGTATCATGTCTTTTCCATTGATTGGTAAATCTTTAAGCATCTGGTTGTGGATCTTATCTCCAGTAGCTGAGTTGGAAAGCTCAGCAAGTCCAAGATTTAGTTCTTCCATTGTGAAGGGATGATCACATATGTCTTCTCTATCACAGAGCAGATATATAGATTTGTTGGTAAGACTATCTGTATCCAAAAATAATTTAGGATTGATTGAAGAATCCAAAATACTGCATCTTTCAAAATAATGTTCTCCAATAAGTGGGCCTAGTCTTGAAGATTTGTGACAATTGTACCCTCATGCTCCAAAGCTGTTTGGCTAGGTCGACGAGCCATTGATAGCCTTGATTCTTTTCCAGATGATGCCCGAAGGGGTATTTTGATTGATTGAGCTAACAAAATCTTTCCATGAGCTGCTTTTTGTTAGTTTGATAATTTTTCTGACTACAGCTTGTCTTTTGTAAGCAACCTCATCTTTGAGAGTGATTTTTTTTTTTTTTCACTTTCGCCTTGCTTTCTCCTTTTTATTTGGTCCTCCCTGGCAATCTCTTCATTCCACCATGGCATTGGAGGATATTTATGGGGTCTTGTTAGGGGATAGCTTTCCTCTGCAGTATTGGTTATGCAAGAAGTGACAGCTTCAACTTTGTCATCAATGTTCAGCTGCTGTTTATTTGAGATACTGATAACATCAGCTGCTTTTTGCTGAATAACCGAATTAAATAACTGCCTGTTTGCTTTTCTGATGTTCCATTTGGGCTGTGCTTGAATGTTTCTTTCCACTCTTGGATATCCTATGCAGGTTACTATGGGAAAATGGTCAGAGCCAAGTGAATCATGAAGAACTCTCCACTCATTGACTCTGGCCACCATGTCTGGGCTAGTGATTGTGATATCTATTGAGTCCGTTTGTCCGGAGGGATGGTTCTGGTAGGTGTGTTCTTTGTTGTTGAGGACAATGAGATCATGATCATTGATCCATTCCTGTAATCTTGTACCTGACTGACTTGTCTTTGTGCTGTCCCAGTGAGGGTGTTTGGCATTAAAATCACCAGCTAAAAGTGATTGTCCTGCATTAAGAATATGATCTAATTCTGTTGTAATGTTTTTGCAACTATCTCGTGCATATAAGGATGTCAAGTTAATGTTGAAGTCTTTATTAACAGTAACATTGGCTGAGATGTATTCTACAATATCAAAATATCTGGTGGATAAGCTTGAAATACTAGACTGTTTTGAAAAATGTTGCACATTTCACTTCCTCCTCTGTCAGGTCTAGCAAAGTTGTAAACAGAGTAACTTTTGATTTTATTTGTCCAATCATCTGAAGATTTAATCCTGGTTTCTGATATGCAGGCAATGTCAATATTTGCTTTCCATAGCTGCAGTCAAAGTTCATCTAGTTTGTTGTTAAGACACTGCATTCCATTGCAAAATCTTTTGAGTACTGAAGTAGTAGCACATCTGAATTCATCCTCTGGGATTGCCGGATTAGGATAACCTACATGAACATCAGTAGTTAGGGAATTTTCCTGAATAATAGTTGAAGGCACTGAGATTCCTTGTGCTCTTTTCTTGACACAATCTAAGTATTCTGAACCCATGGTATAGAAGTAAGGACACTTTTTTTGATTTGCAGAATTTTTTAAGCCTCTTAAATGTTCCTATTGTTGTTGGTCTATGATACCACCATATTTCTATTCTCTTGCACCTCTTTTTGCCTCTTATGAAAACCTGAAGCTTATTGTCAATGTTTAGTTGCCTCCAAAAATGTTTGATAGTAAAGTTATCTTTTTGATGTTTGAGGGCTTTCCATATGATAACTTTCAGTCTGTCTGGATGTTGAGACTTTCTGATGTTTGAAAACCTTTGGTGGATGACATTTTTGACTGTTGTTGCCTGATCAGATTTGTAGACTGAATTATCAATTTCAGCGAAGATAACTGATTTACACTGATATACATGTTTTTCATAACTTGTAGATGTATAGATTTATATGATAAAGTAGGTATGTTCTTGACTATGGTATTGGAACCTGTACAGTTCTTTTGATGTTTATTTAATGGCTCTTTCGTACATTCACATTTAGCACATGTTAAGTCAGTGGTAGCTGATTTCTTGCAGCAAGCACCACTCAACTTGCTACTCGGACCTTGTTTTTCTGGGTGACGTCCGATCTGGCTTGGGTTTGTACATATTGAAAGAAAAAATGAGGGGCTCCAAGGTTGGAGCGTTTCAGGTGATTAACACACATTTTTGAAACTTAACCATTGGATCCTTTCGATCTCATCTGCTCAGAGACCGTCCATTTCACCATTTGACTATGGTTGGTGCTGCATACCCTACAGCAGGGATATGATTGGAACAATGCCAGGTCATGTTCACCCACCGGTGGGCTTGCACAAAATACCTCTGGGGCCTATGTTGCTCCGAGAACCTCTGTACTTTACCCTGGAGCTGCAAGGTGTCCAGTGACCAAGTGTTGCCATGAGGAGGCACTACAGAAGTCTTATCTGTGGAGAGGTTATGTACTGGCAGGAAAGACTTAGACATTTGGCTTTCTTTTCGCCTGATGGCTAGCCAGCAGTATAGCAGTAGAAAGCAAAGCAGGAGAGTGTAAAGCGTAAAACTAAGGCAAAACCACCACTACTAACTACAAACTACACACTAGACACATCACACAGATCTGTGAAACCACCACCACCAACACACTTCTCTCAATATTCTTTCTGATTCCGAATGTAGGAGGAAATAAAGTTAGTTCATCACTCTAAAAACAAAACCTTTTAACTTTGGTCATTATTGTTGCTGCTTTTGCAAAGGTAACTTCTTGTAAACCCAAAATGTTTGGAGGCGAGGGTGGTTTCAGAGATTTTTCTTGGTTGGTAGGTTACAACAGTTTTCAGTCTTGGTAGCATTTACGGTTTTACTTGCACTATTTATTTGTTTTATATCTGATTGCCTTTTATTTTAAAAGCATTTCTACTTACTAATTCACAAGCTATTGTTTAGTTGTTTGTAAGTCTCAGATAATGGTGATAGAACTGTGCAAGAGACAACTGAGTTTTTGTCAACAAGATTCAGTTTATAATTTGAGTTCCTGAAGTCTGAGCTTACAGCAACATGTTCCTTGAATTCCAAACACTTAACCTCCTATTTAGGGAGCCTTTTGCATATCTAGCTCAAAAGCTATGAAGAAGCTCTCTAAATAGATGTTTAAAAAAACTTTGATCCATTTATTAAGAGTGCAAAATAGAAGTTTGGGCTTTCATAGTTTACTTTGTGGAAATTTGCCTACAGGTTTTGAGAATCTTCTGTTATTGTGTTGTACAGTAAACTCTGTAAATAATGGCACCCTTGGAGATTCGGGGATGCTGTTATATCGAATATTCCATTATATGGAGCGTCCATATAAGTAAGGTATAAGGTAGATGTAAATAAGTAGAATATAAAATGGACGTGTATGTGCTGCCCAATTTGCATATGGAAAATACAAGTGAATAAAACAATTACATTTTAAAAATGCATGCACAACACATTACATATGCATAAAAAACAATTATACATTATACAGCACTGTTTACTTTTCTGTTACCTGCTGCTGCTCTGGAATTGTTATTCCAATTGCTGCATCAGGAGAATGATCAATGAGCCAACATTGTACTCGCACATCAAAACATTCCTGCTTTTTCTAATTTCTTGACTCTTTCAATTTTATCAGCAATGTTAAGTGTAGTCCTCCTTTGTTTTCTCCAGTACTTGCTTTGTCAAATTTAGGAGCCATTGTTGAGTGGTGCAAAAGTTATCATATGATAAAAGACGAAGAAATAAGCTATGCACATTTCCAAGATGGCGACTGTAAACAAAGTTAAGTTGGTTGCCATGTCTACTGTCAGAGTTATGACAAATGCTATTAGATAGAGTGCTGCTGTATACTGATGTTGATAAGGGAGATAATCCTGATGGAGCAGGGCACTGTAGTTGTCAGCTAGGAAATTTTTCCAATCCTACATCATGAGTGGCCTGCTACTTTAAACATTGGTTGAGAAAGCCGAACTGGAACACATGATTTTAGATGTTGGGGAAAACTTACATTAAGCTGGAGGAGATGACTAAGAAACCATGCTGGGGAGGTACAAACCAAACCATTCCAGACAAGGATTCAAACTAGGGCCCTCAAACTTTGATCATATTGCCACCCCCCCTTTTTTTTTTTGAATATGTAACAAATACATTCTTTTTTGAAACTTAAAAAAAAAAATCAGATTTTTTGACACATTTATTTTACTATATATAAGAAAAGTCTGACAGAACATCACTACTACAGATGTTACTGCTAGTTGGTATATCCTAAAAGTAGTTACTATTAAGTTGTTACAAAAGTTTTGTCAGTTTTTTACTGCAACAATGAGACCTCATGTCATTGCTGAGCGTGAAATTTATTAATCAGTAACTTCCATTAAAATCAATACACTTCTGCCAACAAGTTACAAGCACATTTATACCATTTTTTTAAAAAAAAAAAATCTATTTCTGGAGTCGATAAACTGTTGGAAAGCAGTTTCAGTTGCTGTTTGGTTGGAGAAGGATTTCATATTGAGAAAGCTGTCAAAGTGTTTGAAAAGGTGGTAGTCTGTGGGAGAAAGGTCTGGTTAATAGGCTAGGTAAGGGAAAATCTACTCAGTGTTCAGTTTCTGAAGAGTCACTTTTGCAACATGAGAATGAGCATTGTCATGGAGCAGTATTTGGCCTCTTTGATTCACCAATGCCAGCTGTTGTTGGGAGAGTTTCTAATGAACAACACTTAATTCACAACAGTACCTTTCAGCTGTGATGGTTTCACCAGGTTGCAAGAATTTATAGTGGATGACACCAGTTTCAGTCCACCAGACAGTGACCATGATCTTCTTTGGGTGGAGACTTGGTTTTGGAATGTGGTTAGGCGCTTTGTTTCTGTCAAGCCACTGTGCTAATCGTTTGCGATTGTTGTAAAAGATCCATTTTTCATCATGTGTAATGATTCGATTAAGAAATGGGTCCTTTTTGTTTCGTATGACAAGTGAGGAGCAGATCTCCAACTGGCAATTTTGTTGTTGTTCATTCAACTCGTGAAGCAACCACTTGTCAAGCCTTTTCACTTGACTGATTGCGTCAAGATGCTTGGAAACAGTTGCAGTGCTTACATCAAGCTCTCCAGCAATTTCTCGCACTGTTTTCTTGAATCAAGTTTCAACTGAGGCTTTCAGATGGTCGTCATCACAGCTGGAAGGACGCCTGCTATGTTCCTTATCTTTGAGGCTCACATCTGATAGAAGCTTTGAAAACCATCATTGTACTGTGCGCTCATTTGTCGTGTCCTTGCCCCATGCTTGCTTAATGTTACGAGTTGCTTTGCTGGCTTTGTGGCCTAGTTTGAACTTGTGAAGCAAAATGGCATGAAAAACTTGCTTCAGAACCCTGAAACAAATTTACATTTTATGATTTTTAAAAAGGTAGGTTTTGTGTAATGTATGCCGAACCCCAAATTAACATCATCATAAAAACCGACAAAACATTAGTAATGACCTAATACTTTGTGTATAAGGTGAATGGAATTTGTTTAATGTAGAGTGAAATTGGGCTCTTGGTGGCAACACCTAGTCATTTTCCTGACAAAATCAGTCTTACATGTCATTTTTCACTCTGCAGTTTTGAGCTGAAAGATATCTTCAAATTATTATTTTTTGTGGTTTTGCATTTGAACCCTATCATCAGCCATATGTAACCTGACTGATTTTTTCCCTTGCCACAATTTAATGTTACCTGTTCTTTTATACATAAATCACTGACATTTAAGTTTTAAAAAATATTTTCTTCCATATTTCCTCCTCTATGTTTTGACTCAATGTTTGGCAGTTAACATTTCATTGTACTATTGCAGTGGTGTGTGAATGGCATGTTGCTCACAAAAATGTCATTGTCATTTGGATTTTGATCATTTCCTGTTCTACTTAACTGCCCACCAGGCAGAGAGAGTGTGTGTGTGTGTGTCACTGCAGCTACTAGGTTTCTGGGTTGTAAGACATGTTCTACATGTGGTACAGAAAGCTGAATTAATTGTCTTTTTTTTATATAGTCTATGAGATGGAAAGTGAGAAAGATGGGCTATTGGAGCACCAGTACACGAGGAATGATGGCAAGACGTATCAAACACCAAAAGGTAATGTGCAAAATTCTGTACACACATGCACATGTTTGCTTCCTCTCAGAGGTGTTTTGTAGAAGTGGCATTAGTCAGGACTATTCACACTGGTTATACACAACACAGATGTTACTCTGCTGTAGAATGTAAAGTAGAAACTGCCACACTTGTCCACAAGATAGACAAATGTGATTTCTTGTGGTCTAAAATGCCCAGGCAGCAAGTGTTGAAGGGATTTGTTTGCTATGTTTCATCTGTTCTAGGTAACTGATTGATCTTTTTTTTTTTTTTTACTCACTAGTTAATTCAGAAATGAACAAAAGTACTAAAAATAGACAGGTATCGATTTCCTGACCTGGATTTTGCTTAACTAATATTTAAACTGCTTAAATAAAAAGCTTTTGTAAACTAAATTTTGTTTTGAAGTTTTTAAGATTAAAATATACAACATCTTTTCTGATCTCTTTGAAGAAAATTGTACTATTAATTAGTATTTTTTAGGTTTTAACAAACAAGGATATGTTACAAAGTTTGTGAGGTTCAACAGTCAGCATTGTATCTGTATGGTAGTTTTTCACAAAGATTTTAAATAATGCTTGTCAGAGAAGATTTATCAGAGTAGCAACTAATAGCTTGGGATAATGAGGAGTCTTGAACATCACCATGTAAATACAATCTTAGCTTTATCTGTTCAGTCTTACATATTGCTCTAGAATATCAGGGGAATGAATGCTTTAAAAACTCTTAATGGTATCTGGGGAATGACTGAAATGACTGATCCTCAAAATCAAAGCCTACTCATCGGACTCTCTAGAGGTTTAAATGAGAAGTAATTTCACTGTCAACCACAGCTGAACATTTCCTTGTCAAATGCACCATGTAGTTTGGACAGGTGTTGGAAATATCTGAATCAGTGGCATTTTAAAGCATTAAACTTTAACTCTTACCAAGTAAAAATGTTGAAAATTTTAATTATAAGCATGTTGATAAATATATATTTAATTTGTGAGTGGGAGATCTACTCTTTCTCTTCGTTTATTTGTATTATTAAATCTCAAAAGTATAGAAATAGAAAACAAGCTATCTTGTTCTCAAAATCAGATGATAAATTGGCTGCACTGTGGCTTAAACAGAAACAGTTAATTTGTTAATATTTTAAAATGAATCAAAAATATTATAGTCTAACAGTGTGTTGTTAAAAAACAGCACTGAACATACTTAAATAAATGTATATTTTGAATTCTGATTAACAACCTATCTGATACTACATTGACTATTTTTGTAAAGGGCTGTAGAATTTAAATAGAAGAATAAAAGCTTCCAAGAAAAAAAAAAACTTCAAAATGGAATGTCTAATTATCCCAGGTCAGGCAGAGCAGACTTTCCTTCTATTTTAAACACTTGCCTGAGGTAAATTTAGTCTGGAGGGGATGTCTTTGCTTTGCTTTGCCCGGTAAGTTTTATTAGTTAAAAAATTGTAGCAGAAATCACACATGAATTCTGTGAACAGACAGTAATTGTCTCAGAGTTAACACAAGTTTGGTAAGCTTGTAATTCCACTGTAAGCGTGGTACTGCCTTGCATCTCTCATCGCTTGCTCTCTTCACGGTATGTACTTTGTATCTAACACCACTGTTTTTTTCTTTTCTGATTTATTCTGTGATTTCTGTTCTTGCTTTACTCTGCTGCATGCAGCTTACTGCACAGTGATTAATTCTGCTCATGTTGAAATTCTTCTGTAGTTTTGTTTTTTTTTTTGTTTTTTTTTTTTACTATCCTGATAAATATTTTACCACCTAAGATTATAAATTCTTTTACTAAGGAAATGAAATATTTTGGTCATTACTGAATCATAGGATGGTGAAGACAATTACAATTCTGATTGTATACATAAAATGATTAGCCTATAAAAAGTATAGTTTATTTTACCAAATACATTTTTTTTTTTTCTGACATTGTTGAAAGAAACCAGGTGTATTTAGAAACTCAATAAATTTGGTACTTGTATTCAGTTGATAATTAGCCATATTACACCAAATTAATGAAGATTTGGCTGTTCGTTGAATCAGATAATTGCCTGATAGAACTTTGGTACTTCATTGAAACCAGACCAGCTGGACTGGAAAATTATAGCACAATTTTTTGCAAAAAAAAAAAAAAAAATTGTTGGAAATCTACAAAATTCTATGTTTGAGAACAGTGACTTGTTCACAGAGAAAGTTTATACATTTGTACAAATGTTACATTGTATTGAATAGTTATGGCTGAGTGGGTATTGCAAAGAAGTGCACCACTACCTTTCTATCAGGGTAAGATCACCTTTGGCATCATAATGAATGAGCTTAACACGCAAACATCCTGGGTTTTATGAGGCACATGATTAGAACAGAGAGAGTTTCTGTAAACTGGTGGAGATATATTTACAAATAAATGTCCTGGCAGTTTTAAAGAATTATCAGCTATCTTAATGTCATGAAAACCATCCTGGTGTATAGACGGTCAGTGAGCAACAGTTAAACTGACCTCTCTACAATTTCCATCGCTTAAAGGGATTTAATCCCTAGTCACAACAGCAAAACTGCTGGACAAAAACCAAGAATCTAAGGTGTTCTCTATCTGTGGTTGGTTGCTTATTGTAATGCTGGTGCACTTACCAACAGTTTGCTTGTTTGTGCTGTAGTTTTACTTGGATGACATTTTGCATGGTGGAAGCCTGACTTATTTGGTTATGTCTAACAAACACTGACATTGTAAGTAGCAGATTACTTTGTCTTGGAAGTCTTTGGTTTTATTATAAGCATGGAAGTCCATTTTATTCTTTAACTCTTTGACTACTGATAAGCCTAAGGGAAAATAACTAGTATTTGAAATGCAATGTTTGTTTTCAAGAAACATGTAAATAATGTAACTGAGCTTTGTAATTATTAAGAAAAGCATTTGATGAAATATAAATAGTAGGTTATTATCCCTTGGCAGTTTTAGTAGATGAAGGGTTTTAATCATTGACTGCATGATGTATTTACTGGTCATTCAGATGGCAAACTATTTTTAAAAAATTAAAGAGATAATGCTGAATGAAAACTAACTTCATAATACTTTTGAGTAATTTTTTCTGAGAGTATGAATCTGTAGAACCTTTTCTTCAATAATTAAAGACAAGTTTGTTGGATCTGAAACAGGTTTTTCTTTTTTGATAACCAATAATATGCCATTTCCACAATGCATTGCTATGGAAGCTTGCATGTCAATAGAACTGTTAATAGTTAGTTACTGAAAAACCTGTTGATGATGTAGATCATTGATACCACAAGACAAAAAAGAGAAGATTGTGCTCCTGTTTAGTTTGGGTTCATGATATTGCATTGTAGGAATGTTTCCCAAGAGTAGAAACTGATAAACTGAAGCTAGAGAAGCCTATGAGAGAATAATCACAAAAATATTCATTTTTACTTGTCAGCTTTGTTTTATATTTTGAAATAAAATTACAACAAAGTTTAAGGCTGTTGGTAATCTAGTCAGTATAAGATCTCAGAATTTTTTACCAACATATTGTCTGTTCTGTTTATTTCTTTTAAAAAAAACTCCACAGTAACAGATTTTCAACAAGCAATGTTTGTGTGCCCTGATTTTTAGGATTTGAGGCTCGTAACATAGGGCGCCAGACCTTTTGCTGATAGGACTATTGATTGACAATGATGAACCATTATTAGAATATATTAAGTAAAATAGATTTTTTTAAAATTTTATAACAATATCATGTATTCTTTTACAAAAATTTTGAAATCATTTTTAAAATGAGAGTTTTACACGTTATGTCAATGGCAGCCAGAATGTGTACAATATTCTTGAATTCTTCTAATCTTTCCCCAATTGTTTTTATTCTCAGATTGGTAGTTTTATAAATTTTCTTCACTGGATTGACGGTAATACTGGCAGAAAATTGTTCCAATAGAAATTTGTTAACAATTTGTGTCTTTCGAAGTGTTATCATGATCCTGTGGAATGTAGGATATGTGACACAAACACGTTGGTTGAAGGCACAATACCAACTCTGAGTTATTTGTGTGTGGCGAGTCATTTTCCACTCAGCCATGTGCATTTCACAGATCAATAGCAAATATAAGTCAACGACGACACCCTTGCTGAATTATTCCAATCCACATAATCTGTAATATAATATATTTTGTGTGCCCATTGTCAAAAAGGATTTCTGGAGTTCTTCATTGCTGGTCAACAGTCCTGTTGGTGACCGGTCTATTGATAAAAGGTCCAGCCATGGTAACAAAGAGAGCAGTTTGTTTATTTACTTATTTAATGTAGGTTTTAGCAGTCAATTGGAAGGGGAAACTTGAATAAAGTGCTTGCCATTAGATTATTTTAAACATTAGTATTCTGAATTCATCAACCTTGATACACATGATTACTATTTAATGACATCTCCCTTAGTAAGTAGGTTAAATGTAGAATCATTCAAACAGTTTAAATGTGAGGAAAAAATGACAAAAATCCCCAAAAAATCTAGTACCAGTAATAACATCAGATTTATTGTTTGGCAACTAAACATGCTGATAGTGTGGATTAGACGTAATGGCTGTAAGGTGGTTAATGTATTGAGTACGTAACAGGACATTTGTGAATGCTCAGCAAGCTTGGTTTTCATTCAGCACATTATTTTGTTGTTGTTGGATAGTTGAGATGCATTTGAATATTTGATTATTTTAAGTTTTTGAATTACATCCACCTGAGCATTTGATTGGCTGACTGTATACTGTTGCCTTGCTGTTTGCCAGTTTTTATTCATTTATCTAAATTTTCTTTTCTTTTTCATAGTCTTCTGTTGAATGTTGCATGCCGTAAACCGTGCATGGTTCTCTTATTTCTAGGTTACGAAACCGACGACGAATTTGAGGATGTTGGCGACGTGCGTTACACACGCAAAGACAAAGGCAAAAAATACGCCTCGATACCACGTGATGATAGCACTGATAGTGCAGGCCCTCGAAAGTTTGCCAGCAATGTGATGGCGGTGCGTCAATGGAACGAAGACACACGCTGTACTGACGGTGTGCTGGCACAGCACGAGTATAGCGTGAACTCGTGCCGGCCAATAGCAGCACGGGGCCGGCAAGGAAGCCAGGGCTCATTATCGGAGGAAGGAGGGAGCGAGGCTGAACCTCCATCCAGTAGTACTTATGTCACCAAAAGCAAACAGGAAGGAGGTACTACACATTTAGATAAGTCTCTGTCTCTGCTGCACTCCTGCTCTCACTAACCAGAAGAAAACTCATTCCTCTGCCTTTTTTCTCCTCTGCTGTTTGTGAACATTAATAAGGTGTGGAAAAGTAACCCTCCAAGTTCCAAACAACCTCAGAATGACCTCCCCAACAATATATTTAGAAAGGGTTAATCTTGATCTGCTGCATAGCTTCTTTGCCATATCTTCCTATTGGTACAACTTTTTGTGAGCGCATAATTATAACTTTAGTCACCTCTCGTTTTAAGTAGAAAGAGGCAAAAAATGAAAAAAAATCTCTCTAAAACTGATGCTAGCAGATTGGTTGTTTTAAGTTCAGTAGTGACAGCTAGCTACTGTTTCCAAGGAGAGATAACTCATTTGTTTTAATGCCATCCAGGTATTGCTGTTTACAACTAGAGTGAGTGCTCTGGCAGCAGTTCAGATAAAAGAGGTAACAAACACAATGTTACCAGAAAATGACAGCTTATAGGAGAGAATCTTCAGGTAAATGCTAGATCAAAGTAAACATTTTTTGGGTTAGCCTCTGTTGTACAAGTTACATGATTGAAGACCATTTTAAAATGGCACAAGCAGTGTTGGCATTTCTTAGCAGGTGGAATGTCCTGAGCAAAACAGGTTTCATAATCTTTTTATTTTATGTTAAAGAATAAGACTTAAACTAAAATATTAATAACAGTTTCTTGAAGTAAGATTTTTGATTTGTAGTAGTGTATCTTTGTAGAAGAATTAAAACGTGTGAAAAGAGGTGACAGTACCAGTGCTCATTGCTGTTTATCTTAATCGATGTAGCACCAGCAATTACATCAGTTTGCTTGGAATTTCTTTTGTTGCAGGTTTTCAACACTTATCTGTTAGCATAAATATTTTTTATTAGATTCTAGTTTCTATCTCTGTTAGTTTAGCTCATTTTATTTACATGTTTTACTTTTTTTTTTTTGAACTTGTCATTTCTGTTTTCACAATCCTGTACTTTTATGTATACATTTGACATTTGTTATCCAATGTGATTTAAAATTTAATTTGTGCTAATATCTCAAGAGTATAAGTTCAAATATTTTTTCTCCTCTTAGTTTGTAGTTTCATTTGTTGAAATTTGGCTGTAAGTATTTTTATTTACTACCCCCCCCCCTTCCTGTTTCTGTGAGTGCGGGTTGGGGATGTTTGATAGAAATTAGATGTAAAAAACACAAACAATTGAAAAAAGAAATCTTATCAGTTTTGACAGTTCAAGACTTAAAGAAAATACAATTTTCTAATGATTTTACTTTTTACTATGTATTTTATTAAATTAGCTATTGTGACATTTGTTTCATTTTTAGTTAGTTCTTTCTTTTTCTTTTTTGGAAGATAGCTTCTAATTGCAGATGAAGCTTGGTCTTTGTATATACCCTGAAATTTGAAGAAGCATATATTTTTTAGATAAAGAAAGAAAAATTTGCTGAAATTTTAGTGTTTTGAAAATATAATGAAATGGATGCTTAATTTTGTTTTTAATGGAAAAGTTAACTTACTGTGTGCATTTATCTCTACATTCTTATATATAAGCAGGGAGAAATATGAGCAATTTTTTTTATTGCATGTTGTCTTATAAAATAATTTGTTTCTACTATGTACAGTAAAACAATGTTTGTTTTTTCGTAAACAAAGAACTGAGCATAATTTTATTTTACTCTTAAATTAAAAAGACCAAAAATCCTTTTAGAAAAATTAAAAATTAAATTCAAATTGCAACAAACAAAAATTAAATAAAGAAAACACTTGGTTTTTCATTATCTGAGGTTTCTCCCTAAAGCATTGTAGTGTGGTGCTGCAACATATTACTTTGACACAAGGTCATGCTGGGAAAGCAGTTTACCTATCTACCTAATAACAACTACTATTGGTTCCAAAATGAAGCTTCCCGTTGAGAATGACTTGTTTAAACTAGAGTCTCAAAGTCCACAGTAATAACTCTTCCATTTTGAATCACCCCATAATGCAGTGCGAGCCTCACCGAATCAGGTTGCTAAGTTGTATCCAGTCAGAATGATTGATGTGTATAGCAATACATGGGTGAAATCCATTGCACTCAGTCATGTATTGACTGTTTATGTGCGATTGTTCACATGCCTTTTAAATATAAATTGGTCAAGAGAAACAATCTGTTGGTTCAGCATCAACTGATTCAATTTTAATGTCCAAATCCACTTTTCTGACTCATTCTGAATCAAATTTATGTAAAATTACATATTTGTAAGTTTGGCACCATTCTTTGAAAATTTTCTTGGTGTTGGAGGACCCTGTATCTGATATACCCGAATACTAGATCCATTTAATATTATTTCAGATGGTTACGCAGTTATCTGAATCCTGTGCTCAATATGTGCATTGATTTTAACTGCTGTTCATAAGTGAACTGTTGTCAAAAAGAAATGGTATTTGTTTAATGGAATGGATTAGAGATGAAGATAAACCATTTTATGTAGGTAACCTATGCTGTTTTGTGTACAGAATTCGGTTTATTCTAGTAATAATACACCTCACCTCATCTATGTGCATAGAAATGAATTTGTCTGTCTTTTAAAGAAGATATTAATCAAGTAACACTGTTTAAAATAAAATTTAACCTTTTTGAAGATAAATGTAGCAAAATAAAACAAAATATATTTCAGTCTAATCTTGTTTTATAGATTATTATGTAAACCTGAAATAAGGATTAATGCTATATTTACAAAATACAGCATACAGCAGGAATGACAATAAATGTTATGACACAGTCAAGTAATTCATGTATAAAATTTGTTTTAGACTTGGGTCTTGATAAACATAAAAGAACCTAAACTTCTGTGGGTTTGTTCGTTTTCTGCATGTAACCTTTATAGAATAAACAAAAGACGAAGCAGTGCTAAAGATGACAAAAACCATAGGAGAAAGCAAACTTTGGGTATTAACAGATTCTCAACCATACAAAATAAACTAAATGTGAGAGAAGGGAAATACATTAAGATAAGGAAGCTGCTCTTATACAAATGATTGGGTAAATAATTATGCACAAGATTAACTGAATAATGAACTTGTTTGTTTTGAAATATCCTAGGTGCTTTTTTCCTTAAAATTTTGTTTATCAGTGTCTGTTCCATATTTTATAAATAAACCAGAGTCTCTTGCTGAAAGAGATTGTGTTAAATAGAAAACAAAACAAAAAAAAACAAAAAACAAAATATTAGGCTTCATTTAAGCATTCTCCTGCTAGTAATTGAAATAGTTCACTTCATTTCCCCTTGTTGTGGTTTTAGACTGTAGAGGAAGCCTATTGTGCACAAGTAGATATTACTTTTGCAACTTGGATTTCTTTGAGAACTACAGCATATAAGTTTCTTTTGTTTTCAAGAAAACTGCAATATCAGCCAAATAGATTTTAATTGAAAATTTTGTTTTTAGTTTAATAGGAATTTAAAATTAAGAATAAGCAAATAGTAACCAGTTATTTATTGATTAAACCATCAAACACTTTGTTGTTGTTAAAAATTTAGTATGTCAACCATGTTCACAATAACAGTTTTGAAATGAAGTTGTTTTTGTTTGTTTTTAAATATTTTAGAAGTTTCAGAAACTTCAGTTATCTCTCTTTAGGTTTATAATTTGTCGAAGAGGTAATATCTTGAAAATTTAACCCTGGCTATAAAATAAGCTTTGTTTGTAACAACAAAAGAAAAACTATTTTTTTAGTAATTTTTGTGACTGACTAATATAAGTCAGTGTGGAATAAATTACCAGCAACTAGTGACAATGGGTGGTGCGGTTGTCAGATGTGTAGACTATTGTACTTCTAAGGTCAAGGGCAAGAAGAGTTTGTCTCACGGACCCGACCGAGCTTGGTGTACCTTCTTGGTCAATGGCAAGAAGAGTTTAGGTCTCCTAGGGACCTGATCCAGTTTGGTGTACCTTCTTGGCATGGTTTCTCTTTGCTTCTCTTCACCAGCTGGTTTCTTCCAACATCTGTCAGGATTTTTGGAGGGATGAGTTTCTGTGTGCTGTGATAGGGCACTTATGTGGAGGACTTCCATAATCTGTCTTGGATCATGAGCCAGGACTATTGATTCCTGAATCATTGCTGGCATATGAAGATGATGATAGTGATAAAATAAATCTATTTGAACTGATAGTCATTTTACTTCTCCCAGGACTTTTGCATAAAACCATAATGGCTTTTTTTTCCTATCTGTGGCTCATAAAAGTAAAATTTTTTTTTTTTAAGAAAGTGAAGAACCCTTATACTCTGTATTCTCAGAAGTGTAAACTTGTGAGTTTGGTACCAATGATGTAGCAATTGATGGCTATGGCTTTCTCAATTACTTGTCATGAGTTTAAACAACAGAATTGTTACAAGTTCTACATAAGAAAGTTAATTTCTTTTTATTTTACTCATCTGAATAAACGTATTAAAGAGATCAGTATTAACTATGAGTTAAGAAATATGCTTTCTGAGGCCTGGGATGATTAGATAGAATAGGCAGTAAACACTAAGGAGAAATAAATATTGAAATTCTAGTTCAGTATGTTTGTAAAAGAATGTAACTACAATATAGATAAGCCATCTTTTCATTGTGTGGAATTTAAAGTTAGATACTAATCATTTCCCTAAGCCTTGTGTATGTAAATTTATGATCAGTGATCAAAAAAATATATGACGGTTCTGGAGCATTAAGATTTTCAAAAAATCACATTTCATGCCTGAAAACCTTAAATCTATGCTTATGTATACTTTGTGATATTTATATTTAAAAACAAATTTGCCTTTGACTTGTTTTTCAACACAGTCTAAAATTGATTCACTCATGATGCCCTGATGTGGTTTCATCTTAGCCCCCCCCCCCCCACAAATTTTTGAGCCTTGATCTGCATGTATGTGACTATATTAAGGCTGAAATGCCAGTTGGAGTGTTTTGTTGATTATTTAACAAGTGCAACCTTTTCTCACAACCATGCCTGTGTAACTCCTTTACATCATGCAGAGATTGTGTTGTGCTTCTGAAGGCTACCATTTTGATTTTTATGGATCTGATGATATGAGCTGTTCTGGATAATTTTTTGATGTTACTAACTATGGTATCTTTAAATATATTGGTCTACAATTTGTATCTCTCAAAATTCCAGCACTTGAAACTGTCCCCCTCTGGTTTTACAACAGAGGCAGCAAATTTGGGTTAGCCTTGTAACACTCAAAATACTGGGAATAAAAACAAAATTAACTTCACATTGAAGAATGAATGGCTAATATTGCCAACTAGAGCTATAAAAGAAACAAAACTATTATGCATACATGCTAATAGTGAAAGTAAAACTGTTTGACAGTAGTCATACCCTACCAAATTGGCATGGTCAAATAGATGTTCAATCTTACATTGCTTTGTAATGAAGTATTAGGAAGATTTTATATAGTGGTAAGCCCTTTTTCAAAAATAGAAACAAAAAAAAACTGGTTATTTTAAAGGTGCATTTTTAAAAAAATACATGTCAATTAGACTCAACAAACCAACATGAAACTAAGACTAAACATTTTCTTTGTGATAAAATTCTAACAATTTTGGAACTCTCATAGGTCTGGTTAAGTGTTGATGTATTTAGTTAAGGTTTTAGTTACTTCTATGCTTATGCTTTGGTGGAAGGTTTTCTTTTTTGGTGGGGGTGTGGTGCAATTATTGGGGTATGTGTGTGAAGTTGCACGTGTGTGGTGGGAGCTGGGTCGGTTCCACGACCGGTGGCCTCAGCTGTTTATAATTGAGGCCTTAGCCAAACTTGGTGAAGCAGTGGATACTTTATGATGATCAGGCCCATTTATAGCCCCACACCACTTGGCAAGTTCTAGGAAGAGCTGAAACAAAAAGAATGGCTGAGTGTTTCATATATACTTTTTGTTTTGTTTTGTCAGATTACATTTTCAGGATGGCATGAGTTATATTTGGCAGCCATGAGATATCCTACTTACATTGCTTTTTACTATAATGTATCTTAAATATTTTAATGGGGTTTTATGCAATCTGCTGCTGATTAAGAAAATATTCCCACGTGCCCAATAGTCCTTTTGTAATTTTTTGTAGCATTGCATTGTGGAAACATTTTCTTAATTGATGAAAAAGGTTGCTTTAAGATTTCACACACTTTATACTTTAAAATAATGATCTTTGGGACTTGGTAGATAAGACAACCTTCTAGGTTTGAATTAAAGCTTTTTGTATGATAGTAAGTGTTTTTTTTTTTTAAAGTGATAAAACCTAAAAATCAATCAGTCCAATCAGTGGGAAAACAAAAAAAATGAACTGATCATTTAAATACAAAAGAAATGGTGTATAATATGAATAAAGAAACTGCAGTTTAAAAACATTTTACTGGTTTTTTTTTTTTTTTTTTCATTTAAAAAAAAAATTGCCTAAAAACAATTTTTAATCTTTATCTTAATCACTGTTTTGTGCTGTTTCAGGTATCATTTAAATGTTTATTTATTTTAAATTATCTTTGTTCTACTTTATCAATACTTTTGTGATTATGAACAGAAAATAATTATTGCGTAAGTCTGTCTGGCTAAGCAGGGATGAGATATGATGCATTTCACTGAAATTATAACTTCTAAAGTTTAATTTCTTTTCTGTCAGGATATATATCTGATAACTTAGTTTATAACTTCATATTTACAAAAAAGATTCAAGTTTGCATTCAAAATTTGTCTATACCATGGCTAACTAGATTTCTTAATTTTTATTATTTATTAAGAACAATGGCAACTTGCCAAAAAGTATTGAACTACTATTTTTTTTATAAAAATGATTATCACTGATCAATTTTTATGGTATTTGTGTGTGTGAGCAACCATTTTACAAACCAAGTCCACACAATAGGAAATATTCCTTTGGACTCATTGATTTCTTTGTTATTTTACTCTGCAGATTTTGATACAGATGAAGAGACGGATAAGTTATTACAAAAGCAATACCAGACTGATCAGCATGTTGATATACCTGAGCTGAGTAAGCCGCCCATTAATCTTGGAGCTCAGGTAAGAGCCAAGGCAAATGTTATGCTAACTGACCACTCCACATGGTAATTCTGTTGAAAATTCATTTGGCTATTTGCCCTCAATTAAAATTAAAGTTCACACTAAAAGTTGCTAGCTCATTGAATTTAATGTCATCAGATTATCTCTTATTTGAGTTTTCTCTGGTGTATTTGTAATAAAAAAAAAATGGACAATCTGTTTGATATAATTTTTTTTTTGCCTCACTGTTATTTGTAGCATGAGATTATATTTTAGGTCCGTATTATAGGATAACAAATATCTTTTAATTTTTTCAAAAGATTATTGTCCCATTTTTTTTTTTTGGTTGAAGTTTTCAGTAATTGTTTTGACGTTTTTGTTGCAGGCAGAAAAGCGACGCTCTCGAGCAAAGGAAGGTGAGTTTTGCCCTTAGTGGATATCATCATCTGGAGTATTGGTCATTAGACACAGTAGAGTGAGATCCTTTACATTTTGCATTTTTATATCTGTGATTGTGCAATGAAAGGGGCTTCAACAATGTTATTTTTAATTGAGAGGTGAAGCGGTTAAATGAATGAATAAGAACATATTGAAAATATTTAGACTTTTTCCAGCTATGTCATAAGCTAATTTACACACACACTATACATAAAATGAAAACTAATGGATAATACAAATGCTAATTTTTTGGCTTTCTTCATTGCCATGCAAAATATTCAGCAACTTAGTTGCATTAGGGTAATTGGATTGTCTGGTTCATATTACTAGTGTGTTGGAGAAATCTGATACTAAATTAGAAAATGGATACACACAGCCTAAATACAATTAGAATCTGGTAAAAGTCTTAAAAAAATAATTATAAAAATATACCTTCCTTGGTATGTTTTGTTTTGTAATTTTTTATTTGATTTGGATGACACCTTTGTAGTTTTTTTTTTGTTTTTTTTCTGGTTTTTGAATTATGAAGAACATCATGGAGAAACTTCCATTGATATTTTTGTTCTGGGTTTTCTTAGTTGAATGGATTCACTTAAAACTATCCACATATAATTTGGCAGTTTTATTTTATTTAAAATAAAAAAAAATTCATTCTTCAGATATGCAGGAATGTCTTCTAAGTTAATTTAATCACTTACCCTCAGAATAATTGAACTTGTTAAAGTTTTGCTCTGTTGAAGATTTTCTAATAAAGCATAGAGTAATTATGCTCAATTGTCTTGCCTTTTGAGCAAAATGCTGATCAGTCCCACTAATGTGATTCTCTGAGGATGCTAGTTTTCTTCCAGGACCTGGAGGTGTTAACTCTGTAATGTTAAATAGTCATTTACGATAATGGATGAATGTTCATGTTTTAGAGAACAAAGCTTCCATTTTTTGTTTTTTTTTTTTGCATTTCCAGCACTTATTCTTTTTCTTCTTCTTTTCATTGTGAAGAATGACATTATTTAGGGGATTGATTTTGCTAAAACCTTCCCACTCTGATTCTGTAATCCTTGGAACATTACTTACAACATTGCAAGTTGCTGGATTAAAAACTGAAAATATTTGTTATGATAGGGATTTCAAAAAACCAGTTTTAAAAAAAAGGAAAAAAGCAGCAGCATCTGCTTATTTAATTATTGATAATTCAAGATCAGATAATCCATAAATTCTGTAAAAAAAATTAAAACAATTTTAGCTTGCTACAATACAGATTAATCTATATAGGTTAATTTAAATTTTAAAAAATGAAGCATTTGGTTATCTATTTCTTCCTGACTTTCATTAAGTAAAAAAAAAATTAGTGAAAAATATCTTTAGTGAAAGGTCAGTGTTACCTTAAAAAAAAATGGAACTAAAATGGAATGAGATTTTGAAAAGATTTTAAATGTGAGATTACAAATGATCTTGCTTGATTTCATATAGTTGGTATTTGTAAAGTTTCCTTGCATTGCTCCCATCCTTCACATTTAAAAAAAAACTGTCTAGGGGAGACTGGTTGAAAGTAACAGGGGTAGGCTATAACACTGGCAATATCTTGTAAATAAGATGTAAGGTTTTGGCAGTTTTTTATGTCCTGTGGAAAGGCCTGAAGTTTTACTCAATACATTTCTTATGGAATTAATTAGAAGAAAACCCACTGATACTCCTCACAAAGGGAGAGGTTCTATCTTTACACTATAAAAATGATTTTTTAAAAGTTGAGGAATTTTGTTTTACTTTTCAGCTCTGTGGCTCATATGTTTTAACTTTTGATATTTTTGGTGCTGTATTATGTTGAGATTAAGCATTCAGGCCGAGCACTATACTGTATATATTGTCTCAGAAACTAAGTTTCACAGGTTATCAATATGGGGCTGGTTGTAATAAGAAGTAAATAAGTTTTCTGGTTAGTAAATTAGTACATATGGTATTTGTTTTCATGATTCAGATTAAATACTAATAAAGTTTTCATAATCAAGTCAAAACAATAATGATGACATTTTTGTTGTTTGTTGATCTTGGTTGTTCATAAAATTCCAGTATATCCAGAGAAGATAAAGTAAAAAAAAATAAAATTACTTTTGTTAAGAATTTTTCATGTTCTTAGTCAGTCTTTCTCACTTCATTCAATGCTACTCTGTTTGCAATATTGGATTTTTAATAATTCACCTATATTACTTTTATAGAACTCTAGGCTAATGTTTCATATATATATATACAAAAGAAAAAAAGAAGGGAAGACACCTCATGATAACACGCAATCTGTAAATGAAATAGCATCAAATAACCACACTGTTAGATCTGTTCCACTCGATTATGGTATTTGTCATGTTACATTAAGATAATATGTAAAGAAAGCAAGTTTGGTTAAGACAGTGGCAGTGCCAAATGGAAACTCCAAATAGGTTATGCTAGAAATAGACAAGAGTTCACTGATGAAAAAGAAAACTCTGCAAGGAATGTGTCAGAGATTTTCCTCTGGATTATTCCCTAAGGACCCCCCTCCCCCAGGTAGGGCATGGTTGGGCATTGTGGGTCCAGGCCCACCCACTGAGTCAGCTGTGCCCGCCCTCAATGTAACACCCCCCCTCATTTTATGCAAAGCGGCTTGTCTTCGTAAATCTCTCATTGGGCCTATAGCCCCTGCACCAATCTGTTGGTGTCCAAGTTTGCCTAAAGCTGAGCTGGATAGTGTGCGTCCGGCTGAAGTCACTGTCCAGTCCTTGTGGCGTGCTACAACAGGTGTTGTGGTCCGAGTCTTTTAGTTGCAGGCCCCAATGACATCCCTCCCAAAAAATATAATGCCCGTCCAGGAATTTGTTTCTCCAGCCAGATCTGCCTAAGGACTAGGATATTTGCTTTTGAGCCAGGTAAAAGATAACATCAGTGTTTCAGATTCATGGTTTGTTAACAAATGTGTTGGACCAGATTAGTTGGGCAGTTTCATGAAACGTTATCAAGTACCTGAAACTACCAATTTGTCATGAGCAGCCAGCTTTAACAGGGAAAAGATTGTTTTTGCTTAAAGGTTTTTATCTAGTTTGATGCACAACAAAAACCAAAGTTTTTGTATATAATTTTGGTGTTACTACTTACCCTGATGTATGTTACAACTCACCCCAACCTGTAGTAAATCATAACACTTTAACAGAATGAAATTTTTTGAATTTTGCTGAAGGTGTATATATTATTCCATCATAATAACTATATGTGATTGGTTCCTTGTTCCAGTAGTTTATAATGTTTGATGAACCATAATCTCCCTGAACATAGTCTCTGAATAAAATACACTTATTTGAAAAGTGATGCAACCAGCCCAGCCTTCCTTAACTTTATTCCCTTTCAGGGAAAGTCAGCTGCTTTGAATGTTGATACACTGGCTTCAAGACAGATGTATAATTTTTGCCACCTCCAGATTCTTGGCTGCTTGAGGATAAGGATATACAGTCGACCCCCACGTAATCGTGGCCCCGGTTATTCGTGAAATTTTCCTTAGAATCTAACTAATAATTGTTTGTGGAAACCCCCACATATTCACATAATCGCAAATATCTTCCGCAATTTTTAATGGCTTTTTTCATGGCAATATATATTTTTTCACGCTTTTTAACACTAAATTATTAATAACAATATAATTTACTAATTTTGTAATATAAATACTAACGTAAATTCAGCAAAATATCAATATAAAATAAACGCTATTGGCTGGAGGTTTGAAAGTAGCCAATCCGAGAGCGTTATTCATTTCTCCTTGTTGCTGATTGGCTGCTGCCCATGAGGTGCTGTCTCAGGCAGATGCAGCCCAGCAGCCCCGCATCATCCCAGTTTACCGCGTGTAGCTATCTCGAGTGTTTCCTTGAATGTTGTATTTTTAATTAAATTATTATTATATATTTTTTTTTAAATTATATTTTGTTATATTTTGACGTTTATAGGCATTTTTATGGACCACGTCCAATATTCGCGGTTTTTCACTCTTCGCGGGTGCTCTAGGAACATAACCCCCGCAAGTACCGGGGGACAACTGTAGTTAGTTTTGGCATGTAATTGTGTGGCTATTTTCACCGATAAGATTTGGCAAAAATTAATTTCTGGTTCTGTTCCTTGAAATGTACATTTTTCCTTTGCTGCCATTCTTTCTCTAATCAACATCCAACATTTCCTATCTGAATATCTAACAAACCACTTGGAACAGAGAGAACATTCTTGTAATTAAGATTTTGGGTTTAAGAAGCAAGCTTAAAGTTCATCGTCTGGAGTTCTAAAATTTGATCATAATCTTTAGTTAGATTCTGAGATTGGATTTTTTGTTTGACAACCTTTGCCAAATATTTCTCCAATTTCTAGATGCAGTAAAAAAAATCTGTTATCTGACCCTAATGGGACCTGGAGATGGTCAGATGTTCAAAAAAGTCAGATCTGTATGGACTTTTTAAAACAAGTGTTGGTGTTATCTTTCTTTCTTTTTAGTTTTTCTCAATACTAATAACTATGCGCTTTATTTTCTTTGGATTGCTTTCCGAAGCACTAGCCAAACTATTACTTTTTTTATTAGTTGACATTGCAAAGATTATAGTTATTATCACTGATAAAAATCACTAGCAATGGAAAATACAGCTGATACAGTTCTTGCTTGTTGAAAGGATGCTAACCATCTGACAAGAAGTGATTTGAGCATGTGCAGACAATGGGTACAGTCACCGCGCCCCAGTGACAAACCTGTGAACTACAAAGGTTTGATAACAAAAAAAACAAATCAATTTTGACTTATATCAGAAAAGTCGAGGAATTGGACAAGCCGGCTATCTAGAGGTGATAACAGATTTACTGTTTAATGAAATATTTTGTCAACTACATTAATAATAAAAGAAAGTCACGAGTTCAGGATGAAATAAAAGTAGATTGGTCATTTTATTAAATTGTTATTTTTATCATTCTGATAAAAATTAAAAAGTGATCTTTTGAGGATTTTATAATCACAAAGTTGTCTGTTTCTATGTATCCTGGTGTCAAGATTGAGTAAATTTTTAAAATATTGATTCAAATTGTTCACCCTGCTGAGAATTTGTCATGGATTTGTTTATTACTGAAATCAGGCTAGTAAAATGATTGGAACATGTTGCATACTGCATGATAATCAAAGATTTAATGAGCCGTTTAAATCATACTATTATCAAAGAGTTGCATTATAGAATTGTGGTTTCTTGACGATCACCTGCTTTTATTAGGAATTAAATTTTAATTTTGAGGCATTGGCAGGTAAGGCATTTTTCTGGTATTGAAGCTGACAACAAATATGAAGTTACATGGCTTCTGATAAACTGCAATGTATAAACTCAAAGTAAAATAGTTGTAATTTTCTTTTAAAGAACAACAGCAAGAGAGATAATTTACATATAGAAATATTTATCATTCTACCAGCAGGTGTTTGACATCCTGTTTTATAAATAAAACTCTAACTTGGGAAAATGCAGCACTGGTTGAATTTTTTTCTTAGATTGATTTTGGAAGTTTGTGTGTGAGTTAATAGAGGAAACATTTTTGGTATGGAGAGGGTAATTATTAGGCCGTTACAAAGTTTTGTCGATTTTTATATGTTAATTTAGGGTTCATTTTTTGCACGCTTTTGAAGGTGTATGTAGATAAGTTACATAGCATTTTGTAGTGTATGCTTTCGCATACATTATGCAAAACTTACCTTTTTAAAAATCATAAAATGGATATTTGTTTCAGGGTTCTGTGAGAAGCATGGATAGAAAAGTTTTTCGTGTCATTTTGCTTAACAAGTTCAAACTAGGCCACAAAGCCAGCGAAACAACTCGTAACATTAAGCAAGCATAGGGTGAGAACACAGCAAATGAGCGCACAGTACAACAATGGTTTGCAAAGTTTTGATCAGATGTGTCTTGAAGATAAGGAACGTAGCAGACGTCCTTCCAGCTGTGATGACGACCGTCTGAAAGCCTCAGTTGAGGTAGATTCAAAGAAGTTGCTGGAGAGCTTGATGTAAGGACTGTGACTGCTTCCCGGCATCTTGATGCAATTGGCAAGGTGAAAAGGCTTGACAAGTGGGTGCCTCACAAGTTGAATGAACAACAAAAAAATCATCGATTAGAGATCTGCTCTTTGCTTGTCATGAGAAACAAAAAAGACCCATTTCTTGACCAAATGATTACGTGTGATGGAAAATGTATCATTTCCAACAATCACAAATGATCAGCACAGTGGCTCAACAGAAACAAGGCACCTAACTACATTCCAATACTCAGTCTCTACCCAAAGAAGATCATGGTCACTGTCTGGTGGACTGAAACTGGTGTCATCCACTATAACTTCTTGTAACCTGGCAAACTGTCACAGCTGAAAGGTAATGTAGAGAATTAAATGTTGCTCATCAGAAACTCTACCAACAACAGCCAGCATTGGTGAATCGAAGAGGCCCAATCGTGTTCCATGACAATGCTCGGCATCATGTTGCAAAAGTGACTCTTCAGAAACTGAACATGGGGTAGGAGATTTTCCTTTACCCAGCCTATTAACCAGACCTTTCTCCCACAGACTACCACCTTTTCAAACACTTTGACAGCTTCCTCAATATGAAATCCTCCTCCAACCAAACAGCAACTGAAACTGCTTTCCAACAGTTTATTGACTCCAGAAATATATCTTTTTTTTTAAAAAAATGGTATAAATGTGTTTGTAACTTGTCAGAAGTGTATTGATTGTAATGGAACTTACTTTGATTAATAAACTTCACGTTTAGCAACAACATGAGGTCTCATTGTCATGGTAAAAAAGCCGCCAAATCTTTCGTAACAACCTAATACAAAAACTTTTCATATTTATGATTATTACTAAATGATTTTCTGTATGAAACCCAATCATGTTAAAAAAAAGTCGGTAGATTTTTTTTTTTTATGCCTCCCTTTGAAGCAGTATCCACATGTCTACCTACACATTCATCCCTCACTCTCTCCACTGTACATTGTGTACTCCTAATTTCACATGCTTCCATTTTCTCTTGTCCACCATGCTGCTCTACCTGGCGGACGACCAAACTCACTCCTGGTAAGTCACTTTCTCCTTCACGGTGATGGAAAGAACCTTTTTTTTTTTTTTTTTTTTTTTTGCTTTGTTATTTTTGAAAATTGGCTTGATGTTGTAGGTTTGAGTTGAGTTAGTGTTTAACAAATATATTGGTTAATTCATTTAAATTAAAGAGAAAAAAACTTTTTGCTGACTGGCGGGGGTTAATTGTTTACTCCGTGGAGCATCTGTTTTATATTTTTAATGAGGCATTTTACAAATTACTTACAGAAAAACAATGACAACAGAATACTTGGAATAAACAAAAATTAGCACCAGTCAAAAAGAATTCCACTAAATAATCAAACCCCTTTCCCTGAAGATCCCAGTGGGTGCTAATCTACTAATTTTGTTTTGCTAATTTTTTTTTGTTGAAGACTACATCCCTCCCTCCCTCCCCTCCTGATTTCTCTGAAAATATGTAAAGTTTTCCTACATCAGCAAAGCTTTTTAAAACATTGGTAAAATCATGTAACAGGTGCAAATCCCTTATGGTGTATTTTTTCTCACAAATACGCCATTAATGGGGTGTGTGTGTGTGTTTCTAGAACACAGTTGGCATCTCGTACAAAGGGCTGGAAGTTCAGATGGATTAGCCTGACATGCTTGCACCAGTTGTGGTGTTGCATCAGCTATAGTTGTCCCACTGGTTTTGTAGGTTCATCATTGGGTCGGATAAACTTGTAGACTGGCAAGAGACATTTTTCTTGTTGTTTCTTTGATTAGCACTAAAAGAATGTTTCATTATGAAGCCTGGTCAACCCCAAAACAGAAAGAGACCCATCTTTATTCTCTGACCTATTATAGCAGTTTTAAATCACATTTCAGGCTGTACAACCATTTACTTTTTAAACAGTGTTACGAATGCACTTTGTACACACTCTGGCGAACAAATCAGTACAATTTTTGTATAATTGGACTAATTTCAAGTATTTTCACTCTGTTAGTTTGTTAAACAGAATAAATGTTTGTAATAATAATACTAATTTTAAATGATTTCATTTGTTTATAATTTATGTATCTTTGTTTGTGAAGACATTGAGACAGATATGCATACCATCTTTCTCTCCCTTAACTTTGTTGGTGATGATTTGGGGTAGGTGGGTTTGTGAAAAACCCCTCTTCACTGTTTTATAGCTGTACTGTTATAATTTTTTCTTCTGTGAAAATTCAAGATGTCTCCTCACATCTATTTCCAAAGAATCTGCACAAGACACACCACATCTTGCATGAACTTCATATCATAATTTCTATTGTCTTTTATTGTTCTAACCTGAATAAGATTTTGTTAGTTTTTTTTACTTTTCACACAAATTTGTTTCATCGCCCTTTTTTCCTGTTTTTAACATGTTTGTATCTGTTGAACTTTTTTTACTAAACTGTTTTGTCCTGAATTAATAATGGGGACTGTGTACCTGTTAACCTTTTTTTTTTTTATGAACGAACAAGGTAAAAGAGGACGAACTTGTGGCAGTAACTGTAAATGCACAGTATATTTTGTGTTATCCTCTTCCACATTTTTTAGTATGAAGTTTTAGTTACCTTTCTTGAGTTTTTTTCTTCTTTATTTATATAAATTTTGATTTTTTTAAAAAAGTGTCCTTATAGATATATCATATGCTCATGCAACTAGGATTCAAGAATCTTCCTTGTCTTTATATAATGCAGGGCTAAAAATAATTTGCTTGGCTTATAAATTAATTGGCATATTTATGGTTGAACAAAGACTTCCAAATATGTGCAACTTAAGGACAGCCATTTTCTAGCCCCAGCATTGAGCTTTGCTTTGTGTGTGCATGTGCAGGGGGGGGGGGATCCTTTGGTTTCTAATTTGGTTAAATCAGATAATTATGCCCATATCCTGTCATCAGCAGTTTAATTTCAACTCTGTTTGATTTTTTTTTTTTTTCCTTAAATTCTCCAGCCACTGTTAATGATCCTGACAACCCAACAGTGCTGATAGAGGGCGTTCTTTTCCGTGCCCATTACCTTGGTTCGACACAGCTAATATCAGAAGGCCAGCCCTCAAAGGCGATGCGGATGATGCAAGCTCAGGAAGCGGTCGGTCGGATAAAAGTGAGTAACGCAAGCAGTTTTCGCTGTCTTCGAGAACAGGGTTACTAATGAAGGACCATAAACTGGTTGAGATTATTTAAAAAAAGATTAAAAGAGATTAGGGAACAGTTCTTTATATTGAAAGAAATATATTATTGGTGACATATGTTTGAGGTAAAAAAGGATGTTTTATTGCTGTGTCTATGCTTGTGACCCTCTAGTGTATATGTACGTTCTTGCATCTTACTGGGAACGATAAACAAAGAATGTATATTTGCATTTCTTTCCTAATTCTTGCCTGGAAAACTACAATTATGAATGGAAAGGTGATGTGATATTCAAGGAAACAAGAGATTTATTTCACACTTTTCCCATCACTACATTATTAGAATTAGCTATTGAGCCTGCATTTCAGCAATCTTATTTTGGTGCCATCAGAAGAGCTGTCCATAGTTTCAAGTATTAATAGTTCAGTGGCAAAGCCTTAATAATTCCCATTTCTAATTCTAGCCTTGCATATCATCACGTTCAAGTATTTGTTAATATTAAAGAAAAAGTTTCTTTATTTTTTTAAATGTTTTATTATCAGAATGTAATTTCCACAAAACACCTCTGGGGTTTAAACTACGATGTTGTCACGAGAAATATTAACCATCTTACTGTATCTGAACTTTCTGTTTTTAGTACATGTATACTTAAGGTAAAAAGTACTTTATTTTACATAAAGTACTAGGAGTTTAAAGTTAATTTTGATTGATGAAATAAAATTTTTACATTAACTAATTGTGGTAGAGAAGCATTACAGTAAAACCTCGATTTAACGGATATCCATTCAACATATCTTGTCTGGTCTCCCAAAAAAAGTCCGCGTTGAGCTGTGCAAAAATCTTTTTGCTTGGGTGACTTCTGCGCATGCATATGTAAACAGCACATGTAAAGGGCCAGATTTAATGGACACACCTTCCCCTCCATTGCTCTGTTAAATCGAGATTTTACTCTATTTAAAAAAATATATTTTCAGATTTGTTTGCTGAAATGAAAGGATTTCACATGATTAATTGATGGTAACTTGTCAGTCTTTGAAGAAACCAAAGGGGCTGGCATGAATTATTTTTTTGTGAATGATGAATCAGCCAGAAACATTATACTACATGAGCCTCTGTTGAAGCTAATGTTTTAATTATAACATTTTAAAAAGTAAACAAAAAAGCGAGCAAATAAAAATGTGAAGGGGGCAGTAGTAACAAATGTTTAATCTGGCTAAGCTACATATCATTCTAGCAACTGCCACTAAGTGTGGAAGTAGGAAATATAGGATTGCATGGAGTATCTCTCTGAATGGTATAAGTACAGCCCAGAAATAGCTAGATTTAGGGTCAGCAGATTATAGAATCCACAGCATAGTTAGTACTCTGCTTGGCCATATTGTCAGATGTTAACCATGTAATGCTGTTAACATACTTGTTTTGATATTCTGTCCTGTAGACAGACTGTTGCCCTGTGGTTATGTCAGCTGCAGTATGAGTGGCTATATTGTGAGTAAATAATTAAGTTCAGACAGAGAATGAGTTTCCTATGATGCAATTAAAGTGCACTTTATGGTAAATTTTAAAGTAAAAGTTAACTGGAATTGCACATGCTTTTATAGTTTCATCTCACTTATTGCTTTTGTGCACTTTATGAGGTCTGTCCAAAAAGAAACCGAACTTTTAAAACAGCGTGCCAGCCAGCCAGCGCAGCGTGTTCGCAACTGCAGTACTGTGTATTGGTCACCTTGACTTTCGGTCTAATAATAGCCGCATAATGCCACATCAGTTAGTCCGATCTACACACGCTAGAGTGAACGTATGTTTAGTTTACTTGGCAATTTGTCGCAAGTTGAACAATGAAGGATCTTGAGGAGCAATGCGTTTGTGTGAAATTCTGTTTCAAATTGGGAAAAACATTTACAGAACTTTTCTAATGTTGCAACAGGCCTATAGGGAGGATTGTTTGAGCCATACACAATGTCACGAGTGGTACCAGCATTTAAAATCGGAAAGAACATCCACCGAAGACAATCCCAAAACTGGACAACCTTCCATGACAACGGATGACGATCACATTCAGAAAGTGCATGCTGTGATCCATGGAAATCGTCACCTGACTGTCCATGAAGTTTCTGAAGAAGTAGGCATGTATAAAAGTTCATGCCACACAATTTTAAAAGGAAAACTGAACATGCATTGTGTAGCCGCAAAATTTGTGCCGCATCTGTTGACAGATGAACAAAAAGAGAATGGAGTCACAGTCAATCAGGAGCTCTTTGATCATTCGAATGCTGATGAAAGCTTTCTGAAAAGTGTCATAACAGGTGACAAAACGTGGGGGTACAGCTACAATATCAAAACAAAAAGGCAGTTGTCCCAGTGGGTTGAATCATAATCTCCGCGACCAAAAAAAGCACATGAGAGGTGCTCAAATTTGAAGGTGATGTTGATTTTTTTTTTTTATTGGAAGGGCATTGTTCATCATGAGTTTGTTCCACATGGTCAGACGATCAGTAAAGAGTTTTACTTGGATGTCCTGAGGCGGTTGAGAGAAATGGTGCGAAGAAGGAGGCCTGAGGCATGGAAAAACAAAACCTGGATGCTGCACCATGACAACACACCTGCTCACATGTCACTCCTTATCCGAGACTTTTTGGCAAAGCATGAGACAACTCTCTTCCCCCAGCTGCCCTACTCTCTGGATTTGGCCCCTGCCGACTATTTTTGTTCCCAAAGTTGAAATCCACCCTGAAAGGTCACCGATTTCAGATGATAAAAGAGATCGAAGAAAATTCGCTATGAGAACTGCGCACTATCCCTGAAAACATGTTCTAGGACGCGTTCTAAAACCGGAAAGAATGTTGGGAGGAGTGTATCAACAGTGGAGGGAACTATTTTGAAGGAGACAAGTCTGATTAAATTTGTAAGTAAAGCAATAAATTTTTTTTTAAAAATTTGTTTTCTTTTTGGACAGACCTCGTATATTGCTACATCTGATTTTTATGTAATTTTTCAAGAAGCTAAAAATTTAGGAGGAGAGCCTCTATAAATATTGGTTTGGCAGCCATTTTGAAATTGGGCAATTTACAAGTAAACTTTTATCGATAACTACTTAAAGATGTCATCGCGTTCTTTACTGAAGATATTACAGAGCTGCTCAGTGGTTGACTTGAAGTAACTTAGATGTCTTTAAAAGAAATTTCTGCCTTTTGCTTTACAGTGTTAAAACTAATAACTAATTGTTGGCCTATCAGAGGACAAGACTGTTATGCTTATGTGTAATTTATCTAATCACTGTGTGCTCTGCTTATTTTGGCCGAGGATTGATTGTGATTTCTATCACATCCATGTTTATTGCATGACCATTTCCCTTTCTAAGTCTCCATTCTTGGCAAATCAGGTAGGCTGAAGGGCTTTCTTTGCTGCGTGAGTGGATTTGTGAAAATAATCCTACTGACGTGTGTTGACAGGCAAGCTATCTGTTTACCCTGCTGACTCGCACTCTTTAATTTCAGCAATTAGCCAAAAAGTCAGTCTGGTTTTTACTAATCAAGTTATTTGTGATAATGTTTGTTAATTTATGTTAAAAAATTGAGTTTTGCTTGCATAACCTTTAAGTATATTGAGTTAAAGCATGAATATGTGTATATATAACTAATTATAAGAGGAAATTAAATTCTGTATTTAAATTTACTTGTTGAATAGAAGTTTTAACATGAATTTTAAATAGGGGAAATAAGATTAGGCCAGCTTATATTGTTGTTTTGTAACAAAGCTGAAAGAATGAATATTTGCAAATTAGAATAATCTGTGATTGTTTGTGTCAACAAGACTTTAGAGTAGCTTTTTTTTTGTTTTATTTTGTCCAATTTTACTGCTCTGAAACTCTTCTTTTCACATGATTACTAATGACTGATGTGTGTTTATTTTCATTTAATTTTTTTACATTATTCTTTCCATAAGGCATCGGTGAGTGACACAGTACATCTTTTCTGTACATTGCTGTTGTGTGTCATGGCTTGTCAGGGTTTGTCCTGGATGTGAAGTCCACTGCAAAGTGTCTGTCAATCCACGTTTGGACTGCCTCCCAGGGTAAAGTTGGGGTTAGATAGTATGCTATTCTCAAGGGGTCTTTTGTTGTCCCAGTATTGAGGTGGATTTCTTACAGTAGCATGAAACCCACCATTAAAGGGGAGGGGTGGGCTTTCTGCAGTATTTAGAGGTCTTTGTAAACTATTGTATTACCCTGTGTGGGAGTGGACTGATGCATCACCAGTGAGAATCTCTCTGATTTAGATATTAGTTAAGGTGGAAAAAAACTCATGGGCTTTTTAAAAAAAAATGACTGTTTGATTTATTTTCTTTCTTTTCTGAGGATACAAGCTCAAAATGTTTTCATAAGAGTAAATATATCTTGCAATCCAAAGTGATAATCTTTCACCTAAACTATGATATGTATCCACATGTGAAAGTTTCCTGGGTTTGTCCTGAAAAGAAAGCAAAAAGAATCTATCAGCACAATTTAAAAATTGATTTATGCTAAATTTGATTCAGCTCAGAAATGTTATCATCTTTCATTATATCTGAATGTATTTCAGCAGACTTTCAATCTAAGAAAGACAACAACTGTAAAGCTTTGTTCATATGGATTCAATTTATGGGCTGGAGTAAATAAATTAAAATTTTGTAAAACAATTTCTCCAGAAAATGTTTGCCTTAACAAGAGATAGGCCTGCCCATTTTGACATTACCAACAATTATGTCATGGTTGTGTTCATCAGCCTTGTGGTGTATGTATTTTAGCACACATTTACTTTATATCCACTGATGATGATTTTTTTTTTTTTTTTAGGTTCAAAGAAATTTTATTTAAATTTCGATTAGTAACAAAAATTGATAATTTTTTTAAAATGAAAACTTATGGTCTTAAAGAATTTTAGCCAAAATTAGTTTACATTGAGACTGCGAGCCGGCCACCCAACCCTACTCCCTCTCTCTCTGGAGGAAGGGGGAGGTAGGATTGTCCCAATGCTCTGACCAGTAGAAAGGTGTTTTCTCACCCAGAAATTTGGAGTCGAAAGAATTGTGAAACAAAAGCATATATTTATCTTATTTACTTGTAGCTCCTTTCTGCACAGCATGCGTACCTGAAAATATAAGCTTTGTTGACGTAGCGCTCACGAGAAGTTACTTATTTTAAAACCGTCCATTAGTGAGGGTGGCTGGCGGCCGATCTTCCGCACGTGTGGTCAGTCATCAGGAAGGTACAGGGGGACAGCGAGTTCACTTCACTTCAACAGTTGGCAAAGCGAGCAGCCAAACGGAACGGTGGACCACTACAGTCAGTAACTTACACCAGGCATCACCAACCCCAGAAAAACTGTAGATAGAAGCCATAAAAGAAACAATCAGTTCATTCCCCCCCCCCACCAGCCCTTTTCCCCCTTCAGTAAGCCCCAACTTTTCAACTATATATTCGCATGTACTCATTGCTCACTTCAATAATGGGATGGCCAACATACACACAATATGTAACTTCAGCATTGCATATCTGCTGGACCACAGGATCTCCGGGCCAGTCCTCTGCCTATCGATCGAGGGAACCCCGCCTTAACCTGCGAGATAAAAAACACTGCAGTGACAACCCTTACCACCCTCTCCTTTCCCCATAAATTTACATAATTTTTAACATCTAAACTTTACGAAATAAAAAATGAATTCAAAAACAAACAAAAAAAATTGCTGACAAACCGAGATTCAGATAAAAAAACAGCCGACCAGGGAGGTTCCCCACCCTCCGACGGGCAGACACCGCTTCACCATCTGCTTGATATGAGCCAGCATCATTCCTCCAAAGCCTTGTTAATTTCTACAAAAAAGACTAGAAAAGGGTTGGTTCCTCACCTGGCCAAAATAAGCGACTAACTCAAAATTTACATTATTTATTATGTAGTATTATTTACATACATACATACATTATATATATATTGACTTTAAAAAAAAAAAAGAAATAGTAATGCACAGCCTTTCGCCAGCTACATTAACTTATCCGAGATTAACATTCTCAAAAGTTTTAAACTTTTTTTTTTTTCCACATGTTACTAGTTACGGTTTCAGTTAGTGCACAATCGACTAGTACTAGTAAATATCGCCACTAATCTCACCCGTTCGTTCATAGTTTCCACCACCACCACAACCACCGAGATGGGGGTGGGGTCTCTGCACCACTCACTCTTCCTGTCTCTAAACCTGGCAAACTACGGTCAGAGTCCATAGAGGACGGCACCGGATTACAAAAGCAGCTTTTTTACGGAATCTCCTTCGCTCCAATTCCTGCATCCTATTCAGATCTAAAGATAACCCCTGCAGAGTTGGTTCCAGCAGCGCGTGTATTCTGTAATTAGGCTCTTTCCAGGTGCCTACCAGAATTTTTCTTCTGTCTAGCCTTCTCCATCAATTTTTCTAGCACCCCTTTGGTCTCCGAACCTCGCTGACAGTCTTCATTATCGAATTAAATTCTGAACTTATCCCGTAGCATTAAAAAAAAAAAATGCTACGCTCTTACATGTCTCGCGCTAACGAAGTAAAAGAAGGGGGGGGAAAAGGAACAATAAAGCGCAGTTTCGTCCCAGTAAAGTAACAATCTACACCTTACTCTACCACCAGAGTCAAGCCGCTTTTTTTTTTTCTTAGTTTCAAAATTTGGTGGACAAGAGAGATAACCATGTATTACAAGATTACTTCCCTTGTTTTACTATTTTGTTTCCTTTTTTTTTCCGAACCAGTAAGGGGATAAATGTATAAAATTTTATTTTGATGCAAAAATTTTATTAAAAGTAACCACTCAGTGCAAAGACATGTATGAATAACTCCATTACTAAATGAAAATAAAATGACACATACAAGAAAACAAATGCTAAACTTAGTTTATCTTAATGATAAAAGCAATTTTTTAAAAATATTGCTTCTGAGTGAGTTTCTCTCTAGATCTTAAAACGAAAGTACTGATTTTACATGGGAACCTTCCACCTTAACTTGATGTATACACTGTCTGCATGTTTCTGTTTTTACAGCACTTTATTGTCATCTTCACTGTTTTCTTACAATTATTGGCCAACCAGTGCGTGTGCATGCGCGCACAATATTATTTTCATTATAACCACCATTTGTTTTTTAAATTATTGATCATTTTACATTTACAAATATTACCTTAAAAAACAAAACAAAAAGGCTGACACATTTTGTACAAATGACGAGTGGATATCCAGTTTTTATGTTTACATAATAAATATGAATATACAATTTGTCATTTTTGGTGCCTCTGACACCTAGATTCAAGTTTTTAACACACTGTAAAGCTTAAGGCATCTTCTAGGGTTGAAACAAATTCTTGTAGGAAATATTTCTTAGTGTTCTTGATTCATTAGATGTATTTTAATTGCTATGATAAAAAGAAATAGTGAAGATAATTGGAGGCAGTATGGATTCACTAGTGCCATGTGTGTCTGTTTTCTTGTGCAGTTTTCCACATATGTTATTGTATAGTATTTTCCAAATTCCTGAAAATTTGAAATACTGTTGATCTATAAATATGAGATATAAAAATGTTGTTTATATTATTTTTAATTTGGGGGGTTATCAAATTTGGTGATACATATAATTAAAAGATTTAAATGCTTATAAAAATAAAACAAGAAATGCCAGAACATTTCCATGTTCATAGTAATCGTATAAATAAAAATTTACAAGCCCACATTTTTTGGTTGAATATTTAGTAATTACAGAAATTTTCATCAAAGTTGTTTAAAATGCCAGAAAATAGTATTCCCATTAAGCCCCATAATACTAGAGACTAGGAATAAAGGAAAAATCTGAGTCCAGAGATAATATGCTGATGAAGAAGGAATAAACTACTTTATAATGTGTGTTGTCCATTTGTCCACTCCATCAAATATGATCACAGAAGTTACAGAAACTCTAAATTTTCTTCTTTTTAGCATGCTTGGATTATGCCCCCTACATTATTTCCCTACCATAATTTTTGGGTTACAAGTTGATGTTGGTTATAAGACGAATTGTCTAAATTACTCATTTTTCTTCACTTCATTCATAACGAAAAAGATGAACCGGATTACAAGGCAAACCTAGATAAGCTAAGGTAGTTGACCAAAACTGGCCAGGAAACCGTGTGAAGTCTTGCAGAAAAGCAAGAAGAAAGAATGCCGTCCGTGTACAGTACTTTCATGCTCAAAAATATTAATGAGTTCTTGTAAACTTATCAGTTAACCACTTTGTGAATAAATCCTCTGAATTCATTGCTAACATAAATTTTTGACATTCTGAATCAGAGAAAACCTTGAAGTTTCCTGCAAACATTAAAATTTAGATATTCAACTCATAATATAATTGTTCATAACACATGCTGATATGTGAGATATTTTATAAATGTTATACTCCTTGAAGGCTAATAAATAAGAAAGAAAACAATTCACAATTTATATTTGTTTATTACTTACTAAGAACTGTCTCACTCACAGCTTAGCTTCAGAGAAGCTTTTGAATTCCTCATCTTCAGTGTCTGAGTGGAAGATAGCGGCAAGTTCAGGGAACAGACTAGGGTGAAGTTTTCCTCATTCTCTGTGTAGTCATCTCTGTTCTGGTCATCCTTCCAGCTGCTGAATACTCCAGCTCTGGTGAAGCCATTAATAATAGCTGTCTGGGGCACACTGTCTCATGTGTTTTTGATTCACTGTGTCATAATGATGTAGGAAGCATGATGCATACAGTCTGTATTAGTGGAACTATGTTCACCTGTGGACATATCTATCTCGGCTTTGACTTGAAGCATCTATTGGTAGAAACGTCCAATGGCCATAATAATTTTGCCATCCCCCAGGGATGATACCTAAGACAACCTTCTTTCCGGCCACTCTAGCTTTGGTTTCTTCTTTAATGTGCGTATGCATAAAGTCTGCATGGATTTCTTTGTCAGAAAAAAATCCACCAGCCCAATGCGAGTAGCACTTATCCAGCCATTTTTTCATCATGTTGTTGTCCATCCATCCTTTCAGGTTCACCTCCACCATAACACTAGTGACTAAAATTCTTTGGCATTGTCTTTCTTTTAAATATTACTATGGGCATTTTATCACTACATGCCAACACCACTGTAAAATATGATTTTTCATGTCCCATTGTTCTGATGGTCACAGTTTCTTTTCCTTTGTTGTCTGTAGTTCTATTCATAGGAATTTCCTTCATGTTGATGAAGTTTGATATTTTGATATTATTTGTCTTTATCTTCATGACAAATTTTTGAAAATTATCTGACTTCTCTGAAGTCTTCAAGCAGTTTCTGTGATATGGTCGTGCACTGCCTGATACATAGTCTTTCTTTAACACATGAAGTGGAAGCATCATGATGGACCAACCACAAAGTTCTCCACTTCCAACTGAGGGACGGTTTGTTTGTTTTTTAATCTCACTTGAACAATGTTATGTCTGTGGCACGTTGTGATAATATATACTCTCCTTTCTAACTTGTCTTTATGTTTATCCTTCAAGGTGTATACCCGTGATTTGCCTCCTTAATTTTCTTTGTTGTGTGCAGAGCATCCTTAGCCCTGAGCCATTCCCGGACACAGACACACTTCATTGATACCGTACTTACAATGAAGCAGCCACATTCCCTCCATTTTCCTTGGAAAATTCTATGACTTTCAGTTGAAGGGCTGCCGTGTAGGATTTATGCATTGTAACATGTGGCATTTTGAAAATGAATTGGGTTTTTTGTGATAGAGGTTTCTTACAATTAAGATCAAAATGGATGAAGATGGTGGCGGTGGTTTGTTACCGATTGGATAATTAAACATACTTTTAATAAACAGTGAACATTGGCCCTACTGAAAGAAAAATCGTGTTTGCCAGGTAGTTTTACATGAACTTCACAGCCAAGTTTTTGGGTTTGGTGCATTTATTTTTCAATATTGGAAAATTTTAATTTTATCCACATATAAGTCCAGTTGGGTTATAAGACACTGACTGGATTTCCAGTAAAAAAGTCTTATAACCCAGAAACTATGGTAAATGCATCTTTTATTTTTTAATAACTATGTCGGACAATCACAACAGTGTGCTTTAGAGTTAAAGATGATCTTAATAAATGCACACTTTTCAATAATGTTTTAACTGAAGAATATTGTTTTAACAAAAGAAATATTTAAAAATTGAATTTTTTTTTTTTTTTCATTTTTAAGGAAGCTGATAATAAATTAGTTGATTAATGATGATAAAAGGTTTGCTTTTTTAAAATTTTTTCTATCTCAATCATGATGGTGCTTGCTAATATATATCACATCATTCAAATACTACTGTTAATGTTGATAGACATAATTATGCAGCAGAAAATACTATAATGAACATGGATGTATAAAGGTTGGTAAATTGGTGGTGAAAGTGAATTATAATCATGGCCAAAATTTTGCATCAGTCGAGAATTTTCTAATTTTGCTTGATAAGGTTTAATTAAACTTGTTTAATTTACATAATATATTAATGTATTAAGGAGTATAGTATTCTTAATGGAGAAATAACCATTAAAAAATGTGATTTCCAAAACAGCCCTGTAAATCGTGGGGACGAGTGACTTGATTAGAGGTGGTCACAGCTACAGTGTCAAGATATATGAGGCGGTTTTTAAATTTGTTGTTGTTTTTAGGGTAATGCAGGACTTTTGACTCTGGCTACAGTTTCTCAGAATAACAAACCAAATGAAATTGCCTGGAATACCTGAGTCTAAAAATAACATTTAAAAAAAAAAAAGACTATTAATGAGTAACCAAAAGCATAGGATAATAATTTCTTTTTTTTGTTGTTGTTATCAGTAAAAAAAAAAAAAGAAAAAAATTTAGAATTATAGTTAGTTTTGGTGCATTCTCACCAATTGAACAACGTACAATTTGCCATGAAAAGGTGATGTTAATTCAAGTTTCCTTACAGTAGGCTGATGGATTTTATAGACAGGTGTGTAGCAGATATGTACATTTGATTCATTTCCCATTTTTTTTTTTTTTACCTTTGCACTTGAAAATATAACTAATACAGTTTTTTTTTTTTTTCCTTACTGATGGTTTTACCTGACCCCTCAATTGTCTAGTTTGTTTTGTTTTCTGCTGTAATAGTTACTTCAAGTATCCTTGACTGCCTACTGCTAGCTGATTTGTTGCAAGGCCCTCCTGTTTGTATTATGTGCCTGTTGTCGGATACTAATTTAAAAGGAATAAAAGAGAAACCATCTTTATCACTGCATTCATTCTGTAGGGATGGCGCAGTTTTTCTCCCCACACCTGTTTTCCTTAAGCATGTTTATTTTTATATTATTGTCCATGCTAATAATTCATTACTGCATAGTAGCCATTTTGACTGTCACCAAGTACAAGGTTATAACATTAGTAAATGTTGTAATATGCTTTGGATTATGATTAATTGCACTCGTAAATAGAGATGAATAGAGCAGATCTTTTCTTCAGAAAGCCATCTTTCAAACGTTACATATATATATGTATCACATCTAGGATAGCAAGAATATATTTTTGATGCATGAAATGTATTTGTAGCAGTTTTTTACATTTAACACACCCATTCCAAGGCTGCTTAGTGTTTGAAGCAGTTCTCATAATTAGATCCGTATACTTCAACATTAACTTGGAACAGGTTTTGACAATGGCAGATGTAAAGCCAGAGGTCACTTCTGAGGTCGTTATGAAATCTGTTTAATGTATGTCAGTTTGATAAAATGAGGGAGGCAGGTGAGAATTTGTTTAATAATGAATAATAAAAGCAAACATTACTACATTCATTCACGTTGCCACACAGTCATTAATTAATAAAAACAATTATCTTTGAATACTTTGCAAGATTCTGTGGAAAAACTCGAAATTATATGCCATAAGTTGTTTTTTTTTTTTTTTAGGGTCTACTTCAAACGAGTGTTAAAGATGTCATTCTGGCTATATGTGGTGGTTTTAAAAATATTGCAGAAATGCATTTCTAGTGCCTTTCAGACATCAGAGTTCTCTATAACACTGCATCATTGAAGATTTTAATATCCTCAGAAAAATTGATATCTCAATATGCTAAAGCATGCATGTGTATTAGTTCAAGAGTAATTTCTTCTCGGTCAGGAACTAAGTTCACTTTTAGTGATTAGGGTTGACGATAGGTATATTTGGAGTAGCTGTATGCTATAGATGTATTTTGTTTCTGAACAACTATTAATCAAACAAGTTGATTGCTAAAATGTCTTCCTTATTCTTATGACTGGATACACATGTATTTCATAATTTTTTAAAACTTCTTGACTAAATTTTTTTTTTTTTTTGGAAAAAATGTAAAATGTTAAATAATTTTAAGTACCAAACTTTAAAACTTGATTTGTTGTAAACCCAAAATTGTCAAGGATTAAGGAACTCTCTTGTTCTGACTTCTAATGTCTGAATGGTCCTTAATTTTCTAAACTTGAGCTAATGCACTTCTTCCTACAGATGAGATATTGTGACAGCATTTAATATAACCTTCATGAGATCATTCCTCTCCAAAATTAGTTAAACGCTTAAATGCACCATTTTATTGATACAACAAATTTCATACACAGAATTTTGCATTAAATTCCAAAAATCTATTATGTTGAAAAAAAAATTTGGCCATTATTTTTGTCTTTTAAAGATGTTATACTATTCCAAGAAGTGTTCATTTACTTAGAGGAGACAGAGTCATTGTCGGAGGTAGCACCAAATGTTTGATTCCATTTTTAGTGATTTGTGTAGATTTAATGGTAATTAAAGGATACAGGGATGTGTGTAACAATGGTGTCAAATGATGAAGTATCTCAGAAGAGATTCCACCAGTTTACAGTTAGTTGTACAACAATAAAAGGATGTCTGTCTAGACTTGGCTGACTGCAAGTTTCAAATACCTTGGAGTGATGGGCTTTTCTGTTACCTACAAGTGATATTAAAGTGTTCTTTATGCAACTGATGTGTGGGTTATCCCCTTCTAACCAGTTGATTACACTGGACTTGCATTGAAATGGACTTATAAAAGAGCGGTTTGATGATGATTTGTTTAGTAATGTGTCATTTGCTTACTACTCCCTAAGGTCACTTTTAAAATGTACTTTGCCATGGCTAAGGAGATCTAGTGTGAAAACAATTTGATTTACGTCATATAATGCATTAGGCAAGAAATATGTTGGCTATAAAAATGCATTAAGAGGCAATGGAATTATTGTTACTGAGCATGGATGAAGAAGTTGCACTAGATGAACTCCTCTTTTGTGTCTTAGTTAAAAGGAATTCCACATGATTGTTACATCCAAGTAGCTTGGGAACTTAAACACTTAAGAGCAACAGCAAGCAGATTAGTATTTTTACTGTGATGTTGATTCAGTAAACCATAGCAAATAAATGTTTAGGACAGCTGAAATAAGCCTTTGTTCAGTTCTTCACCACTACTTAATTTACTATAGTTTTTTTTTTATGTAAATAAATTGTTTGCACATTAACTCTTTATCTAATATGACTTTTCACAGCTGCTGTTTGTCTATTGGTTCTAAAGAAGCAGTCACCATTGTTTTGGGGAAATTACAATATAAATGAGAATGTTACCCAAGTATATTTATGTACATTGTGTAAATACATAAGCATTAACTTTTAACAGTTTGAATAGTTACACTTTAAGGATTTTAAGTTTTAGAAAAGAGAGAATTGGAATAGTGGAGCTATTGGTAATGAAACAAGAATAGTTATTACTGTTAGGGTATATGGTAGCTTTACCATATACCCTATCTTACTAGATGTTTGTGAGAGTTTTGCAACAGTCAGTAAATAAACCTGTGAAAACCTAAATAAGCACATTAGCAGATGGTGTGTTAACTGTATATGAAAGGAATATTTGCATCATGGTGATTAAGAGCTTGTGTAGAAATGCTGTAGGCTAGCAGACCTCATTTACCACTGCAGTAGTGTTAAGTAAGGGCTTTTCTTGGCAAGATAACCTGAATGAACTTTCATGTGATGTCTACATTCTAAAGTTCATCTGCCATTGCTGCAACAACAGGATAGCAGATCTCTCTAATGGAAATTCCATTTGCTTTCCATTTGAAATAAATAACCACTTCTGTATCTCTTAATCCGTTTTGATTCAGAATGTTGTTTTTCTTTTTAGGATTTACAGGTCATGGTCTCAATTAGACTTCATAAGCAAGAAAATCATTGAACACAGTCAGTTTTATATTTTGAGTCCTATTCTTATTATTAATCTGAAATTATGATTCCCAGGTTTCATTATCACATTAAGTTGTTTGTCTGCAACCAGACCAATGATATACAATGGAAGAAAAACAAAACTGCTGCTATGGAATTTTAAAAAAAATATCGTTGAAAGCAAGTCTTTTTTTTGGAAATATACATGAATGAAATATACCTTTTTGGAGAGAGAAATAATTGTTTTTGGTGCTAAAGGCAAGTTGACAAGAGAGAGAGAGAGAGAGAGAATAATCATAAAAGAGAACTTAAGTACCATGACAATGAGAGGAGGGATGATGAGGAGAGAGGGAAATATGAAATGAAGAAAAATAGCTAGAGATTTTAAGATTTCTCTTTTAGAGTTGCTTACTGTGATGCAAAATGTCCAAAACGATGATATTAAGTGTAATGATATTGAATGGTTCTTAGGTGACACTTGAAGCTGCTTGTGAGATGCAATCAGCCACACTAGGAAGTATTCTCTTGATGAGTGATTTAAAGGATGCTGGTGGGCACACTAATGGATTGTCACCCTGCACTTTCCTGAATAGACAAAACCTTGAGATAGAAATGGGTATTACAATGAGATGTGTGAAAGTAGATGAGGCAGGTGAGATTATAGGCTGCGAACAGGTATGACAATGATTTGAACAAGATTTGCTAAGTAGAAATTATTCAGTAAAATGTGACTTGGCTCTTTGGTAGAACAATTTCATTTTATTTAGTAGATGAAACCAGAAGCAGAGCTGAATTATCAGGGTGGACAAGAATCAAAACTAATCCTTCATGCATATTGTGGATTCTGTGGTAGCTTAAACTTTTGGTGGGGAAAATATCTCAATATTGTAGTTAAAAGTTCATTTTTATTTTATTTCTAAAGGGTATTTGCTTGAGTAGTTTAAGGACCATTTTGTAAATTGAATTTTTGGTAGTAGGAGGATCCAAAAATTTTTTAAAAAAAGAAAAATTGTTGGTTATCAGTGAGGAGTGGATATCTGGTTAAAAAAAAAACAAAAACAAAAAAACCCAAACTTGTAGCTTTAAGAAAGGAAGAAAATCATTGGATGGTGGTACTTGATTTTTATTCCAGCTATTCCCAGACAACTTGTTTCTTGGATTCTGTATATATTTTTTCTCTAGCTGGGGGTAGAAGAAAGGATGTGGTATATAACATTATCATTTTTCTGTAGTTTTGAACACAATTTGTGTATGAAAAATTTTTTATATCTGCATCCAGGGGAGCTTATGGAATTCCTAGAATGAAACTGGTTACAAGAAGGAATATGAAGTAGATTTCAGTTATGTTTATTTTCTTTTATAAAATCGGACTACATCAGTAGGTTACTTTAATTTAATGTTTCAGGCTGAAATAAGTTACCTTGTCTGTTGTGCTGCTAAAGTGTACACAGGGAGGGGCTGTTGTATTTTAGACCAAAACCACTTGCTGACAGCTGGCTGAGGATTACAGCAACTTTTATATCGCTAGATTGCACAAACATCTAAAAATCATTGGGATCATCTGCGTTTTTTTCTAAATTTTGTGAAGAAAACTGACTGCGGTCTAACATCCTTTTTCAAGTCCGTAGATTTAACCCCAATAGATTTTGTTGATTTCCTACATTTAAAAAAAAAATAAAAATTCTTTACAGTCTGAATCGTTTCACTGTTCTGTTTTCCAGATCAAAAAAAAACTCACACTCACACACACACTCTCTCTCTCATTTAACTATCTCAAATATCAATGTTTATTATTGTTGCTAATTAAGTAATGACATTTATGCATTGTGTAAAATTGTTTGTGGAAAATGCCTAAGCCAGTATAATAAAATTATAAGAGGTAACCACCTCCATATTTAAAATTACACTAATTTAGTGAAGCAATTTGGGGTCTTAACAGGTGAGGAGTTTGCAGCAGCCATTATTGGCTTATGCATGGTCAAATTTCTCTCTTGAAATGTGGTTCTTGCCATAAGTTTATCTTGTTGACATCACCAGATATTTCATTTCTTTAATAATTTAGTCTTTAGAAGAATTCATGTACAATACCTATAAATTAAAACTCAGCCTTAAGCATCTAGCCTAATGTGGAAACGCAATCACTCGAATCTTTCTTGACATTCACTTGCTTTAATGTTCTGCTGTGGAGCACCTGAGTAAATAAGTGATGAACTAACCCCTACTTTTTGCTGTGTGTTGACTCTTCTCTGTTCTTGTTGTCAGTCAAATGAGCGTGATAAACAGGAGAACACGCAGGACGACTTACAGGTAAGATACCAGGTATTTTGGTGGTATTCTTTACCTGTTCTTCAGTGCCAAACAGATTTCATAGCTGTACCTCTTGTAGGCCTTGGTTAACTCTCATTTTGCTTTCATTGAATGTGGACAGAATTTTTTATTTTTGTGTGGCTTCTCATACATAGCATACTACTTTTTCAGTTTGCTTGTCATTTCAGGTGGCTTTGTGTCTATTTGTCTGTTGGAATGTAGTTTAATTTTTGTTTAATTTAATTAATTTTTTTATTTTAAAAATGTCTGCTTTTGAAAATCTCATTTAAACCACACAAAGTTAATTTTTTTCTGAAGTCATGCTGATCTGCTCGTTAACTTGGATCACATTTAGACAGGTTTAAAATGAAATCAGGACACATTCAGCCTCACAGCCATAAAAGTGGTCTAAGGGAAATAATCAACCTGTTCCTCTCTGTGCTGACTTGAAGATTTCAGATTGCATTGTTTGCTGTTAGTTTGTGTTTTAGCTTGATGAGACTAATTTGCTACAAGATGACATTAAAATTATAAATCTTTTAAGTCATACTAAATATTTAGAAGAGCCATGGTTAACAACACCATTTTATTGGTGGTTTTTCTTGACTTTATTGTGTTAACTTTGACTATTTGGCCCATTTTTTCAGTTTCCTAGAGTACCTCTGTCTGTGAAAACTTGCATCCTGTACAATTCAAGATGACTGTAAAACAGAAAATTCACTGTATTTCTACTAAATGTGCAAAACAACTAATTTCTTTCTTCTCATGCAGTAAAATCTCCATCTATTTAAATATCTCTGTCCAAGGGAGAACAATTAATTGGAGCTGCCTGAATTTTGCATACAAGCAACCTACATTCTCTGGCATTTCTTTTTTTGAAAAGAAAAAGGAAAGAAATAAAAATTAAAACTTTTTTTCCTCCTATGCTGTTTCATTATGGCTATAGAGATAGTCTGGGATTAGCTATGTGAAACATCCTCTTAATGCTTTGCCAGATGGTGAAACATTTCCCAGATGTTTCAGGGTTTGGTTTAAAAACAACAGAAGGGGAGGTGTTTGTTATTTTTCTAAAAGCTAAAATTTCATTAGTTTGTCTAAAATTCTGTTTGAAGATGAAATAGTGCCAAAATCTCTTTTACAAAAGGGGTAATGTTTTTGTCCTTTATCCTAACCCCCCCCCCACGCCAAGGTTTTTTTTTTTTTCAGTTTATGCTCCTAAAATGCCCAACTATTCAATATTTTTACACGTTTTATTAGCTGAAATAAACAACCTTTATTGACACAAAACAGTTTTTATTCATCTTTGATCTTGCGCTTTACAATATTTCATTAATACTTCCTCACAGAATGGTAAATGTCAAATCATTTCATGTCACAGAGAGGCACACTGCAGCGCTTACAGAACACTAGAATATCATGGCAAAATCCTCATCTTTTGCCTACCCTGCAGTGTTTTCCTGAGTCTGAATCAGCGATAATTTCATCAACTTGTTTCACAGAAAATCAATCTCCTCTCCTCTCATGGGCATCACCATTTTTGAACCAGCAAATGATGTCATTTCCATTGACAGATGATTCAGAATTTCCCAAGGGCATTTACCAGTGTTTAAACTAATGACATCCGGTGCTACTGACCAGTCATATATTGAGTGTCACAAAAATTACGTTAGATCAATGATCTCTGACTGACAATCAGTGGGATGTGATCATTGATTGTGGAGATCTTCAACTTTGGCAGGGAAAGAGTTAATGTGGAACAGACTACCAAGAAACAAACATTTTTATTAATTTGCATTTCAGTTAGGTTACCAGTTAATATTGCCTTATGAGACTCAACACTTTAATTTTATAACATGTAAAGGGGAAAAAGATTTAGATCGTGCAAACCACACAAATATAAACCAAATTTGGCTTAAACACTTCCTTTGTACTAAGTGGATTACCAAGGTAGATATTTTTTAGAAAACCAACCTCAAAATGCATTGATTATATATATAGTTTTGACAAGGAAAAAAATTACTTCATTGCAAATGGATATTTGAGCTGAGACTTTAACTCTTTGAGGAGTATGTTCATACAATTATAGGAAGTGTATTGATTCTGACAGACTAATTTCATAAATGTGTTTCCAAGGCTGTGTAGCTCTCAAAACCTTGGAAACATATTTACTGGATTACTCTGTCAAGATCAATACATACTTGTAAATATATAGGTGTGTTCATAAGTTCCATGCATTTCATGAACATTCTTTAATTCTATTCAAATCTTAGAGGCCCAAAACTTGAATTTGTTTCTCATCACATTTTTTAAACACAATTATTCATTTTTTAAAAATCTAAGAGCGTGAGAAGTTTTAACTACTACTTGTATACTTTATCGGATATCTTGTAGCTGTCACTGTACTTGCCTTTACTTGTTTTCTAAAACTCCATAATGATTTAAAGGAAAACAGTTTTAGTGACTTATTTTCATCTTTTTTTTTTAATATTGTCACTTAGTTTTACTTCATAGCTGATACATAAGTTAACCAAAATATATAAATCTGTCATTGCTTTCAAAATGAAAATGTTAAAAAGAAGTGGCAATCCTGTAAATATCGTGAATGCTGACAAACTTTATCTTTTGTTAAAAATTTTGAGTTGGAACATTTTGGAAAAAAAAATACAAACTAAAGCCGATATATTAGGTGACTGATATTGAAATATTTGGAAAACTCAAATTGTAAAAATTATGGTATTGAAGAAGAAGAATGAACAGTTAGTTTTGTGTGGTTTTGTGATTGATATATAATGTTTTTTTGTTTTTTTTTGGCTTCTGGTCTAGGCAAGAGCTACTACCACTTGTCCAGGACGTCATTCTTTTCAGGGAGAAGTGCTGTCATTTTGATCTTGTTTTATTTATTTTCCTACAGACCTTGGGAACGCTGCATTTTGGTAAAAGATTCCAGGTACATGAATGTGTCTGTTGTCAGTGTTGTTGCTTCTGTTTGCACATTAGTGTCCTGCATGCTGTGGCCCTGACCACACCTTATTACACACTGTGTGATTGCTGTTTACTAGTATTATTGTTGTCACTGGACTGATTAACATATCAGATGTGCAGCCATTGCTGCTGTTCTAAAATACCCAGGCTTTGAAAGAAACATCATTTATCATAATTGAACTTTTAGTGGTTCCCAGATTTCTTGCTATCCTACCCTTGTCGTATATGAGTTATTTGTGAAGTCTTTCTGAACATCTTAGTCTTATTCCTGTTGCATTTACTCTAATAGCGGCCTTATCAGATATTTCACAGCGATAACCACCCATGGACAGTTATGTTAGAAAAAAATTCAATTTAAAAAGAGCGCTATATCGTTATCTGCACCAATTAAAAAAAATAAACATTTATAATTTCCCTAATTTGTTTGAAGAATTCTGTTTCTGGGATTTGAAAAAAAAGAGTATTTTTTGTACTGTGAGGAAAGTGATGTAGGTGTTTCATAAAATAAGAAATTAAAAACTCTTTACAAATGAAGATTTATGACTTCATTAGACTACATTTAGTAAATTTGAAAATTTTTCAAATTAGAAAAAAATATTCAAAAACACTTAGGTTATCTTTTTGTGAGCACTAAAATTTGTCTTTAAAAGTTGTTATACTTGTTAAATTATCCAGTAGCTTATTCTGTGGTCAGAGGTGCACTTATTTGGCTTGGCAGTAATGCAAATATATGGATGGATCTGGATCCATCCACCTGTTTTCAGGTAGGAATAGAAACACAGCTGATTGAAACAGCTTCACTACTGGCTCACATAGAGCCAGCTAGCAGATTTACTTTTCATATGATGGCTGCCTGTTGCCACATTTTGATACTGCTTGTTATATTCTGTGCTCACTTCACCTTGTGCATTCATGTGTGTAAGTGATGGATGATTGACAAACCAAAACAACATTATGAGCTGAATCTATTTTATGTAACATGGCCTACAATGAAAGCTGTTTCTTTTTGTTCTTTAGCACAATCTGAAATTATCCACACATTTTTAAGTATGATGAATTTATATGAAAAATAAGTTGTCTACTTTCATATTTTTTCTCTCCTTGATGTTATTCCTATTGTCATTTCATTGTGTATCATTAACTTTTTGTTGGTTTTTATAGTAGTTTTAAATTGTAATATAATTATTGACATTTTTCTTTTAATTTTAGCTCTAAGTGATAACTTTTTTCTGATAAATTTCCAGTCTTTATATTACTTATACAATATTTGGTTGACACTGTCTGCAGAGGCCTGGAGGTGAAATGCATATAATTTTTAAATACATTAGTACTGTTCTGTCTTTAAAGTTCTGGTTAAACTGTATCATGTTTTATTTTAAAATCTTGTATCAGTAATTAATCATGTATGTGAACAGATCAAAGATATTTTTGATCCATTATATTTAAATAGTAGTCTAAGAAATGACCATATATGATTTCATAATTTGAGTGGTCTTTCCTAAACAAACATCTCCCATTTATGTTTCTTAACAAGGAAACATGCAATAAATTCTTATTGCTTTATTCATTGATAATTTATTTGTGTTGAAAGAATTTTTCATACTTATTTTGCAAAATGACTGTTTTAATTCTTGACAGGCAAAAGGTCTGTAGTGTTTCAAGCTTCATTGCAGATTTTTTTTACATTTTAGTCTTTTTCACAATAATCTTGCTACTCTTTCTATATATTTTTTTTTAAAATTTGTATTGAATTTCTTTACAGTTCCTTCCAGTAAATATGTCCAACATGAATCCTGAAGCAGAAAAGCTTGTCTGCTGGATCTATACTGATAAAATATGAATTATGCTAAATAGCAAATAGCCATTTGTGAAAACTCAGTACTTTGTAGTATCTGAGTCAATGTCATCTTTTCTGCATAACCTTAGAATATCAGATTCCTAATTGTTTGTTTCATCACTAGTCAAATCTTTCAGAATATGTGTATTTTGCTTTTCTCAAAACTTTGATCAACTTGAGAGAAGAAAAATTTTATTTGTTAGTAATGTTTTATTGAGTTAAAAAAATTACCCAGGGTGCATTTTCAGGATATCTGTCATGGGTGATTCTACCTTTTGATTTTATTTTTTTTTTCTGCTACCTTTTGTCAGAAGTGAGCATTGATTAGATGATATGTTGCCATTTTTATTGCACACCTTCAGGCAACAATTTTAGCTAATCCCTGAAAAGTGTGTATATTATAGCGTATTTTTTAAGGAAATAAAGTACCACTATGGTGAAAAGTTGAGTTATTTGAATGTATTCTTCCACCCACTTAAAGATAATGGTAGAGGATAATATAGTATAGATGTTACAGAAAGCAGTCATAGCCTGTACAGGACTCCTTGAATTTGTGACCTGTTTATCTCTATGCTACTTGAGTTTATCAATACTTAGATTATGTTACTGGTAGACTGTTTCCATAACTAAATGGTTAATAATCAAAAAATTCTGAAGTATTGTACTCCAGCCTTAGCCAATTTATGTCCATGATCCATTTTTGTCTTACATTCTAATAACTAAAATTTATCCAGTTTCACACCTCCCAGACTTTGTATCATTAGCAATTGTAAAAAGAGTGAAAGAAAGAAAGAAATAGTGATAACATTTTAAATTTAATATAGTACAGTAAAATATGTCAACCAAAAAATTTTGGACTGAGAGGCTTCTGTAAAATGGATAATTGTGTAATGTCAGTATTATCATGAACATCTGTCCAAGGAAAGCATGTAATAAACCAGAGTACTTGTCATTTTGGTCATATTACTAGTTTCTGCAAATGCCTGTATACTAACTAACTAACTACATTATTCTCTAACACTCACAATGTTATTAAGTCTACAAATAAGCTTTTAATGTGTCTTCATTCTCCTATAATCACTGCTTTTTTAACTTTTGAAGCCAGCCTGTGGTGAAGTCACAGTGCTTTGGAATTTTCTGTTCCTCATGAAACTCCTTAACTTTATCAAAAAGCATTGGTCCAGAAATGGCAATTCCTTTGTTGTTTAAATTATCATTCATATCACTTTATCCAGGCTGGTGCACTTAGGTACACTGAGGTTTTTTCTTTGAGCCATGGATTCCTGTGACTTGCTGTCAGCATAAAATTTCAATAATTTTTCTTGCTGATGCTTTAAGTTATACACTGTCATAGTCACTAAGCCCTACTGTTTTCACACTTTGTTCACTGACTGTCCTTGGTCCAGTTTTCCACAATTTCCATTTTTTTCTTTTATGCTTAGCACTTTGTTTCCTTTTATCATTGTTATGCTCAGTTCTATCACTTTCGCGTTTGTTTGAGGGCATTGAGAGGGCAAAATAAAATCAATATTAAACAGGAGTACAGAGCACACCTGGCAGGAACCAAAATCCTTGAAGACTGATGCTTGACCCAGCATCTGTGACTATAGCATTCATGCAGTGGGAATTTAGGATGAGACAATAATTTAACATTGGTTGAGCAAGGCTTACTGCAGAACGGAAATTTAGAATGCTCAAATCTTTTGTAAAATATATTATTCCTAAAGTAGGTTTTCAGTTGACAGATACTTTTTACTGCGCATTATCTTAAAAAGGTCCCTTCCATATTTCTCACCATGAAATGTGTTTGTGAGATGGCAGGAACATCTGGCAAACAAACTCCATTTTGGACATCAGATGTTACTAGATTTTCATTAATATCTCTTCTGAATCAAAAGTAAGTTCTGCTGAAATGTTTGTAGCTCCCCCTGTTGAGAACTACTGAAGGTACAAACTCACTCACCGAGATAGTCAAATAGTGCTGCTGATCAGGGTCAGTAAATGTACTTATTACATTTAATAATAAATGGAAGTCTCTAGAAGCTCCTTAAATTTTTGCTCTTCATTAATATTTTGGTGGATAAAGTTGTTTACTTGTTTCCATTCATGACACCATTAAACTTTATTTTGTAGTAACTCAAATAATTTATCATTCTACTCTTCTCCGATATAAATTAAAGGTAATTTCATAGTTGAATGATAAGTTTAAAAAAAAAAAAAAATTTCAAATATTTCTAACTTTAAATCATTAATGAATGAGATATCAGTTTTCTGATGTTAATGCAGATTTATTGTTGAGGTTTTTTTTTTTCTTTTGGTGCTACTGCAATTTATTATTTTCTTTTAGATCCATTGAGGTATTTTATTTATATATTGTGCATAGTGTGACAGTAGTATTCGCATTATCATGTTTGATGTACAGTGTGATGTCCAGATTAGGTTCAGAAGATGAAGTTGGCATTGCATCCAAAAGATATTGTGGAAAATTTATCATCCTGTCCCCTGTGGAGGATTGAACCAGCATTAACCAAGGCATCTCTGGCATTTACTGATTCCAGGAATTAGCACATGTTGATTAATGTTGCAAGATGTTGTTTCTTCATGCTATGGGTGTGCCCTGTAATTTTCTCCTTGTATTTAATTTCCACTATCTAAGTCAGATCTACTTAAGTACATTTTATTTTATTTATGTATATATAGATAAACTGAGACCTCACTAGTTCATACTAGATTTTACTATTAAGAAATGTTTAATCTTTTGGACTGCAGCTGTTTTACTTGAATGAACAGTTTTTGCATATTTTATTAAAAGGATCTAGAATATTATATATAATCTCTCTGAATAAGGTCTGTGTTCTTAATAATGTTTAAATTAGAGAATCATTTTCTGGTAATTCAAACACTTAATCTCCTAAGAATCTAATAAAGTGGTGTTCGTCAGCATTTTACAAAAGAAATCTTTGGTCACTGCCAAGATAATAAGGTGAGGTAGGGGAAATTTAACGATTGGATTGCCCCTTTTCTGGTTGTTTTTTTTTTTGTCCCTTTGCGGTGTTACCAAATTTGTTGAGATCTCGGAATTTAGGGAAAATGCAGCAGCATGTGATGAAGTTTTGTTTAATATTTCAGGCACCAGAAGGTGAAAACCAGCCTAGCACAGAAGTGGATTTGTTTGTTTCCACGGAGAAGATTATGGTTCTGAACACAGATCTTCAGGTAATATTCTTTGCTAGTGGTGTCAGTTGTCCGTCTTTTTTACATGTGCGAAACCACCTGAAAGTGCGAGGAAGGGACATTCTCATTCGTGCAGAACTCACTGACTTCAGCAAAAAGGTAGGGTTTGTTTTATGCTAGGAGCAGAAAATTACAAACAAAGCTTAGGGCAAATCTGCTTTCTAAGGACAAAAAGTGACTCTGAGCAACAGCTGTTTCATAGGGTATGGACAGTTTTGGCAGAGTCTGGTTTCCTCCCACATCTGAATATGAAGAGTTCTAGTAGAGACTTTTGTTAATGGCCCCAAACCCCCTTGCTGTTAAGCGGTCATTTAACGCACCAAGTATATAAGCACATGATTCAGCAGAGATCTACAACTTGAGTAACCTGTAAAGAGACATGACAAGATGAATCTAAAGCCAGACAGTGAGAGGAGTGCAGGTATCATCCGTCAGCAATGCTGGTTTACCTGGCACACAATCTGGAGATATGGGATGCATGAAAATGGCACTTTGAAAACATTTATTAATCAAATGCATGAGCAAGATATTTACAATTCTTACTTTTAATTTTAACCACAAAATCTTTAATTGTGGATTTGAAAATTTTTTAAAGAGAAAGCTCACAGTAAAGCAAAGCAGGCACCTTAATTGATTCCAGCCACTTGCTAACTCTTTCTGATATTTAAAATTCTATCTGAAGCTTTTGCTGTTTTTCAGCCTGGCTTCCATTCATATACATCCATTAGAAATTTTAATGCGATATATTTAGCCCTTTGTGCACTTTGTGGGTATATCTTCAAATCCAATTACTGAGCACATGTTGAGCCATAGGGCTGTGGCATAAAGTACTTTGCTGATTAATATAACCATTTGTAGTGAGAGCCTCACACCACTAAATATATAGCCATACTGCTTCTAGGTTGCTGGGAAATCTGATATGGTAAAGGGTTAAAGGGGATTTTCACTGGTACTCATGGTTTTGTTAATTCATTTGTGGGGAAACCAGAGACAGACAGACAGACAGATGATGGCTCAGTTCTTTGAAAAGAAAGAATAAATAATCAATAGTTTGTGTTTGGTTTCAGTTGGAACAGTTCAATTTTTTAAAGTACATTTTTTTGTTGTTTTTAATGCACTGCTCTAGTTTAGATATAACTGAAGAAAACTAAACTTAGTTTTTGTTTTCTATAACATTTAGTTAGTGATAATGCATTAATTCTATTCCTACTGGAATGAGGAGGGAGGGAAATCAGTTACCAGTACTAGTTAGTTCTCTTGTTTTATATAAAACAGAGGAAGCTACATTTCGCTTGATAGATTGTCATACCTCTCTGGCATGATTGTTTTTCTTTCTCTTTCACTAGTTAGTTATGTGGGAGGATTTTCTGGACTCTCTGGTTTCTTCCCACATCCATAAATAAAGAGCTGTAGTAGGGACTTCCTTGCCAAAGTTGCCTTTCATGGCACAGTATAGCCAACATTCTTTAGCAGATAACTGCAGCACAGTGCTCCCTTACCAGGATTGTTTCTGATATTTTGACTGGTTTATGATACAAAACTTTCTCTCCAATGAGTAACTTTGTCTGAGCCTCTTCTGTAAGTAGATGTTGGGATGTAGTACAGTAAACAAACCACCTGTTATCTTACCTTCAGTTATCCAACTTTTCCAATATAAACCAAGTTAAATTCTTTAATTATCCAACTTTTGTAGTTCATGAGTTGGTCACCAGGGGAGCTGTATTTGCTGTCTGCACATGCTTAGATCAGTTCTTTTTAGATGGTTAGCATCCTTCACACTTCTTGTTTGTTGAACAGTTATATTCTTCCTTGCTAGTAATTTTTATTGTGACAATAATTGTAATCCTTGCAATATATCATCCAATAATACTAAGAATATTCTGGCTAGTGCCTCAGCAAGCAATCCAAAGAAAAGAAAGCACATAGTTATTACTATTGAGCAGGAACACTTGTTTAAAAACAGTCCTCCCAGGTGTCCTATTATGGATGGATAACAGATTAAAAAAGAAATTCTTGAGTTAAACACTATAGCAGAAGAGTTATTTCTGGCATAGTCCCTAACCCACTTCCTTGAAGTATTATTTCATGTGAATGCTTGCTTTTTGGTTGTCATTACAAAGTATTTTAACTGGAATCACATTCATGCCAGAGCTTTGTTTTTAAAAAGCCAGCAGCAAGACTCTTCCCCTTGAATAGGAATGGATGATGAAGAGTGCTCTTATTTAAATTTGTTTAAGTTATCACTAAAAAAATTACAATAAAAGTTCCATAGCTACTTGGTGACAATCTGACCTGTGAAAAATGATTTTTCAAAAATAAGATATCTCTCTCTTTTGTTGGGGGAGATAAATGTTTATGAAAATTATTTACTGTAATAGCTGGTGGGGTAATGATAATGAACCCACTTTGATGTATTGCTGAAGTTATTTCTTTCATTGAAATTCAGATCTTTTATTTGTGATATTACTAGAATGCTGACAGAAATAATAAGAATTACAACAACAGTAACTGAAAAAGATAAAACACAATGACAATAATGTAATAAAATATTGAATGAACAACGTTAATGATTAACAACACAATTAACAGTATTACTGCTAACAATGAGGCAAATGCTACAAAATAAATATATAATCAGTTAGGATAGGAAAAAGCTTGGAGAAAATTTTCTCTCCCATCCCTAAATAGAGAATTCTAAAATATGCTGAATTACAGTTAACCATCCTCAAAAGACCTTTGCTACAATTTAAATGTAACACTTAAATTATCTTTGGAAGTTTACTTTGGTATATATATATATATATGGGTTGTGACAATGTTTATTTTATCTTTAAATGTAATATAATGTGTTATTTTTTAGTCATTTAGGTGGCATATATTCTGATTTTGTTCACTCTATTTTGCTCATTGTTAGAAGGAGAAAAGCTGTTAACAGCAGATTGAAGAGAAGAAACAAACAGATTTCATAGTGTTTGTGCTTACTCAATGTTGAGACTAGACTTGTTCTCTGTTGGGCTGGGACGTGTTGCCAGTTTTCTTTAAAATCATTATTAATAAACATTGGCCACAGAAGAAATGAAAGAAGCCATTCATCGACTTAGAATTGCTAGCTATTAAATCCTGTAAGCACCAGTTAGAAGTTTAGTTGAGTACTGCTCAGCTCATGTGGAAGTAGATTGTAGGCAGGCATGCTGTTATTGTTGTCACTAAATATAGCTGTTCATCCCTCTTAGGTGGACTTTGGGTGTGGGCCAGGAACAATTTCTAAACAGTAACTTGTACCACTGGTTTATTTCAGGTTTTGATATTGATTATTTTTAGATTTGTTTTCCTTCAGTTGCCTCACATGAAACCAAAACAAATATTTCATTTGGTCTGAAAGAATTTTTTGAACAAAGACAGATCAGTAAATAGATAACATGCTAAGTAAAGATGCAGAATGGATGAGCCGGAAAATAGCCCCATTCATTTGTAGCTGCTTGTGTTACAGGTCATTGCAAAACTAGGAGTTCACTCCTCGTTTTTTGTAACTGGTTCGAATTTCTCTTGCTGCACAGCAATGTCTGTTTGAGAGAAATCAGCATATTTTAACTGACTGCTCCGATTCTGTTGAGCTACTATATTAGTTTGATCTTCTCCGATGTACTTTCTGTCTCCTGTAGCATGGTCCATTTTTAAAAGACAAAACAAATATGGATAGATTTGGATGTGTGGACTACATGAGCAAGTCCTGCATTTAGTTTTTTAGTTATAACTGACATTGGTAGTAACGCACTGTAGTGTGTTTAAGTGTATGAATTCTGTCAAATGTGATCATCCTTTTGCTATGGTATTACCAAATAAAAGGGGGAAAAGTGAGAATTACTGAATCATTGAAGATAAAGCTTCTAATTGTAACCCAAAACAACCATTTCACAATATAAAAGTTGATTAAAAATGTAATATCTATGTAACCTTTACATAAGTTAAATTTGTTAAATTTAAGGAGTTTTAAAATCTTATTACTTACTTGAAATAAATGTAATACTTCAATTTTATTTTATTATCAGTAGCTAATGTTAACTGATGAATGAAATTGTTACATTTTAATTCTGAATATGGAATAAGGTTTTTTTTTTAAAAAAAATTAGATGACTAATTAATTTTTTTGGCAGTATGTCTGTTTTGATAATAGTTTAATATTTTGATGGGTTTTGTCCAACCTTTCACTGAAATGACATTCAACTTTATCAGAATCTGTAGTATTTTGTTCTCTTAGAAAATTTGTGCTATTGTTATGCTACACTGAGAAACTCTGAAAAGGTTGATATTAGAACACACTGGAATACTCTAGTGAAATGATTTATTATTTGATAAGCACACACTGTGCTCATTCAGATAATGGAACTCAACTAGCTGTGCAATTTTTTTAAAAAAATGAAGAAATTATTTGTGTAGCTATTTAGTGGTTTACAGCTTCATCTCTTGAGACTAAAGCATGGCTTTCCAGAAGTTCCAACGTAATTGTGTTAATTTTTCCAGTCAGCATTAAGTATCATACTGGTATTTTAAACTCCATCCACGTGCACTATAATACATATAAATGCATACATGCACAGTGAGACCTCAACTAAAATTCTGGAACTTTTCATGTTTACCAAAAATTTTTGTTGGCTTATCTGATTCCAAAAAAGTTTCACTTAATAGTTTTTTTGGAGATATAATGTTTGCCTCTTGCGGTGTAAAAGCAATGCAACTGTTGGTGGAGATACTGTAACACCATTGGTCGACGTAAGTCATGTGATCACCAGGGGCAGGTTATCATACTATAATTGAATATTTTATATAAAAAATCTCTTATACTTTATTTCAAACATAAACAGGCAATATACTTGCATATACAAGTTAGATATGAGGTGTACTATTGAGGTTTCATGAAGTAGCAGATTGCTTTTTTTTTTGAATTTATTAATGCTTATATGTTTATTTTAAATGTTTTGTTTTTGATGATCCAAATTTTGAAACTATTTATCTGATTGTTTTATTAATTATGCAGATAGTGAAGCTTTTCTTTAAATTTAAATGCAACATTAAGGAACTATACTTAACCTTCTAATCATAAATATCCATTGACTACTGAAAATGTCGTAAATCAATTATTTTGGGTAAGAGTATGTTCACTTTATGTACATGTACACACATACCATAAATATTCAAATGTAACAACCTGATGCCATTATGGTGATGCCATTTTACCTGGATTTCATTTAAACATGTCTACATGTATACAATGTATTAATTATAATATAAACTATTTAGCTTCACAAGTGAACTGGAAACCAGTTGCAACGACACTACATCCACCACATACTAATGAATAATGTAAAAATAATACTAATTTAGTAACACCTTTGATTTTATTTATGAAGAGAAGATCAATCCACTTAATTTCAACTGACAATTATTTGTGAAACCCATTTGTTGGTAGTATGAATAGTTGGTTAATTAGTATCTTTTTTCAGTCATTTGGTTTCTACAGATTTTGTTTTGTTTTTTTTTTATTGTTCAATCCAAATGAACAAAGGAAAAGTGAAGTTATGTAGTATCTATTTTTATGTTTAACAACAATTATTTATTATCCTTATGCCATCTCATTTTCTTGTTTTAGAGTGGGAAAAGAAAGAAAATATTGGTTTTAGTTCTGTCAGTATATAAATAAAAAAGATCATTTTCACTTATTAGAACTGAATAACATTGCTATTTAAATATCTGTAAAACAGGCTGTGTGTGAATGTGTGTGTGCAATCATACAATTGTAATAAAGACTGGCTGGTTGCTAATTATGTGAGAACTTTCTTTGTGCATTATTTCAGTTCTACATTCTTGTGTGTTAAAAAGCCTGAAGTAGCTGCTGAGATTAGATTTCCATTGCAACAGTGGTTTTGGTGATTTTCTCTCGGTGATCTTGCGTCATCTCTCTCTCTCTCTCATCTATGCTGCATAACCCTTTAACTACTGCTTTAAAGCAAATTTTCTTGATTAAGTTTTCGAGCTTAACAGCACTATTAGATCATGTTTTCTTTAAATATTATACCTGTGTTGTTCAGGTGAAACCAGCTGAAAAAAGATCATCGGCAATCATATCTGGCTGGGTTTCATTTAAGCATTCCTTATGTAAATTCTAAAATACTAACCAAGCATGTAAAATGTTTCTAAATAGGGTTGAGTACATCTGCAGTATGGATTTAAATCACTAAAGTAAATAAATCTGTAATTTTGTGTAAAGTTTTACAATAATCAGTAAAAAAAAAACTCAGGTTGAAGAGAGATTTTTTTTTATCTTAAATTAAATTTTTTAAGTTTCAAACACTGAAAACGCTAGGTTGCCCTCCAACATCCCCCATAATTATTTTGTTGTTTAAGAACCTTTTTTCTAAAGTTTTTCCAAGACACTGAATGAAAAAAAAATTTGTGTGCAGTGTTAAACAAAATAATATTAACACCAGATGTGTGTCCTTTCTTGTAGGTCTTGTGCAGTAAATACAACCTGTAACATTACCGCAGTGCGGAGTTACAAACACGGGTACATCTGAGAACAAAATTTTACCACTGTAGGAATCTGTTGGATAATAAAATATAATATAGAATAAAAATATTCTATTAGCAAGTTAATAATAATAATAGTGGGGGAATCATCATTAGTATTTAATTCAGCATGATTTCATCATCATAACCAATCGATTCAAAATATGCAGGGCTGAGAAGTGCAGCTTACAGTGAATATTGGTTGGGTTATGTTCTCCAGTAACTGTGGAATGGGAAGCCAGATTCTAACAGGAAAGATAAAAAAAAAAAATGCTGTAAAGAAAAATGATCAGAGATGCTCATCTTGATTAATAACAGGGCTGGAAGCACAAATAAAACCAGTTGGATGTAGGATGTAGGTCAACCAGATATGAAAAAGCAAGATGTCTTAATGTGGAATTAGAAGAAAAGAGCTTATCAGTAACCTTTACCCAAGAAAAATCTGCTAAAAGATGTGCTTGGGTAAAGTGGTTTTCTGGTGATCATAAGAAGACACCATGGTTGTGATGGGGGATGAGACCTGTCAACTTTACTAACATGAAGCAGCTGGCAGTTCTTTCTACTATTTGTCTGATATGGAAAACTGACTTCTCTTTTGTAGGGGTTAAAAAGAATGGATTTTTTGGGGTGCTCAACTTAATTTGTTGAAAAAGAGAATGATCCATTCACCAATTTTATAGCTAGTGTTTTTTTTTTTTTTTTTTGGCCTGGATGTGCTCACCTGATGACTGAGAATTTTGATGAAGAGAAAAAATCTATTTGAACCTTCAAGGCCTGAATTATCAAAGGTGAGAAAATCACAAGTTGTTCATGTACATAGAATTGGGTGACTACTGCTCTGTTCACACACACAGTGATTGTAACTGAGATTTTTAGAAAATTCTGGATGCAAATACTAATTGTCTTTTAAAAAGAAAAAGAGAGAGAGAGAGAGCTCCTGTCCAGATTCCCATAAAGGTTGATGTAAGAAAATTTATGATGTGGGAAAAAAATTTTTTTAAGTACAAATTAACATATACTGTACACATCATCTGTGAAAGAGTTGGCAAATAGTATCTATTGTAATACTTGGAGAATACTAGTTATGTTGTATGTGTCTCTTGCTGAAAATTGGAAACAAATGTCATTACAAATTTATCTAACAATAATCAAAATTTTAAAATTTATTAAAACTGTTTATTGATGTCATCCCATTAGCCAAAATTTTTTTTCTGGATACTTGGTGGGGGGGGTGATATTGCAGCTTGAAAAGGTCATCCAGTTTTAGCATATGTATCTGGTTCTGTGTTTACCAGAGCTGCATTGGAATTTTTTTTGGTATCGTTCTCAATTCTATTTGAGAATTTTTTTTTTTTTTTTTAGATATCATAACTATGGTAATTACTTCCATTTAAGTTAACCTGGATGCAAAGAACTGTGATTGATGCCGACTAGAAATGTCTTATTGATCAATCGTCATTTTATTAGCATTGGATGATAGAATACTGCCAAGTTCTTTGGGCCACTAATTGGAATCCATAACAGCAACAGCATGGACGATGCTGATTTGGCTTAGGGTTCATTTAAAGACAACAGCCATAAACACACAGTTTATCCATTTATGTGAACACAGGAAACAACTTTCCAAACACAAGTGAATGAATTAGTTTGTTTTTTTGACTTGATACTCGTGGTTTCTGCCTCCATTTTTTTTTATGACATTTGGATAAACAATCTGGAACTGATTCATCTTGTCAGTTATTGTTTTTTTTTTTTAATTATTAGGATTTTTTTCACATGGTGCACACAATTCTACTCGAATAGAAAAAGTATGGAAATTGTCATTTTGAAAAGAAATAATTTTGACAACATTACTTTGTCTTTGTAATCCTTTCATTATCATTACTTTTTAAAGATTATGAAGAAACTAGCATTTTAAGAAATGAGAAGAAAAAAACTTTTTCAAGTAAAGAATAAAGGGAAAGAGAAACCAGAACTATTTGTTGGTGGATTCAGAGTACAAAAATATGAAATTTAATTATCAAAATTCAAGAAAGAAGAAATTAAAGGAAAAGTAAAGGCTACAGGTAAAATTAACTCTTTAATACAGAGATTGTTTTGCAAGAAAATTTAGACCTGTTGATCTTCCATATACCATGTCATTTTTTTTACCTTAGAGCACTTGACTTGGCTTAGAAGCACTAGTTAGTATTTGTGTTGAACTGGCTGTATATTTAGTTAGCACAGTCATAGCATAAATTATGGGGCTGCATTGACACTGAATTGTTGTTACAAGGAGTTATTAATGAGGAAGGTATTGTCACAGTCCCTACGGCTCAATTTGCACTGAGTAATACAGGTTTGAACGGTACTGGATGCAAATGCACTCTAGGTGGTACACAGAGTTAAGAATGCTTGAATGTGATGATGACTGGTTTGGGTGGGGATAAAAGGCAGCTTGAAAATGTTAAAATGTTGAACTGTTTACTTGCATGTTCTCTAATGGTAGACTAGTTTAATTGAAAAGAATGCCACCAAAAAGGAAGTATCAAACTATTTGTAAGTACTGTTTCTCTAGCATTGTTAGTATTCTGGTGCTTTGCTTGCATGTGGAAAACATCTGAGGAAACTCTGATCATGGATTGATTTGAATAAAAGTACTTGGTTATTTGCTCCTTGTTACTATGACATATTGAAACTTGAATCATGAGTTCACATTCTGTTTATTAAAATATCTAAAATAAAAGTTGTGTATCAAAAGTAGGGAAACTTTATGTGGAGCTAAACAGGTCTTTCAAAAGCTTTTGGTAGGCCACACATTTAAACATCATAACATAGGCATGGAGAGGGAATCTTTCCTCGTCTGAGGGTTGTAACAGCTATGGTTAAACATACCGTAGCCGAGATATATGCTTAGTGATGTGTTGTTAACTTAACATATATATGGATAAATAATGTAGCTAATCATTCTTACTATTGTTACTGCACATACATAAATGATTGTAATATTATTAAACATCCTGATTCTTGATACTCACTAAATAAAGTAATAGAAAATCTTTTATTTTAATAATAATAATAATAGGATTGAAGGTCATTTGCAAATGTTCTGGAATGGTTATTGATAGAGAATAGTGAAGTAAAAGATCTGTACAATTGCTTCCTAAATATTAAAGTTGGTGGATGTCTTTGAAAAAACAATGCTCAATGATGACAATTCTTTTGCAAAGCACACCCTTTCAAACCTCTAATGATGTTTGGTCAGTGTGAGGAAGTGACAAATTCTGCTTTTTCTTAACTGACCTTCCCACAAATGAAAATCAGTTTGAAATGACACTACTTCACTGTACAATTGGTTTTTCAGTTGATCATGAACTTGTAACTTTCATTTAGTTCATTCAAATGACTTGTAATGTCCACTAAAAATGCAAGATTACAAAGCCACTGTTCATTTTTGTACATTGGAATCTGTTTTTCCTTCATTTCCATGAACATAAGCAATTAGCTTTTCAAGTGTTTTAATGTATTTCCCTTGCTTGGCCATTATACTTCACACTAGTAGGTCAGATCTTTATGCTCTGATTCAAGATCCTCCTGAAACTCTTGAAATTGATGACAATTAAATTCTCATGCTTTAATAAAATTAATGCATGAAACAACTGAGGACATTATTTCTTTAGCTTTGATAGATTTTGAACACAAACTACTGATGCATGCATGATACAGTGGAAGGTAACAAGTTGAGATGAATCAGTACTCAGAGATAATATTTTTTTTTTCATTTACTCAGGATATCAAACCTGACTGCCTATCATAGCAAGTGCATTGTCAGTTGAAATACCACGGCTTTTCAAAACTCGAAAATTTGTCCATGGTACATTTCAGCATTTGGAATATGTCATCTCCAGTTGCTGTTTCTTCTATAGCTTTCAGTACCAACATTTCAATAATGTTGGACTTTGCGTCAGCTCTGTGTGAGCAGTACAGCTATATCAGAACTTTCATCAAGGGCTAGTCAAGGTTTCAAATTTTGTTTAGTAGTAAATCATGTCAACAGAGATATCATCACTGCAATCTGACAGTTTTCTGTAAGAAACTAACACTGTCAATGTCTTGTTTTCTTCTGGACAGTCTACTACTACAATGATACATTCCTTCACTCATTTGCCATCTGAAAACAGTTTTAATTTTTGTGAAAAAAAATTTAATACATAGCTAGCTCATATAACGCTGCTATTTGTTGCTTTTTTTTTGCCTCTTTTGGGAAAAAGCATTTGCTGTTTCAGTTTTTTTTTTTTTTTTTAATCTTTGTAATTTTCATAGTTGTATGCTTGTGGAGTGATGTCTCTTCAGGTTGTATTCTTTAAGAACAGATTGATTCTGAATATATGAGCCAAACAGAAGTATCTTTCACTACTACAAAGAAGTACTTATCTCTACTCGAAAAGCGTGGCACTCTGAGCCGACATTGTGCTGCCTAAAGCTTGACATTTTCTTCAATCATAGGCATTGGATCAAAACGTGCCATGGCCAGATTCCCCCCTTCTGTACAGGAATGTCCTGACTTACATAAGCCTCTACTTACATAAGCCGCTACTTACATTAAGTCAAAAAAAATTTTGAGATATGGCAAAAATGTTATGTAGCTCTATGTATTGGTATGAGCGGACACTACTTTGAACCATGGAGTAATGTATGCTGGGGTCTGAGTGTGTTAGTCGGCCAGCATCTCTCTCCCATGCTTTCAGTTGTGCATTAGTATCCATCAAGTGAGTTTAGTTGTACGTAAATCTTTTCATTTTTATGTAAACGTTTCTATTGCAAGACATGGTGCCAAAGTGTAAAAGTGATGTTAGTGGTTCTGCAAAGAAGCACAAGGTGATTACGCTTGAGGCGAAGGTGAGCATGATAAAGAAATATGAAGATGGGCAAACTTTGTTTTCCTTTATGTGTAGCCTGGGCATGACCATGTTGACGGTTAACATGATAGTGAGAGATAAAGACCATATTAAAGAATACGTGAAAGGATCTGCCCCCATTAAATTGACGGTGATGATGAAACAAACGACTGGTGTGATTGCTGAGATGGAGAAATTGTTGACTGTGGATACAAGATAATAAGCAGAAGTGTACAAGTTCAACTTATGTATAGCTGACTGGAATGTAACCCTTACATAAGTGAGGGTATTCCTGCATATGAAATTCTGGATTCAAAAGAAATTTGAATACAAATTTGTTGTTATGGATAATGTGAAAATTAATATTAATAATGTGATCATCTGCTTAGATTATGAGTTGATATTACTTATAGAAAGGCATCAAAGCCATAATGGCCTATACAAAACTTTCAGGGAAGTTCTTTTTATAATCTACTGCTACAGATATCACAGTAACTGACCACTTTATCATTTTTCCAGAGGACAAGAGTTTACTTGATTAAGTAGCACTGCAGTTACTGTTTATAGGCCAAGTTGTTTGCAGTATTTCCTAAGCTTCTGTAGTATTTTAGAGGTTGTCATAATGTTTACTATGGCAATAAACAACCATCATGGCTAGCATCTGTAAATATGCACCTGACAAACATTCATCTTTGAGTGGCAGAAAAAATATCAGCACAGTGTTTACTGGCCATTGGTGCAAACCGCAGCTTCCTGAGTAGTTCTTCCTCTTTCTGGTCTAATTTGTTAAAAGTCCAATCTGACTATGCAGTCATTCATCTCTGTACACAAACAAATCATTTTATATTTTTAGTTTCATTGTACTTGTATGTTTTCAGTTGTTTATTTCTGAAGGGAGATAATAAAAGCTGACCTGCTATGTTCCTAATTACTTTTCTTGGGGTTTCATTACCATTTTGTGGCAGCACTTGTTAATAGTTATTCAACAGCAGCACTTTTTTGTGCTTTAGAAACTAGGTTAGTCTGTCCATTGTTTTCATCTCCACTGCAGCAGCAGGTGGTAAGCATTATCCTAGTACAGCTAACTTTAAAAGAAAATTAAATGTTCTAAAAAAGAATAAAAGAGTGAATAAATTATATTTTCACAACATAGAACATACCATACAAAATTAAAGGTAAAAGAAAATCATTTGTTCTCTGGTGGCCTATAATTACTAGGGGTCTTAAAAAAAAACACAAAAAAAACAAAACTAACCTTTGTAGTTGAATTGTTTAAACTTATTTCCATAAACTTGTACAGTTACCATGGTGTTTTGTCTTCATTTGGAGTATTAATGATGGTCTTGTTATAAGAAAAAGCAGTCGAAAAATTCTCTATAACAAATTGGCATGACTGCTAATTATTATTGTTTTGGTTCTTGGCTGAGACTAAGGATTTTATTGTTTCATATACAAAACTAAAGGGTTTACAATTTTGATTCTGTTTCATTTCTTCCGATGTTGAAACTCTTTATTTTATTATACAGGACCTATAAATTTATCATAATTCGAAGTCAGTTTTATACCAGGGTAAACTGCTGCATGTGATATGTGGGAGTGAAAGCTTATATGAAATGGTTTTGTTTTTGTGCCATAACTAGTTTATTTCCACCAGTTTTAATAATGAGTTTATTTGTTAATAATAATCTAGCATTAAAAATTATACTCAGGTAATCACATTTTAATTAACTTTGTTTTACAGAGTACATCATTTATTTAGCTTGATGAGAAACATGTAAGAAATCTGAATAATGCTATGTCTGCTTTGCATCTTTGGTATCTCTAGACTAACCTGATGAGATAGGGATATACATGGTCTCTCCATCTTGCCACACTACTGTTAAAGATATCCAAATCATTTCCTTTGTGGTCATGTTGATTTTTCCCACTTTTTATTTGCCATTCAGATGTGAACAAGTAACATGCCAAATACTCTGGTGAGATCTATGCAGCTCTATTATTAGCCCATGCTCAAGTTATTTCTGACTTCTGAAGTTAATCACTGCTGACATATGACATACAATAATGGAGTGTAAATGTAGATATGAAGAACTGCCATTTTATCAATGTTTCAGTATGTTGTCGCTACACAATTCCACTTTCTCACATTTAAACTACAACTCCAAGACACATGGCAAATCTACAGAAGGACGTTTTGTTTTGACAGTTGATCTTGTACATTGCTATTGTGTTTTATTTCATTTTCGCTGTGATCATTTTAATTTTGGTTTAGAAGGAAGACAAAATGACAGGACTGGGCCAAGACCTAGTTGCTTTTCATGCATAGAAGAAACAAATACAAAATAATTAAGATTGATTAGTGTATAAGGATTTTTTACAAGTTGGTAATATTTCCTGACTTAAAAATTAATAATAATAATAATAATACTGCTTTCTTATGAGTTTTTATTTTCTCTGTGAAATAAAGTTTGTAGCTTTGCAGGTGATTTATCTTTTCTGACTTAAAATCAAGGATTTGAAAAAAAATATTTTGACTATGCTGAAGCTTTACCTGTCTTGCTAAGGTGATAAAGGAATCATCCAGGGATCAGAATTCCTGAAGCATATGGATGGCATGGAGAGAGGAAATAAAATTTCTATAGGATAATGGATATTTAAATGTAATTAAATCAAAATGTTGCAACTATATTATGGGAGAAAATACAAAGTGAGTGCCTGTTGACTTAATGAAATAATGTAACCAAGGATCTTGTTTATTTGGAGGGTGGTAGGGTTAGATAACATGAAATATGCTGCAAAATGATAGAAGTGTTGTTGCTATTAGAGAACATTTACAGAAGATTAATATGCACATGAGCAAGAATGGTGATGATAAAATTTGTATTTAGACAGTTTTATAACCTTGCAAGTTTATTTCTCTCAGATTGTTTTGCTTGCCTCAGTCTCTGAATTTCCAGATGGTGTAATTGTTGTTGCTCATGTTTTTGATTGCACAATAAATTTTGTTTCCAGAAGTGAGCATTCATTTGTGAGCTGCAAAGCTCATTTAGCTGAGGAGACTCGAGTTTTATTGTCACACAGAGTGGAGTGTTTGTTTGTGTATTCAGTTCTGTTTTTTTTTATTGTACCCCCACCAATTATCCACTTACAGTCACAACTATGGTTTTTCTGCTGAAGACTTAATAGTATCCATGGTTCTAATCAGGCTTTGTAAATCTAATTTCTTGATTTCTAGTCTGTTTCAGAACACTGCATAAATTCATTTATCATCAACCCTATTCTATTTTGCCAAATTATCCCAAAAGAATAATTTATGGGAGGAAAGCACACTCAAACCACAAAGACAATATTAAATTTTATATTCATCACTTTACTGGTTAGAGGTGACTAGTGAAAAACAACTGATGGTTTTTTTAGCAAGAATGTGGTGTATTTGAGAATTTCCTTCGAGCTCTTTGAGAGTGACTTATCTTTCATCTTTTGAATTGGTTTTTGTTATCAGTTTTTTTCTTCCTTGTGTTGTGTCCTGGCTAGGATCCTGGGATAAAATTCAGCTTGTGAAGTTTTAATTTACAGCACATATTACAAAAAATCAAAACACACTCAAGTGCTACCAAGGTGTCATTGTTTCTAGTTGATGGATATATTTAATAGATACATTTCCTATAAAAGGTCTCAATCTTCACAGCCATATGAGTTTTAAATATGTGCATACTTTAAGGGTGAAGAGAAAAAATAGTAAAGCAGTTTAAAAAAAAAAAGATTAAGCAAGAAAAAGCAAAACAGTAAACACTTTTGGGTGCACGCACCTTCATTTCTTCTCAGATATCTTTTTCATAGCCATTACATTTAGAATAAAAATGTATTCCTTAAAAATAAACAGCTTTGATTAGTTTTGGCAATAGACTTTAAAGATTTTTGATTCTCCACATTTGTTGTTTCACTGTAATTTACACATTAGTTTTTTTTTTTAATATTAGCTTGGTGAAAAGGGGGAAAAAGTAGATTAAACATTTTGGATTCATATAATTAAAAGAATTGACACTTATAATGAAGCTTTATTCTCAGATTCCTCATCTAAGATGTATGAACATAAAAAAAAAAAGTTTGCTAACTTTCATTTAGATTTCTTTTTTTTTTTTTGGAATTAAAATACATGAGCTGTTTTATTGTCTTGTTTGGTGATTGAATATTTTTGAAAATCATAAATAGTTATTTTTGCTATAAAAAATAATCCCATGATACGAACTTGAAAATATATATTAAAGTTATTGAAAATAATTAAAAATTTATTTCATAAGAAAGCAAAATATTAATAATGTAAACTCACTGAAATTACTTAATTGAGAGAATTGACTTTTTTCAATTCTTTCACTGGCAGATTCTTGAAATTCTATCCATGTGCATCTCCCCTCACTGTTATGCGCTTCAATTTAATACAGTTTCAGCATCTGTAGTCAGTATGTTTGAATCTCCCACAGCGTTATAATCATTGTTTTGTTTTGTTTTTCTTTGTCACTCCCTGAAATATATAGATGGCATTCAGTATTTCTATTTTTTTTTCATAAATTACCATATAACAAATATAATAATAAGTTTCAGAAATGTATTTTAAACTTAACATAGAGTGCAGGCTGCATGGCCACTTACTGCTCTTATTAAGCATTGATTATCAATAAATCAAGTAAACTGATATGAGGCGGAAGTCTGTCTTGATTTTTGGGGACCAGACAATAGTTAGTCATTTGGCTTAGAATGAAAAATAAATACAGGCATGTAATGATATATTAAATTGGTTAACTTGCATTTAATCTAGATTAACACGATCAAAATGGTGGAATCCAGGCTTTTTATGGTAGAAGTTGGGGTAGAGAAATGTTGACCAAAACACACACAAGTTACACAAGGAGAGAAGAAAAGTACTGATTTGGAATTAAATGAGAGCTAACATTTGATAAAGATTAGGAATATTTAATAAGGCATAAAATATTACTGATAATCTCACTAGCTGAGTGATTAAGAAAAAATTCAAAATGTAGCTTGATTAGTGAAAGAGAGGCAGCTTAATCATGTCATCTGCCTAGTGATAAAAAAATATCATGTACTTAACTGCCGGCCTATCCTCAGAATTCTGTTTACTACTCATTCAGAAGTTGTCTTCTGAGATGGATGGATGTTGTGAGGAAAGCAGTTAACTTATGTTTTTGTGACAACATTTAGTCATTTATGCTAGACTCTTTTAAGTCATTTCCACCGTTAAGATAGCTAATCATTGTAGAGAAAATTATAGTAACCAGCCTATAACACTCTGCCAATCTATCTTACAGTTTGATGCAATTGTAACACATTCCTTATATTTAACTTTTAATCATAATTGCTTGAAATAGCCAAGGAGCCTTTTAAATAGTACATTTAAAAAAAAATGATTTGTCTGTACAAAATATTATAAGTACTTTATTCTGACTTATCATAATTTGCCTTTGAATGTTCCTTGCTGAGTGGCCATGTTCTGTGCTCAAAGAAATGACTATGCAGAAACTTTAATTTTACAAACACCCTACTTTCTCTGGTCTCTCTCACATCACTTTTTGCAACAGAGAAATTAATGTCACAGATTAATTTTGGAAACAATTCATTGGACCTGAAAGATCTTTTAATGAAAAAAGTTAATGGTTAATGTTTTTTGGGGGGGGGGATGACTATTGATGAAATAAATGACCTAAGTTGAACTGGATATTTTAAAAATATTAGAGCTGATCAAGCTGGTGATTGTACTTGTCATCTTCACCCAACTGACTAGTGCCTTCTGATGTTAGCTCTGAATTTTTTGTTGATTTTTTTCTGAAGCTGTATTCCTTGGTGTTGAGAATTTTGGATAACTTAGATGAAACACTGGAAAAATTATGTTGAAAGTTTTTCCTTTAATCTTAAGCAGTACTTCAGTCAAAGTTTGTTTTGCGATATCACCCCTAATTTCCGCTTTAATTTGTGGTGCCTATGAGAATTGTTGCAAGCAGTGAGTGGGAATGAATTTTGTGATTAAGTCTCAGAATGTTTGAAAAATAATTCAGGTGAGTCAAAAATATTTATGCAACACAAATTTGTATGCTTTTCTCTTCCAAAGACACAATAATGAATAATGCTACAAAACCAGACATCAGTGAATAAACAGATAAATGTACTCTGATAGTGGACCTATCAGTAAAATAACTCGAGCATGGAAGAGGAGTTTTTTAATGAAAAAAAATCGTGGCAGAAAAAAAAACATACATTATATACTTTTTTTTTTAAATACACTGATTTTCTAACATCCCTGTACTCAAATTCCAGAAATAATGTACTTCATAATGCTATTCTTCTCTTTAGCACCAATACTGATGCGTTTTCACTGTTATATAGATAGTATTTCAGTACTCAAGTACCACTGAAATCTATTATTAACCACACCTATTGACTCCAAGAACATTTTGTTGTAATAATTTTGCTGTCTCCTAAAAATTATATTGATGACAATTTTTCTTCCATGAGAACCTCTTGCATAAGATATGATGCTATCCTGTTTCTTTGTAACTATTAAAATATTAATTTGAAGGAAATTTCAGTAAATATAACACTTGATATTTTTCATACATGTGGGAATATAATTAGTTCTAAGAATATCACATTTTTGTGTGCATTGTGTTCTGTGACATTCTGTTGTCATAGTGATGCCAGATTCATTTGCATGGTTTCTTTCCTTTTTTTCTTTCACTTGAACAAAATCTAAGATGCTAGTTTCCAAACTAACTATATGAGAATAAATGAATAAATAAAATTTTATATGCTATTGATAGTACTTAGTTTTACTGTGTATCCCTACTACTATTTCTTTCTTTTGCATTATAACCATGCAGTGGTGAGTTCATTGTTTATTTAGTTAAAGAATGTGGACAAAACACAATCTTTTCTTAAAGAAACTACATTCCAAGTGTCCATAAATTTACTTCCTTCAGTCATTTGCTTGTAACTCCCAAACTGTTATACATATGTTAGCGGAGGAATGTGTGCATGCATGCAGTATCATGGTGAAGTAACTTATGGTATATGATGTCACCTCTGATATTTTTGTAAGACCAGCATTTACCCAACCACATTAATCAGTTGTGCACAGCAGTGTAGCATTTTTATATCTGGAGAATAGCAGTAGACATTGTGAACACTTATTGTAACAAGTTAAATCATTTTGGAGTTCATAACTCAATTTTTTTTTTTTTTAATGTGTTACTTTGTGTAACCTTTTTCTTGGAGGTTAACTCTGTGCTCTCTTTTATACAAAATCCAATGTGTAGAGTGGCTGCACAAAATATCTGATTGAAATTATTAAAAAACACACCAAGAAATCATGCATTGACTCAAATAGCATAAATGACTTAGCCTGCAGTTCAGTAATCCAAATGAAAAGGAAATATGTCCAGAAAATGAAAGGAAAAATTCAATTTATAGTGTAGAAAAGGAGGAAAAAATGTGTAAAATCAATCACTCCTAGGAAGTGGTCACTTATTAATATGCACTGAAGCATCTGGCCTTGCACGGTGGAATGATGCAGAGAGGTCCAGTTCATGACCAAAAGGAGTTTTGCAGTCACTTTTTGGACACAGTACACTGGTCTTGTTTTTCTTGGTGGTTTGGCTGCAGCTGACTGTCCATGTACCCTTGAAGGCTATCATGATGTGTGGCTGGTAGATGTCTAAAAGTTTCTGGTGACCACACCAAGGAGAAGTATAATTTTGAACAACTGGTTTCTGTTAGGATCATCAAGAGTCAGTTGCCTGCCTGACTGTTGCAGAGTGTCAGTAATGATTCAAGGTCTTGAATCTTTTCAGTATCATCACCTTTGCAATCTCTGCCACATTCAGTCTGTCGTTCATGCTCCAACAATCATTGATGAATTAAACGGGATGAAGACTAATAGTGATATTTACCCCCATGAAAGACTTCTAGTTGTGGTATCTATCTTTGTGTTTTTGTGTGTGGCTGCCCCCCTCTGCATTTTTGCAGCATACTTTTTTGGTCTCTTCCATATAGTGGATAAGTTGTTAAAAGAAATACACTGGCTTGCTTTCATCATCAATGACATTAATCTTTTGACCAACAGGCGGGGAAAATGCTGGCATGTTGACTGGTCACAAATGACCTGAATTCTTCTTTTGCTATTTTCTTCATGGTTGCTGTCAACATCAAATGCATTCCACCACTTGTCTGACTCACTATCAGACCAGTTGAATAATGAGAGAATCCGGGTATGTATGCATGAAACCTCGACATTATCAGAAAGATATGATTCAGTGTCATACTGCATATTGTAGACGAAATGCAATCACTACAAGAGCTCACACAGGTAGGTAAACTTTCACAGCAAAACAAAGTGCTGAGAATGGAGAGGAAGTGATAATGTGGGCCAGCATCTTTCTGCACGTGCTATCTATAAGGTAGAAATGATCAAATCACTAATCACAGACCACCCAAAAGTGGCCGATTTACCTTCCCCAAAGGATTAAGTATTGTTTTGTTAATGTACCTACCCTAACAATGATAAAAATCTCATATTATGTATATATGAGGTGTGACAATAAAGAAACGAGACTGTGGAAGCTACGCTCATGACTCAATGCCAATTGGCTAACCGCTTATGTCACTGTTGTGCATAATATTGTTCACTTCTCTCACTGCTTCTTTTTCAGGCTTTCGTGTAGCACACTGCTGTTATGCTTTGTCACGCAACTGGAGGTGGCACAAACATGGAGCAAAGATCCAATTTGAAATTCCTGGTTAAGTTGGGGAAGGGCCCAACCGAGTGTCTCAAACTTCTCCAAGAGGCTTATGGAGAAGATGCGATGTTGCTACCACGAGTCTTCGAGTGGCACAAACGCTTCAAGAGTGGCCGTAAGGAGTTGGAGGATGACCCCAAGTCAGGACGGCCTTCCACGACAAAGACGGCTGAGAACATTGACAGAGTGAACCAGCTGGTGCGGAGTGATCGCAGATTGATGTTGTGGATGATAGCAGAGGAGCTCAGCCTGAACAGGGAGTCGGTTCAGGAGCTGGGGATGCGGAAGGTGTGCGCCAAGATAGTGCCCAAGCTTTCGTCAGATGACCAGAAGGAGCACCAGGTCAATGTTTGTCGAGACTTGCTGGAGAAGATCAGGGAAGATCTGGAGTTCCTTGGCCAGGTCATCACAGGAGACGAGACTTGGGTCTACCAGTACAACCCTGAAAACGAGAGAGAGCCTGCAGTGGAAGACCCCAGATTCACCCAGACCCAAGAAGGCATGCATGTCCAAATCAAAGATCAAGGTCATGCTGATCGCATTCTTTGACCAGAAGGGAGTGGTCCATCATGAGTTCGTACCTGAGGGTCAGACAGTTAACCAGCACTTCTACCAGCAGGTCCTCAATTGTCTCCATGACCGGGTTCCCCACAGCAGACAGGTTCTGTGGTGAGACAAGTCGTGGCTGCTCCACCACGACAACATGCCTGCACATACCGTGCTCAGTGTGAGGCAGTTCTTGGCCAACAAACAGATCACAGCTCTCGACCACCCTCATTCCCCAGATCTCGCACCATGCGACTTCTGGCTCTTCCCCAGGCTGAAGACAGTGCTCAAAGGAACTCATTTCGCCTCTGTAGAAGAGATCAAGACCACTGTGATGAGGGAGCTGAGCGACCTCAAGGAGGAGAACTTTGCCGAGTGCTTCCGTGGGTGGCAGAAGCGAATGCAGAAGTGCATTAACTCTGGCGGGGGATTACTTTGAAGGGGACAATAAGTAATTTCTCTGTAGATTTTGTAATAAAACTTTTATGAGAAAAATTTCGTTTCTTTTTTGTCACACCTCGTATATAGAAACTGGAATGTTTTTTCTTGCAGATTGTTTAACTGCTTTCAATTTTGTTATAAAGAATAATGCATACAAATAAATAAGCTTTGAAGTATGCATATATTATATTTTTAGTAACTTAATAATTTTCACTTACAGTGGAAAGTGAGTTAAGTCTTTTTTTTTCATGTTTTTTTACATTTCTATAATTGTTTTATAAAAATTAGGCTACTTGGTCTCCATAATGTTGCTGTTCACCAGATTAGTTGGAGAAATTAGAAAGCAAACTTAGGCTAATTGAAAAAAGGAACATTGAAAGGTTAATATTTAAAAAATGTCATGTGAGTTGGACAATGGAGATGGTTCTCTGTATGTAGAACTTTTCAAAAACATTATGGTGGCAGACAAAAGAAATCCAAGTTTCATTTAAGTCTATATACTTTGTGTTGCAGGAGATCATGATGGACCACTCATTAAGAACAATATCATACATTGCCGACATTGGAGACATCCTTGTTATAATGGCTCGACGCCGGCTAATCACCAGTCCTGGTGATGAAGTGCTACGCAACAAGAAACAACAGAAGATCCTGTGTCATGTGTTCGAGTCAGATGAGGTAAGATTATGCTCTTATGAAAATCTGACTAGCAGAATCCAGAGTTAAGGTTATGAAAATAGTAAATTTGACAGTTCTAAAATGTGCAGAAATTCAGTTGTTACTGCTACTGTTTGATGAATTAAGGTTTAGTTTTACAGTTGTTTCATGTTGTTATTAACTCACCAGTTGAAGTAGACAAATTATTAATACCATATGACTGCTCTTGCAAGAAGTCTGCTTACTTCAGTCTTTAGGCAAAAGCAATACTAAGTATTTGACACCAGTTTTTATTATTGTTGTTTAAGAATGGAGCTTGCGCAGTGAACATGAAATGGTTAAACAAAAGTGCTTATATCATACTTCCATGCAATACTTTATCCATCAAAAGTAATTACAGTAAAAAATGTTGATGTATAGATTGTCTCGAGCATTTTTCTGATCTTAATATTTTTTAAAAAGTAATTTATATAGAATATATTTTCATATTATGTTCCTTGTTGTTCCACTTAATGTTTAGAGATTGACTGCAGGCCATAAATATATAGTCATCTGTAAATAATGACTCTACATTGATATTTCAAAATGTCTTTATTTCTCTCATGACAAGCAATTTATTTTAATGGTAGTATTGATGCAAATTTGTCTTCCGATAAACCAAACAAGTTTAAGTTGTTATATTCATTGTTTGACAACATGAAATGATTGAAATACTTTTCCATTTGCAGTTGAATTTTAAAAGTTTTCAGAGTTATTTCGAATTCTTACTTTTTCTAAAGCTTTCAACAGAGATGTTTGTATCATATCCTTACCTATGTTTTATAAGATTGAGAAAATTAATTGATTCATGTAATAAAAAATAAGAAAGAAACAAATGTATTTGGAAAAAAAATAGTAATGGCAGGGCTGAAATTCCTGGGGCCAAAGGACACTTAGAGTTTGAATTATGTGATAAAAGCCTATGATTGAAAAAAAGAAATTTATTATCACTGACAACCCGAAAAATTCATCATTGTGTTAAATGGATTAAAGACTATTTTTCTGTAGATCTTGCTACTAGTGATCTGCAAAACAGATTGTTCACCAAAGGTGCTGCCATTTTATTAACTGGCAAACAGAAGTGAATGAGAATATTTGATTGTGTGTGTTAGAATTAATCTTGTTGCATTTTATATAGTATATTTAGATGATAGCTCCTTTGTCTCACTATGCTGTATTCTATGCATCCAGTCTGTTTATCGTATGCTGTAGCAGCTACTTTTGGATTTCATGAGCTCAGGGGAGAAAGGAAAAAAAAATGAGAGTATTTTGAAAATTTTCTCAGAGAGAGGGTTTGCCTAATGCAACTTCTAACATGAAATATGACAACCGAGCCTACTTGTAATTCTCAGAAATTAGAACAAACGAATTGCTTGATCTGTCAGATAACAACTAGTGATAAGATTGAATAAAATATAAAAGTTCCCATACAAGAAATAGCTTAATCTTTGGCTACCTGAGAAATCTGACCATTGGCTGGTTTGAGATTGTGGGCGGGTAGAGATGTGACTTACTGTTGTGCCTAGAGAGCATGGATAGAAAGCTAGGTGTTGACTAATGGGTTGTTTTGAACTAGTAATATTGAGGTGTTTTTTTAAAAGAACCGGAGCATAGTAATGTGCTTTTAACTAAGTAAGCTTCAAAATTATCAACTACATCAAAAAATTCGAAGTCCTACCAATTGGAAATCTTATTGAAAAAAATACTTGTCTTGCTTAAAGAGAGAAGCTGTTTCTCTGAATTCCACCATTAAAGTTGCAGGGTTGTAAAGGCAGTTGGTTTTCAACAATGTTACCAGATTGGATAGGCCAGTCCAAGGTCTCAGACTTTGTTCAGCTCCCTAGTGATGTGATTATGTGTGAACTGAACTATGCATTATGCTGAGTTAGTCAATTAAAAAATTAAAACAAAAAAAAAAAAGAAACTAAGACACTGAGTGTTTAAAGGCATGCCATGAGTTTAGCATAATCCCAGTCCTTTGGGCATTTTAGGCAAAAATTTGATTTTTAGCATTTGTAAGAGTACCTGGATGACATGGTTTCTCCCTTTAAACAATCAGGTAGATGTTGCATTGCCTTACTTGTTTTATATACTGTACAGAACATTCTGAATTTTATCCTTTTCAAGACAGAAGTAGATAATTTAAGACCTCATAATAATAATAAGATTAGAATGCAGGTACCTAATGTGTGTGTATGATTTAATATTTCATGCAGTGATTGTGTGTATAATTGTCTGGTGTTCACTGTTCACTCTAATGTTATGTTTTCTTTCTTGTGTTTGAACAGTCAGAAATTATACAGACATACAAAGTGACAGAAAATAAAAAAAAACAGTGATGGGCTGCAGTTTGGCAAATGACTTAAAATTCTATCTAATTTCCATTGATTTGTTCTTATTTTTGGCTGGACTCTGGAATTAACCTCCCTTTTGGTCTGGTTTCTGCTCAAGCTTGTGATTAACTTGAACAGATATGGCTGGATTTGGATCTCTCTGTCAAATTCAAGCTTTTTAGGCATGGACAGATGATTGGAACTGACACAGAACTTAATGAGCTTTAATGAACACAATAGAACTGAAAGGAGATGGTCAAACTAGCTGAATGGAGGGGGTGACAATGGGGTCTAATTTCTCTAACTCAGAACTGGAGGTGTATTTATTGCTTTGCCTGAAGACAAATTAGGTCGTTAAGATCATTGGCCAAAACAGTTACAGTTTAGCTTGAGGAGAATGATAGTGTTTGTTAAATTTTATTAAACTTTTTAAGGGCTTAACTAGATCTAGATTTATTTTCTGTTAATAAATATTTGTCACTAAAGATATAAAATGAAGGCATTGTCAAACTTTGCTAATACATGATTTACATGTTTTCTTTAAAAAAAAACTTTTCTTAGCACAACTGTAGATCTGCTGTGCACACTGACTGTTATGTCATTTTTATGCAAATTCGGCATCAACTGTGCATGCATGCATGCGCATTCATTAGTCTTATGCATTTTGGCTATTTTTGGAGGGACACAAAAATCAGGTGAATCTGTCAGTCATGGTCTTCCTGTGAGAGTTGGGAGTTTTCTCCAAGGAATTATCTGATTATGTATAGGTTTTTGTCAGTTTGTATTTGACTTCAGAGGTTTTTGGGTGTTTTGTTTTAGTTTATTTATTTATCTTGTTAAAATGGTTATTTTACTTTTGAAAACACCAGAGGGAAAAATAGGATGTTTGCCAATGACTGATGATGATAAGAAACAGGATAGCCTACTTAACTAGGTTAGTTTTATCTTTTTATAGCAGCAGTTGAATTTGAAATACTGTGAGAAATCACTATGTTGGTAGCTTAATTTTTTTCCATGCCTATTAAAACACTGGTATTTCCTTGGGATTCTGTGGAATTTCATCTAACCTTAGGTTACCCTTTGATTATCTCTCCACATGTAAAAGTATGGTTATAACAACATGACAAGTATTTACATTTTCTGTTGGCCGGATCTAATTTCGTCATTTAGGAAAGGTAACAACTCATTTTTACTTTTCAAAACTTGTGGATATTTAAAATTTTAAAAATAGAAACAGGATTATAATCCTTTATTTTCTTAGTCAGGTGGATTTAATTTCTTTTCATGCTATATGATGAGTTTGGCTGATGTGTGCACATTGTGTTACAAAACAGTTTTGGCCAAGGACCAATTTTGTAAACAAATCTGCACTAGCAGAGTTCTGTAATGCAACAAACCCTGTTAGAAAAGACCAGTAGAGAAAATTACAAAATGGATCTATGAATAGTAGTAATGTCAGCATATAATTTTCTTTAAAGGAATTATTAAAAAAAAATTGAACATGGTTTAAAGATAGATCGGTTGTCAGTATTGGAAATCTTAAAGGAACTCCTATGTGCATAATTAGTAACACAGAAGATCTCTTAGGGATGCTTGGTTTTCTGTGAATATCATTTACATGGGTAATGAAGGGTTTATGCATGTAAGAATATAAAATTTGTAATCTGCTTATAACTTATTGTCTAATTTTGGCACAAAACATTCATTTTATCATTTCCTGATATTGGTGAGTACTGATTTTTAGAAAGTTCTGAGTTCCATATGAAGAGAGAATTTACAACCTACCTTTTTTGTTGTTGTTGTTTTTTTAGGACCATTATGGAATTAAAAGATGAAGTAGGGTATATTTTGTTTATTAGAGATTCAGCCAGTCTATTTATAAAGTTTTGGGGTGAAGTTGAAACATTGCACAGAAATTCTACAGGGATTTTGCACAATAAAATAATCTAGCTTCTGATTTACTCATCAAAGATTCTTAGCATCATTTGTCAAGATTAATGCACATTTTAAGTAGACTTTTTGATATATATATGGGTTCGTATGTATTTTTGACTCTTAATGCCATGCCAAGGAGGAAGTTAGATTTTAAACAATGTGTGGCTTCTCTGAATTAATTGGAAATCCAGTATGGTGCAGTTTTTTTTTTAAATTTAGCTGATAAATATAATTTCTTGTTTCTTAAAATGGGCATTTTTATTTTTAATGCAAAGTTTAAAATGTGAATGTTTGTGATGCATTTATCTCCACATGAAATAACAAATTTTGGTGTGAATTCTTTTCTAATAAATACCAAATGTATGTGAATAGAAAAAATTTTTGCTTAATATATATATATATATGCTTATATACATACAGTATTGAAAATAATTATTGAAAGAGAGAAAAAACTGGGTATAAAATGCAAATATTGTGATAGAATTGCATCTTGTGTAAAAATAAAATGCTCTATAGTATAGTCATATTTTGCCATGGAAGCAATCAGAAAGTGTCACACCTGCAGAAGGATTATAAAAGTATAGGCAGGGATATCATTGTAGTGTTGTGACTATGTGATAAATACTATGACTCCTAGGAAAGAAATATCATATGACAGGTATTTAAAAATCAAGTCTTAGCTAGTGAAGGTTACGCCATGCGGCTGATTGCAGCTGACTTCATGTTTCAGAAGGAGCTGTATCTAGGACTGTGGAGGATACATGAAACGGATATGTTGACAACAGACATTTCAGTACTAAAGCCAATCTAAAAATTAGCCAGTAGAGAACTTGTGAATGATCTAACTGCAAGTACAGGTGTTAACGTTTCTTCAAAAACAGTTAGATATACATAAGTGTGAAGTGATCTCAATCAATGTGTAGCCTTGAAAATTTTTGCCAAGGAGAGGCAACCAAACTTGGAAGAAGGTGCTTTTTACAGATAAGTCAAAGTTTGAACTGTTTGATAATAATCAACAATAGTTTCTTTGAAAGCAGACCATTAGTGGTATAGTAGCTACAGTGGAACTTGGAAGTGGGGCAATACAAGTGTGGGATTGTATATCAGCGAAGAGTGTCAGAAATTTACATAAAATCAAAGGTATACTAACTGTTGAAAGGTGGTTCCATTTCCTCAGGGTGATATCCTATTAGATGCTCTATATAAAGTAAGCAGCCTATATATCAAATTCTAATGCATTGTGCATGTTTTATATGCATCTCTGTTGCAATTACTCAGTGTGTGTATGTGTTTGTTGCCATGCTATGCCAAAAAAGTGGCAAACTTGTTAATTTCTATTTTCAGTGACTGATATTTTGGGAATTGAGTTTCAATTTATATTTATGGTTGTGTTTAGAGTAAAAAGGATGATTTGGTAAACAACTGGAGTTGCAAACCTTATTTAAAATGGTTGATGTTGCTGTTTTATAGAGCATTTTAGGAAGAGTGAAGTAACCGTTAAAAAGAAAATCATGGGCTTTTAATGAACACAATAGTTGTAGCTTTTTTTTCTTTCTTTAAAATAGTACCATCATTTTTGTAGGTGAGACTAGGTGAAATTTGAAAAAAGTTACTAAAGTGTAAGATAACAAAAACCTCCAGCTAAACTTTTTTTTTTCCATATGGTGTTTATTTTTATGTAAAAAGAACAATTTAGATTTATTTGCTTTATCTTAAGAACATGGCATTAGTGTATGTGGATGTGGTTTCCAAGGTGCCACTCTGCTGTAGATAAAATTGTTGAATGTATAATATGTTATTTAGATACTGGCTCAATATACATCTACTGAGTGCACCCTCATTTGCTTTGATAAATAACAGTGCTAACATCTCTCTCGGCACCTACATTTGTATATTATTTGAACTATGATTCAAAATCTTGTATAAACCTTCTGAAAGGCTCCAAAGACATGATCATTTAGTGAAGCTATCACAAGCAGATGATTTTGAATGGTCCAACAGCTAATTAGAACCACTTTTGTACATATTGAGAAAACTGCCTTTTTATTTTAGGTCTCCTCTGTGTTTGACAGATTTTCTGAGATTGTCTTGGCCATCACTCAGCGCTCCTTTGTCTGACTATTTTACTTGATCAGTTGTGCACAGTCCTATCTCATTCTAATGAACAGATTTTGAACCCTTCTCCACTCAACAACAACAACTTTATTGTTGACCATTAAAAGCTAAGTATTCAGTGTTATTTTTTGAAGGTCAACAGTTAAGATCTTTTGTTGTTCTGCTTAATTATCAAATAACAAATGAATCTTGAAAAATTTAGATAATCTAATATCTGAAATCCCAAAGAAAGAAACAAGTTTTTGTTTAGAAGGTAAATAATCAGGTAAGAAGCCACTTTTGCACATGCAGAACAGACACTTGGATTTTAAAATTATAATGTAGTGTGCATAAATAAATAAAAATGACACGGCAGAATTTTATAAACCTGTTATCATTAACTAACTAACTTTAAAAGTGATCATAATCGTGGAAACCCTCCCTCACCCAAATGTTATTCAGATATATATATAGATATATGTATGGCTTGTCCCAAAAATAGAGATTTTTTTCTTCTATAGTCTTGTAATCAGACATGTTGCTAGATAGAATTTTTGCTTTTTACACCAGACACCTCAAACTTGATATACTACAATAGGTATTCAAAATGCACCATCAGCATCCATTCAAGCATCTGACAACAGAAAAACATGTAGTAATACATTTTTTTTTTATACAAGAATAGCTATTGAAACTTCAAAAATTATTTTCTGGAGTTTTCGGTTGATAGCTAGTGTTGTGGCATACACCTTATCTTTCAACATACTCCATGGGGAAAAAAATCTGTTAGTGTAAGTTTTGAATAGCACAGCAGGTATTCAAATGGTCCATTTCATCCAATCCACCTCCCACAAATTGAAAACACATGGCACCAGTGGTACTCTGTTGCATTATGCAATACTATAATCTGTGATCTTTGAATGAAATACCTTAACATTGAGAGAAAAAAATGCCTTTGTATGGTAGTGTGAATATATCTTTTTTGGACACCCTGTATATAAATATTAAAAGTTTAATTTGTTGTTATAAAGTACATTTCTAACATCATTTTACTTCTGAAATTTATTCACAGCTGGCTGTTACTCTACCAAACTTTTTCTCCCTATCCATTTTTTCCCTTTTGTGATGTCTTTGAAGGTATGAGCACTTCATTTTATAGAGAATTAAAAACAAACAATGTTTGACATGCTGTTTTTCTAAATTTTCAAGATCTCAAGGTATTTTATAAAACAAGATATCCCAATAATAATTTTACTTTTCCAAGAGTTGGTGAATTCTGATTTCTTTATTTTGATATTTTAACTAGATAAAGTCCATTAATTTTCTGTTGCTGATTCTATAGGCAAATTGCTAACACACAGTCCAGAGCATGCTGGTATGGATAGCCATGCTGCTTTTGATATGCTTTATAGCATAGGCTTTCTGTTGTTGTTTGATGTCTTAGTGGCTATAATGGCAACGAGAAGGGCTAAGGTACATAGTGTTTGGGATGCCTTAGGGCAGTGGTTCTCAACCTTTTTTGGGCCATGCCCCACCTAATCACCTCTAAAATCCTGATGCCCCCATGTGGTGATATATAATTCTTATCATTTAAAAAGTTAACTCCGTTTCAGCTGAAGAAGCTTAAAACGCCAATACCTTGGTTTGAACAAGCTTCAAAAGAACATGGCATCCATGAAAAATGAAATAAACAAAAGACAGTTAAAGTTTTGAGCAAGAAATTACTGAAAAAATTGTAAGAAAAAATATTAAGTGGTGTTAGATTTTAATAATGATACATATGATAATAAGAGAGAATTCACAGGTAATAAAGAGAGAGAAAATTTCTATATTTATGAAAATATTTGTGGATTGTCTCACAAAAACAGCAAATAAAAATTCAAAACATGTAATAGAAAACTGAAATGTACTATGAACACAAACTAATTTGAATGGAAGCTTATTTGATCATTTTAATTACTGTACAATAAAGTATAGGTTCCTATCAAATGCAAAATGCCATTTGAGCACACCTCAAGAAAAGCGGAATAAAGTTAGTGAGACCCTTGTGCTTCATGCCTGCTGCAAAGAGATTTTATATTAGGCACTAATTTACTCAGCTTTAGTCTCAAATCTCCTCGTTTACTGATATCCAGTGAATTTCTTTTCTTCAGTAGCAAATCATTTACAACGCTAAAGCCATATTCAGCTAAATATGAAGGAGGAAACGGTAACAACAGTTTCCTTGCAAAGCTAGTTGAATTTGGGTATTTAGTTTCTGTCTCATCACAAAACCATGCCATCACTCCTTTTATGTTGAATAAAGTTTTAACTGACTCATCATTTTTTATTTCCGAGAGTTCTTCTTGGTAGTGCATTGAAACATCAGATAAATCCACAAGCACTGGCTGCATCACCCACAATGGGAAATTAATCTGTTTTAAATCAGAAAATCTTTCTTTAAAATCAGAGGCCAATATTTTCAGATGATCCACAATGACAAGCACAGCAGCCTCAGTCGGCTCACATTTTTTTAGCCAATGAAATTGGTCAAAATTTTTGTCAGAAATATTTTTTTGGCATAACTCGATAAATGAAATAAAGCCAAATATCTTCGCCTTTGCATCAACAAGTGTTTTATTTGTTCCTTGAAGTTGTTTATTCAACACATTCAGTTTTTCGAAAATATCTGCTAAATAACTCAAAAACGCTTTTCCATCAACGGTTAGCAGGTGCTTCATTTCAGGCTTGTCACTTAGAAAGCCACTAAGTTCATCAAACAGTTCCATGAATCTCTTTAAACAATTCCCTTTCGAAAGCCACCGTACCTCAGTGTGAAGTAAAAGTCTCACATAGTTTGAATTGTTATCTTCACAAAATTTCTCGAAAAGACGCTCACATTTGGCATTAGTTTTGATAGCATTGATAGATTTTATAACTGATTTCAGTACCTCATTAAGTACAGGAGAAATATTTTTCGACACTAAGTTCTCTCTATGAATAACACTGTGCACAAGAAGCATCTCCGGATTCTCATCTTTCAATTTTAAGCAGCCATTTTTCTTGCCAATCATAATAGGAGCACCATCAGCTGCACAAGATGTTATGTTTTCCGTTGGTATATTATTTATATATATCAGCGGCGGTAGTGGTGGTATCTAAAGATTTGCAGAATAACATTTCTTCAACAAATTCACCTTTATCAATATATCTTACATAAGTTAGCAATAAGGCCTCACTGCCTCTTACAGTTGATTCATCCATTTGTACTGAGAATTTTCTTGATTTCACCTTTTCAACAAGTTGCGTTTCAATATCTTCACTCATTTCATCTATTCTTCTCCTAACAGTGTCGTTACTGAGTGGCATGGCTTTAACATCTTTGTCATCTTTTTCCAGAACTGTTTTAAGAAATGCAGATATTGATGGTTTAATTAAATCCTCCCCTATAGTATGATTTTTTCCAGATTTAGCAATGAGTAAAGAAATTTCATAACTTGCCTCAAGAGTACGACTGATAGTAACAGTTTGTGCAGTGAACAGAGACTTTATTGTTGATCTTTTTTCAAACTTATTCTTTAAAGATTTGAAGTAATTCAAATCTGAATTTACATACGCACTATGTTTCGCCTTCAAATGCGCCTCAAGACTACCTCCTTTCATTGATTCGTTGGTCAAGCATTGTTGGCATAAGAGAAAGAAAGGTGACCTTTCATCATGAGCAGCGGGTATGAAACCAACTTTCAAAAATTCCTCTGAATACTGACGAACTTTCTTTTTGCTTGCACTACTCATTTTATGCATAGGAGCTGTGACTGAAATAAATGAGTAATCTTAAGAAGTGAAATGCACTTTCAGAATTTAAGACGTTTAAGTTAACACAAAAAATGAAAAAAAATAATTAGAACGTTCAAGTAAACACACAAATGAAATGAAGTTAACACATAATTAATAAAACAATGCCGATTCGTTTTATACAGCATATAAGGACAGACAGTGCGGTACACCAGATTTTTACGAATGTGTGAGAAATTTGTATTGACACCAGATTTTTACGAGCGTGTGAGAAATTTGTATCACATGAATGTATTGACGATAATCGTCTGACAAAAATATGCACACACACACAATGAATTTGGCAAGAATGTTGTATTATATTAGCATTTGGACAATTAAGTTTTCATCTCTGACACTTTATGTATCTTCTCGTATCATCATAATACTAAACAATCAAATATATTCATGAGCAACCAAAGAAATATATATCAATTACCTTGCGTGAAAACACCAAAACAACTTCTTTGTTTACGAGCTCTGAATTTTCAGAAAATGGAAATGCTCTCCTTTGAGAGAAAACGGAGGAAACAGTTATTATAATGGTAACTTAGCAAAAGCCCTTTGAATCGCATTTCTAAATCAAATTCAATAAATAAGGTTCTTCCATGACCTCGTGCACTTTGTGTGACGTGCATGAAGAGTAATGGCACAGTGATTATGTAATAACTATACAATAAAGACCTTTTTCACTAAAAAAAATATATATTTACTCAAAATAGCATCTGAAACATAAACTTTACTTGATGGAAAATCCAAAAAATAAAAATCGAAAATTTGGACCCAGACCACCTCTTTTGTACTCAATTGCACCCCCTTGAAAATCGAATTGCCCACCTGTGGGGTGTATGCCCCACATTGAGAACCATTGTCTTGGGGGAAGTAAGAATGGGATAAGGAAATAACGAATGCATTAAAGTCAAAATGGTAGTAATGTGGAAAAGAATTTTTTGTGAAATCTGAACTGTAGTCTCTTTAAAATAATTTCTTATTGTTCACATTAAAATAAACTAACATGCTTTCATATTATTAATTTATACTTTATTTTCTCTATTAGAGTGAACCATTCTTCAATTTTAAAAAGTAAAAATTTTATTTTGAGAAATAATTTCCTCAAAATGTTTATACTTTTTGCATAGACTTATTACATATGACCATTTTAAAATTATTTCTCATTTTCTTCTCTATAATAATAAATGGTCTTTGCCTAGAACAAATATCTATTCAGATTTTAGAAAAGATGCAGTCATTTTGTTTTCACAAATATTTTATTGTAGCTGTTTCTGTGCAATGATGATAAGAATAAATTACTTTATATAATTGTAGACACTGCTTTGCCAGCTAGTTTCTAAATATTTCATTAACCAGGTGACTTTTGAAAGCCTTAGGTAAATCCATTGAGGGACAACTAAGTCAAACTAAAAATTAGATGTTACAGTGCATTGTGGTTTAGGTTTGACTCATACATTTAAGTCTTTTAGTTTTTTTCTCCCACCATATAACCACCTAAGGTTACAGATCCTGTTTGTTTTTATTTTGTAATTGTTGATAGCAGGTATTGTGTTTGTGAAAAGCTGATAGTATTTAATGAGAATAGTGTTTGAGTTAGGTCTTCAGAATTTAGTTATCCAGTGGGCTTTTGTCTGTCAGCAAAGCAGATATAGAAAACACTTAGATGGCTTAGCTTTAAGCATTTTGAAATAAAAATTTGTTTTGGTATTCATTTTTAATTTTCCATTGTGAAATTTGAAAGTGTCAGAATTGTTAGTGCATCATTTGTGTGCTTTACCAGCAAGAAAGGAAAATGTATTTGAGATGTGCTGTTAGATATATTCATTTGGCTTGTTAAATGTATTATGTACCTGTAACATCATGTAGTGTCATAGTGGAAGATCTGCATCTGTTCATTTATTTGTAGAGAAAATAGTCAGTGCTATTACAGATTGATGAAGCTTAATTGTTAAAAAAAAATTCCCACAGTTTATTTTTTTTCCCTGAGATTTATCTTCCTTGAAAAAAAAAAAAAATATATATATATATATTTGGTTACTGATTAAATGTAAACTACGAAAACTTTTCCATTTCATTATTTATTTTATTAGTCTTTTTTAAGCATCTGTCAATAGCTATAGCTTTTGTTTTACTTGATGTTACGTGGACACTTAGCCAGGTAGACATAATAATGATTCCTGATTGCAATTGAGAGGAAACTAGAAAAGATTCATGCAAGCAAGTTGACACAAAAGAATGCTAGAAAACATCTCATGGTTGGATACCAGACAAAACACTAATGAATATGCTAATATATTAACTCATTCCTATAGTTCTAACATTTATGAGTTTGTAATCATTTAGCTTGACTTCCAACAATGTGTTAAGTTCACTGCAGTAAAAATAATGCTATATGCTCTGGAGTATAAATCCAGAGGTCAAGACAACTAACTTGGGTAAAACTAATGAGCTTGATACAAAATATTCATTACAAGTGTTGAATTTCAGTGCATGAAACCAAGCATATAAAATAATGTAAAAATTGACAAAATTTAGGAAAGGTTTTCTAAAGAATTCTGGTGAAATAGAAAACCTACTGCATAACTGTCTTTTAAATTTTGTTTGTAAGGTGCCCTGCTATATTAATTTGGCCATTCTATAAATAAATGGCTTTGACTAAAATTGAGTTATTTTAGATGTGATTATGTATGTTGGTTGTCTAGAACAAATAAACAGTGTGTACTATCACCATTATGAAAGCTGGCAGATCCTGAGATATTCTTCATTTACTTTAAGTTGTGTTAAAAGTCACGGCCAAAGTCAATGGCAGATTACCAAAGAACTTGATGCATCTCATAGATCTATGGCCAATATGGTCATGAAGTTCAATGAGGCAAATGTCATTTCTTGGCATCGTCACATGGTAGGCCTTAATAACGGCACCACAATAAAAGTGTACCATTACTTGCCACATTCACACGTCATGAAGATTCTTTTGCTAACAGAAATGAGGCAAACAATTGTTTGGCATTATCTCCACTGACTTGATTTTAGAAGGTGTGCAACATTTAAGAAACTCCTTATGTCTAATAGAAACAAAATTCTTTGAAATGTCTGGTCAGGTTCACAGTGTGTACTTTTCTCTAATCAGATCAAGTTTCTTGCAGTGGGTTTGGGAAAGACCTAATGAAAACCTTCGATTTCAATGTCTTGAGTCTGTTGTTAAGTAAGGAGTTAAGAGCGTCATAATGATGGCTAAAACCTGACAAGCTAGAAAGACTGAATTTGATATTTGTCCAAGGATGTCTCATTTCTACCAGGTACATTGCTATTTTTAAGAAAATGTATTTGTTGTTGTAACAAGATGGCATATTGAGGTTTAGTGCCTATATTCTTTAGGAGAATGGTGCAACATGCCATATCTTGCATTTGGCTATAGTCTGGAAGAGAAATTAAGTAATCTAACTACTCAGAATCCCTCATATGAATCTGATTGAACACCTATAGGAGCATTTGAATTGTTAGCTGGGGATAGTCAACCTATCCAATATGATGGAATTAAAAAAATATCTTTCACATGGATATGGAGTAACCTGGACCAGATCATGACACAATATCTTGTTGGTTCAATGTCAAACAACACAGAGGCTCTTTGGCCAAGTACTAACATACAGAATTTCACAATTGTTAGTCTCTGTTTGCCATTTTTCACAACAAAATGTAACAAGTGGACAAATTATTATGCCAGCAGCATATCATTGTTTGGCAATATTTATCAGAGTTTTTCCTCACTAAAATTTTGCTACATCTGACTGAATTACTAAAGAGTAATCTTAGGTTGTTTTTTATATATAGATTTAGCTGTTTACATCAGTGCTGCTACTTAATGCTTTTTACATCAAAAATAAAATAATCAGTTGCAATCATATTTCTAGGTACACTATAACTTAGACTCATCTCTTTAAATAGATTTAGGAACAAATTTCACTAAATTATAAATTATAGTAGATCGCTTTTCTTAGGAAACCCTACCAGTACCCATACTATTGTTGAGTTACCATCAGAGCTACAAGATTACTAATTCTTGAGTCAGGTTGGATTGAAAGATTTTCTTGCAAATGAAGAAAATCAGCAAAATTTAAAGGAAATTTCTTGAGAAATTTACAGATTGTCACATGTGGTTTTGGTTTATTTGTTACATTTTGCAAATATCTGAGGGCTTTTATTTAGACTGGCAATATACTAGGTTGTGCTTGTCTATTTTGAAAGAATCTAGTATTAACCAAGCATAGGTGGTATGCAAGATTGGAAGAAGTATAGAGATGCATTATTAATAGCATCTCTAAAATTTGACATTTTAAGTTACATTACGAGCAAGATGATCCCGACTTTTTGACTTTTGTTTTTACTAATGTTTCTACTGACAAAATTCTACATAGCAGAAAGTATATTGATGGAATCAACACAATTTCTTAAGGGGCTGTGATTAATCTGAATTTGTTTTCTGCAAACACATTAGATCTTGATCAGAGGATTAGTGGCAAATGACAGCTGTTTTCTCAGTGTTAGGTCAATAACATAAAGGGGAATGCTTGCAGATCGAAGAAACAATCTCAATTTTATAATCTTACCATTGTTGGATGAGTCAGCTGCCTTTTGACAGTTAATTCTTGTTTATGCTCATGATGAGTCTATAGGGCCATTCTTATGTAATCTTCCTCCAAGTTCATTATTCTATATAAAGATTTTTTGGAATGCTGTTACTGTTTTCTCAACATAAATCTAGCTAGATTCATCCAAGATTTGTTTGTAGCATTTAGTCATTGCTGTAACCACTTTATATTACAGAAATTAAAAACTAAAGGTACATTCTTTAAATATGAGAAAAGTAGTATTGAAAGAATCACACAATGAGAGAGAAAAAAAATTACCCTTCTAACATAGCTATAAAAGTTTATCACATTCCACTTTGGTGAATGTCCCTTAAGAAATTCTGTTGAAATGCATACCTGATTAAATGACAAGGAACACCAGTCATAGAGTTAAATTTAATGTTTAGTAAGGAGAAAAACTTCATAATCCACTCAAAAAAAAAAAAAATGCAAAAGAGGAAATGAACTAGTAGATAATAAAAGAAGAAAGTATTTGTGTTGTCCATAAGTCTTGACAAGTTCAAAAATTTTACATCTAAATATTATTTCTAGAATTCAAATATGCTATAAACATGATTTCTGCATTATTTAGTGTGTACACTTTTTTTAGTTATTTATGTATTGGCCAGATAACCTCATTAACTGTTTTGCTGCTAAGTGTTCTCAATGTGTAGCATATTAAAAGTAGTAGTATTCTACCATATTACACTGTAAAAATTGCTATTAACGAATCAAAGTGGTGGTTTTACAACAAGTTTGGCAGGCCATGATGCTGGGCCTACCACAGTTTCAATGATGTGATCCTGGCCACAACATGTGGCCTGCTGCAGATTACAGTCAGCCACGATGCTGGGCCTGAGACAGTTAATATTTAGGTGGTGGTTTTTGTATATGGATACACTGGCTAGCAGGTTGTGTGGTAGGTCAAGGGCCAGATTTTAAATTGCAGTCAGGAAAGAGTTAGTTTGGCATGCCTTTCTAACATGCTATTTTTCACAGTTTGCTGCATGGGTTTCTTCCACATCTAAATGAAGAGTTCGCTCTTGTAGGAATTTCCCTGCCAAGGAACAGACGCTTCTTCCAATCCAGATGAGGTCACTACGGGAGAGGATCTCTTTCAGGGAAGGACTGTTTATGAAGAAAGAAACAATGATTAATTTTCTGTATAATTTTCATTATTAATTCAATAATTAAAATTTTTTACAGAAATAGATTTTACAGGACTTTTTGTTAACTTACTACTATTTATAAATAATACCTTAATGAATTCACTTCTTGGCAGAAAATAAAGTTTTTGGTATTTTAAGGCATGAAAGATTTTGTACTGGAAAACAAAAAAAAAAGGGTGGTCAGTACATTTGAATTTAATGAAAACAGAGATGAGAGAGTTTTAAAAAATTACTTGGATTCTATGGGGTTCAGAAGATTCAGTTGAACTCTTCCCACCCTCCAGATATAAATTATGTATATTGTACTTTTTGAAAATTCTTGCCATTTTTTAAAAAAATTACAATCAGTACAGGTCCTTATTCCTGTTTTGGATTGTTTTTTCCACCTAATTTAAATACTGATTGATATCAGAATAGGTCCTTATTCCTGTTTTGGATTGTTTTTTCCACCTAATTTAAATACTGATTGATATCAGAATAGGTCCTTATTCCTGTTTTGGATTGTTTATTTCCACCTAATTTAAATACTGATTGATATCAGAATAGGTCCTTATTCCTGTTTTGGATTTTTTATTTCCACCTAATTTAAATACTGATTGGTGTTTTTTAGTAGATAACATTAATGTAGCAGCAGCATGGAATTCTTATATCTCAGCAGTGGCCCTTGTTTGTTTATGCAGAGCCGCTTCCTGCTTGACCTGTAAGTCAGATGTAGAAATTTGATGCTTTATTTTCTGATAAACATACTAAAAACGTTTAAAAGAACTGTTCCCAGCAGAAGAAACAAAAACAACATATGCCCCAAAATGCACTTTTTTTTTTAATCGAGAAAGCAAGCATATTACTAATGGTGGTTAGCTTGATATCTTTGCTTTCTAGTTCCAATCAGGCTTGGAGACATTTAAATCCTCCTTTTTAATGAGTTTTATGTCTGGCAGGGTGCCAAGAATAATTTCTAGAAGGATTTTTAGTATAACTGTTGCAGCCATAGATTGGTTGTTCCACTGATTTGCATATTTTATAATAAGTTGACTATCACACACCAATTTACTGACTGTCTAGAAGTTGAAAATAAATGACACCAGTCTAAATTGTTTATCATGGATATTCATTCAGATATTGAATTCTTGAGTTACATTAGCACTGACCTCACGGGGTTCATGAAACATTATTACCCTATATTATTCTAACCCTATTGCTCAGAGCAAGCTGAAAGTCTAATAATGCGTAAGCAAAGAGTTGTTTGTGGTCTTCTACTTTTGCTATGATTTACATTATATTTTTCAAACTTTAGCTAAAAGCAGGGAATTGCATTGGTAGAAATTGCTAATCATGGTTTTTTGAATGTTAAATAATTTGTAACAGTCTTTGGTATTGGTGTTACCTTAAGGGTACCAAAAGAAAGACCTTATGGCTATTTCACTGCTTAAATCGGGTTGGTAGATACTATTTGCTAAGTCTCTTTATTTTAGTACTTGTGTAAAATACAAGAAGAATTTTAATTGTCTGGAATTTCTAAATCTCTCTGCCATGGAGTTTTGTTTGTTTTCATTAAGTAAGACAAAAAAAAATCTGTCTTATTTTGTGCTTGTTTTTGAGGAATAAATTCTAACAAAAGGGATGACATCTTTCCTGAATACCTTTAGGTGCATTCAACAAGTACAAATGCTACATGGTTATGTGACTAATAACTTAGCATTTAGACATAGTTTATGAACAAAGTTCAGGCTACAATGTATGGCTTCAGATAACTACTATGTTGGGTTTTTAAATCTAGTTGAATTACATTTTAAACATTAACAATACCAAAAAACATTAGTGTATAGAATATGTTCCATAAATGGCATTTTAACTACAACTACTTTGAACTAAATAATCTTCTTTAATAAATATATTTTCTTATTAACAGTATCTCAAAAGGATCTATATAAATCTACAATTTTCCAGCAAAATAATCTACTGTTGCAAGTTTTCAATAAGTATTCTAACTCTAGTCTAAAGTAAATAAACTTAAATGCTGCCTATGATTAATTGAAATGAGATTTTTTTATTCTCACTCTACATAAATGTATTTTTTGCTTTCTCACAGATGCTTAATGGAAATTTGTTGGAACTTTAGCCACATTTAATGTAAAAATGGGGAAGATTTGTATTAATGCACGATTTTGGTATTTGGATAATAATCATTGGACAAATTTTCCTGTTTTATTACTCAGTATTATCCAACACAACACACTTGTTTTCTTTTAAGTGAGTCTTATTCAAAATTTAATGCTACCTCAACAATCTCATCTATCTTACCAAGATAATGTCAGCATCTGGTTACAGTAGACAAGCATGTATAAAATTTGTATAGTTTGGTATGCGCTAAATAGATTTTTAAGACCTAAAGTTAATAGTTCCATTAAGCATTTGTGTAGCATACTGGCTGGCTAAATTCTAGTCCCATGCTATAAAAGGATAAAGAAAAATAAAGGTGGTAAAATGGAAATAGCTAGGAAGGATTGAAAGAGAAATGGGTTGATCTAGGGCAAGGAAATAAACAAGGTGGCTGGAGGAGAAGGACCTGGATAAGGAAATAAAACAGGTGAGGTAGAACAGAAATAGCTACAGATGATTGGAAAAGGTGTAGAGTTAAACTTCTGTTGAAGTTAGTCTTGCAAATGGCAGCTGGTTCTAACCTGTGAGATTATCTCTAGTGCTTGCTTAGCACTAAAAGTATAAATTTAGAACCTTTTTTATTGCATTGTATCCTTTCATTTTTTATTTTAAGATTTTAATTGATTGGATATTTATTATTTTCATTCGGTATTGTTTGATTTTATACTATTCTAATTGTATTGCTTGTTTGTTTTTTTCAATTTACTTTAAAAGCTGAAAAGGAAACTCTTTTTTGTCAATTCTTAGCTGATAAAAAATTGAAATACGATTGATGGATTGCCAAATTTACAGTAGATTTTTAAATGTAACTAATAAAACAGTGGTTTAAATCAACTGAATTTAACCTAAGTTATTTATCTAGCTAGTACTCATGAAGAATACTTTGGTACTTTAAAAGACCCTAAGGGCTTCAAATAAGTTCAGATAAAAAGTAGCAGATATTTGCTCAAAGTTCAAATTTGTTATTGTTATTTGTGTATTATTTCTTTGAGTGGTGTTTTTAATGTTGTTGAACTGCATTAGTCTTTTATCTATTTTATTGTAATAAAGTCTGAAATATATGATGTCTGTTTTACTTGGCATCTGCTTAGCATCATTATCTCAACAAAGTTACCATATGAATTATGGTCCTTGTTTTGCAGCCACAGAATAAAACTTATGGTGTCTTACCAAGCACAGAATATGACAGTGATTATTTCCTATTCTTCACAAGCACTTGTTATTGGATTTAACTACAAATTAAAAAATCTTTTGCATATTACATATTTTTTGCTTTCTCTTCTGCACAACATGGTTTTCAGGTTGGCGGTATTTGTTTGTTTTTTTTTTTTGACGGTATTGATTTAATTTTGTTTAGAATGAAATAGTTCAGAATACTTTTTTTTTTTTTTTTTAAAGAGTCAACCAGAGTTAGTTTATATGTAAATTTATAATTTCACTTTTATTGCATGCTATCTTGGTGCTAGTTTGCTCAGTGATGATTATTTCAGATACTTTAATCTTTTTCCCTTGCAATATTTTAATAGACCTAATCTAAATATATTTACATAGAAACTGATAGGATTTTGTGTAGAATTGTTTTATGTAAATATACTGGGCACACAAATCTAGGGATATACTTGCAATTCTTGGCACCTTGGATATTTATTATGTATTCCTTTTCACTCTCCATATATATTCTGTTACTTTGCATAGTGACTGGAACAATATTTCTTGATCTTTTCTTGTTTCTTTAGACAGTGATATTGGTTTGCTTGCTTGTTTGCTATTCAAACAAGCAGAAAGTGTTCAATAGTCTCGTGCTTCCCATAGTTCTTAAAAGTTTGGTGAGTCTTCAGCAAAGATTTGATATTATTCTTAATCCTTTCCCAGGCAAGCCACCCTTTTTTTCTGATGTGCAAACTGCCTAAAACTGGTTGGGCATAGAAGTGATCACTAAATAGTTCATCAGTCTACATATAGATAGTACATGTAGAAGGATGCTGTCCACATTATCACCTTTTCCATCTATATATAATGTTTTGTTTTTCTGTGAAAATGACTTTACTATTCAAACCACTTGCATGAACTACAAAGTCTTGAAGGTGCATACCTTGGTTCTCATCCTTTAGATGATCAGAAAAGCTTTGAAGAGACATGAAAGAACGCATTAGGAATGGAGAAAGGTGACAGTGGTGAGGAGAGAGAGGTTGACAAGTCGAGTTTGAGTCATCTGCAGCTTATTAACATGCCAGCATTTTCACATTGTCAGACTAATGCCTGGCCAGTGGATTTATTCTCTGAGCTATTACCAGAAGATTTTTTCCACCGCATCACTGAAGAGACTGACTGCTATGTCACACAGATTCAGAGAGAAGCAAAGAGCAATACCTGGATGGACACCACCAGGAAGGAGATGAAAGCTTTTGTAGCAGTAAACATAAACATGAGTCTCCATTCTGTGCCATCCATGAATCTTTGGAGTCAGAAGAATAGACTTAGTGTTGTAGGGGTGTGAAAAGTAATGACTGAGGAAATTCAAGAAATTGAATCAGTATTACTGATGACCCTGAAAGGGACTGCTTCTTAAAAATTAGGTCTCTCCTTGATGTGGCCATCATGACCATTCAAAGTACTAGCCATACAAGGTCAGCACCAAAACAATCAAGTGTGATATGAAGGTATGGGCAGCAGCTGATGTTCTTATTGGCTACATGAATTAGGCATTTACACAGTAAAGACTTAGCATCAACTTCAGCAGGGACTAGGTGCACTTGTGGTATAAAGCCTTTTGGCATAGCTGCAGGGGAAAGAACATCAATTCTACTTTGAGAACTACTTTAGCTCTTTGGAATTGTTGGAGAGGTTGAAGGAGAAAGGGTTTTGTGCCTGCTTTGCAGTTCACAAGAATGGGGGAGGTTTGTCTGCCAACTTCTACAGCACCAGCTGCATCAAGGGGAGAGCAAACAGATAACCTTTTTACCACATTTTGAGTATCGACTGTAGCCTTGAGGAAGTCACTGTCCAAAAGTGGTTGAAAGGTATTACTGCACCTACTAAAGTCCATCTATGTTCAACCTATAGATGGGTTGGGATGGATCTTACATATCAGCATGGGTCATGATATCCTCTGGGGACAAAAGTTATGGAGTATTGGATTTACTTGGCATGGTGTCCAGCTGCCATTGTCAGTGTTTTCATACTGTACTCTACTCTGCTCTCAATGACAGAAGTATATTCAAATGAGAAACAGTACGCCTGCAAAGACTTTCAACAACCAAAAGTGCCACATTCCGGCAAGGATGGAGGAGAGGAAAAAAGACTTGTGTACTGTGCTCCAGAATGGTTAAAAAAAAAACTGCTTCAGGTTGCAAACTTTTTGCTGCTAACTTTTGACCATTCTCCTTTTTAGTATGGGATATTTTATTGACCATGTGAATGGATAATGAATTACTACTTTTTGGAAGTAAAAGATTTAACTCCTTTTTTTTTTTTTTAACTTTCTGTACTATGAATCAAATTTAAAAAAAAAAAAAAATTGGACTTTTTTTTGTTCCCCCATTTGGATTCCTGAACTGTGTGTGTGCTAAGTTATTTGTGCTATTTGAGTCATTTCATGACTACTTAATGTTTTTTTGATAATTTTAATCAGGTAGATGCATATTAAACATTTTACTTTTGGACTAGTGAAGTTCAAGGGAAGTATACTTAAGGTGGAGTGAACTAGTGACCACTTGTTTAGCTCTTATCTAACCTGGAATCTTGTTGCTTTTTGATACATCTGAGGGTATTTCTTGCTTTTATGTGATAGTTCTTGCACTCACATTTTACATTTTTGTAATATGTGGATATCACTTTTTTGGTGAGATAAATGCCTTTCATGGCCAAATTATCAGATCTTTATTACCTCTTGCCTCCCACATACATGTGTTCAAAGTCTGAAATGCTCTAGTATCTATTGAAGTGTCATGGTATGGTTTGGCTTTGTAAGGTGTTCAAAATTTCTACGGATGCTTAAGTCTGTCCTGGATTGGAGACACTGCACAAGAGAGTTATGGTTAGTGCAGATGTTTATATACAGAAAGTTTTGTGGTCTGTTTAGTAGAGCTTGATGTTATAACTTCTTGTGGACAACTTTGTTTAGTCTGAGAATTTTATTACTCTAGCATCTCCATTTAATATCCCATCTCTTGCTAATCCATTAGTTAGTACCCATGTAACTTGTTGTGACAAAGCTTTAGTGTTTCCTAGTAAACAGCTTTTAGGACTTTAATATTTTCATCTTTTTTTAATGCATGGATGATGGCCAAAGAGGAGTTCTAATTTTTAAGGAGGGGTTATTTATTCAATTTTGTTAAGAACAGAATCAATCTTTAGTTCTAGTGTTATTATTATTATTTTTTTTTTTTTTCCTATTTTCCTACTATATTTTCCACAAATAATAGTTTATTCTTGCTGGAAGCTGACACAGGAGCATTTTATGTTTCCTCCTCGTAGTTTTTGGACTCGTGTTTTGTAAGGAGTCCTTTGGAAAGTCATTTTGGCTTTCCACGTTGTTCTAGCAATTCTAATCACATTGATCCTTTTTTCTTTATCTGAAAACTGTTTGCAGTGAGGTCCAGAATGTAGCTGCTTGTCTAGGATAACATCTAGAAAAGATAGCTTTTTATGTGTATTGCTTTGAGTTTTGGAAAACTTGGTTGATAATCAGCTTCTTGATTAATGACACATCACATTTCTTACAGGAGGTTAGGTGCTATAGACTGCAATTTTGCACAATTGTTAACCTGATTGTCAGTGGTGTGTATACAGACTAGTTATGTCAACATTAGATCCAGCTGTAGTTGTCTTATAATAAACGAATAATTGGACGAATAGCCCTGCAAAACGGGATAGTCATTGCTCCCTATATCTTATTTGGATTTGGTCCCTGTAGAGAAAGTCTTTACCTATAGGTTTCCTTCCTTCCTTGAAGGACTGCTGCTGCTAATGATGATGATTTAAGTGTATGGTGGTATTTACTAGTTTGTTATACTGATGCCAGAGATTCTGTCTGGACTGTAGATTCCAGTTAGCACCTCTTACATTAGTTGTACTAAGTTACCATCCAGCTTGTAAGAGAATGACTTGCTTTTCTGTTGGAATCATATTTGGCATTTACTTTTCCACTAGTATTTCTTTTTGTCTCTACATTCTGGAAGTTTAGATGACAAGCATGCAATTAAAAATTGCCAAAAACTGCATTCTAAGCTCTCTTATATTTCAAAAATGGATTTTAAATGCCTTGTAAATGCAGTAAACAATAAATAAAGCCATACAGAATATTGCAAATATTTGTTAAATTTACAAATATATATATATTGCTATTTATCATATATAGGTATAAAATTAAGTTACTATACAAATTATTTAAACTAGCAACTGATAACAAATAGATAATAAGGAATGAAGAAGAAATTCAAAGATAGAGAAAAATTATTTATGCAAAGATACGTAATTAATTAAGTAATTGGGTATGGTTCATCCACCATTTGGAAAGGAATTAATTTTTTATTTTTTAAACAAAGTAAAACAACAACTCTATATTTTCAGAAATTTGTTTTCTGTGATTCTGTTGTTTTTGTTATTGTTGTAAATGATTGATTAATCAATGTAATGGAAAAAGATTTAAGATGCCAGCCAAGAAAATATTTAATTAACCACACATTTCTTGCTAAGAGAGTCATGTTGTTGGAGAAGATATGTTTTTTCACACTTGATCTAACCTAGTCTGGAAAAGAGAGAGATAATTACAGAACAATCATAACTTTAAGGGTCAGTTTCTGTGTTATCTCAGATATTTTATTAATACTGTCTATAAATAATAAATTTGCCTTTTGAAAATTCAAATTTGATAGCTTTCTAAATTTCATATGTAGTGAGAAAGAGAAAGAAAGAAGAGAATGAACTTGTGCATTGTTATTCATTCATTTTTCCACTAAATGGAATTTATTTTGAAGATCATATAACAATAATTGCCACCTCATAAAGGCCTGACAGTTATCACGCTCCACTGACCCTTGAAATGATAGAGGGGGGAGTTGAATTGTAACCGTAAATAAATGTTGTTATGATATCAGCTACTGAAGTAGTTACTTCAATAGCATTTGAAAAACTAATTTTCATTATACTGAACTCAGTTATTTCTTAACAACGATCAAGATGTAGTCTGTAAGTTTCTGCTGTGGTCTTCATTTCTGGTTGTGTTCCACTTGACTGCTTCACATGAGAAATCGATAAACTACATGTAGCGTTCTCATTCAGGTAGAACAGAGCAGCTAACTGTGAATTAAGAGAGAGAAGCAGTGCTGGATTCTACACTTGTGTTGGCAGCATTGATTGTGAAGTAGATAGTTTGTTCCATCTATTCTCAAGCTTGGTGCTAGCCTTGTGATTACATATAGCCACTAGTAAATCACATCCAGTCTATCTACTCATTTACCGAGCTGCTAAATGCTTTCTTGCTCAGACTTTATCACACTGCCACCATGCAGTAATGCTGTTCAGTAATGTAGCTGCCAACTTTCTTCTCGCTCCCAGAAATATGTTGTCATGGAAATGTAACGTGTGGTGGATGGCTCCACACCAGCACTGTTTTTTACACCTGAGTCACACAAGGTGAAGTGCATATTTGAACTTTGCTACTGTGTGATTAACTTTTTGGATTAGATTTTTTACCTGCCTTTACTTAAAGATGTTTGCAATTGGTGGAAACTTTGGTCCTACTGATTTTAAACATGTTCAGTATGAGCCACTTGGAGTTGTTTATGAAACGCAGAAAGAGGTAAACCTTGCTTGTTTATTTTACACTAGCCACTTTTTCTTCAGCTTAAGTTTTTTTAATGCTAAATACATTAAATTTTATCATTAATTTAATTTAAATGTGTGGAAATAACATTCATTTTAAATGAACCATTTTCTTTCATTTATGTCATTTTAATACTGATCAAAATGTAATTAAGATTGACGACTTTAAATGAGCATTTTAAATAATAAAAAAAACAACTTCCATTCTAAGGATTCATTTTTGCTTTACCATCAAACCAATACATAAAATTATTTTAACTTTTTTTTTTAAAAAATGTTTTTAATTTTTAAGAGAGCTTTTTTTTTTCCAAAATTATTTCTGAAATTCTAGTGAAATAACCAGAAGTATCTCTAAAAGTTTGGCAAAGGTTTAATCACTCACAATGGCAGTCTGACTGACTGACTTGGGAAAGACAAGCCTGGTAGCTTAAAGAAATAAACCCAAGAATCTGAAACGTCTTTCCAAATTAGTTTCGCATAAGTTTCAATTTTGATTATAAAATTAAGAAGTGCTAACTTTATAGTGACTTGGAATTATCATTAGGAATGTGTTTCTTTCATGGTGAAAGAAATATTCCTCCTCTCTCACAGATTAGCAAAACTTGCATGGTTGAGCTGCAGCATCCTAAACACCCTTTTTTTTTTTTTTTTTTGCTTTTTGTTAATCAGATATTTAATTTGGGGAAGAAAGAACATTAGAATAAGGGTTTTAGCATTCTCTGGGGTTTTTTGTTTTGTTTTTATACACTGGCTCCTACAAGGAATAGAGCGTGACATTGCAGCTGTCTGCTAGAAAGTGTTGCTGATCTTGCACCAAGTGACGCCCACCCCTCTCAGGTTGCAGGACTTTTTGATATTGCATTAGAGACGACTTAAGTTCAACTGAAATGTCTTGTAATATGGAAGATTGTTATCACCACAACTTGGTAGAAAAACTGGAGTAAGTTAGCTAACAGATGTAGGAGGAGAAAACAACCCCTTTTCATTAATTCGTTCAATGATCTTAAAGTTTTATTTCATATCCAAGAAAAAGGAAATTGTCTATAGAAAGTAGCCATGACTGGAAAGTTTAGCCTTTTTACCTTTTCTCTGAATCTTATTTATTGTTCCCTTTCCTGTTATTAATAAACCTCTGTAACTTTATACAGACCTTTTACTAGGCTGGGAACAGGAATTCGGTTTGAATAACCTCTGACTGTTGTGTTGCACTGTCTTATTATTATTATTATTATTATTATTATTTTAAAACAAGCTTGTCCAGCATGTATTTTCAGAAATTTCCTTTTGTTGATATTAGAAATGTACTTGGAATGGTTGTTAATGAAGCTACACCCAGTACGTACGTACGTACTTAGAAGCCTGTTGGTAAACTAAATTTAGATATTTTTTTGTTAATTGAAGGGATGATTATCTATTACTGTCCACATTTGCAGTTGATGATGATGATAGAGCTTTTTTTTTTTTTTTAATTTTGAATTTTTATATTTTTGTATTTGATTTTTGCTGCGGTTACTTTTAGTGGACTCTTCTAATAAATCTTTTTATCTGTATGGCAAAACTTGTGGCAAATCTGGCACAGCAGCCGATAGTGAGTTTCTCCCAGTCCACATGAAAACAGTGTAATGGATGTTTACGTTAAAGAGACTCCACGTATCGGAAAGTGTGAGCTGCATGTTTGAAAATGAATGCAGCCAAACCATATATCTTCATACGTCCTAAAGTTATTATCACTATTAAATTCTGCCAGCTTCATGTGGAACACAGAAAATTCCAGTGTTACAATTTGGATAATTGTCAATGCTGTTTATCTTGTTTCTTGTTTGCATTAGTCAAAATGAAATTTAAAAAAACAAACAAACAAAAAAAAATTGAAATGACATTTCTTTAAATTAAAACGGGCTTTCTTATCTTTTAGGAACAGGAAAAGAAAATTGAAGTTTGGGCTGTTTAATTCTCTGGATTATACCTGAATCTCTAGTCTTCTGTGTTTTTCTTTGTTTTAAGACTGGGTGCTCATGGTAGTATTGACGCATGTACTGGGCCCTCGAGGATAATTATGGTGACATGGTCAGCATCTTTCAGATTTAAAAGTGCCAGCATTAATTAAAAAGATTCAATTCAATTTAAAAAAAAAAAAAATGAAATCAGTGTTATCCAGAAAATTTATAAAAACTTTTTTTTTAATGCATTAACATTGTTTACAACTTTGCACAGATCAAACATCAGAGTTGTGAATTTGCCATTTCTTTATAGTCTTCAACTGTCTGAAAGCTGACATGAAAGAGTTAAAACTGTGCAATTACATGAAAGGAAAATGGTGAATAAAACCAAATGCAGGCCATAAACACTGATGAAATGAAATTTCTAATGTATGGCAGTTTTTTTTATCTTTAGACAGATTTCTAGTGGAGAATTTCCAACTAGTTTAAGACATCTGTTAGCTCTTTTTCGAGTTTGTAAATGTTCTGAAATGCAGTGGTAAAAGTGGTGGGCTGCATTAAGATGTCTGTAACCTGACTAGAACTTTCTTGATCACAAGTGGCTGACCGTGGGAAACCCCATCAATGGTCAGGTGTCAAACACCAAATATTTGCTATTACCATAACAAACTAACCTTGTGCTAAATTGCTTCTCTGTGATATAAATCTGAAAAATGTAAATGTTTTTAAATTTTAAGAATTTTTTAACACTTTTTTTTCTCCTCAATATTTAGTGATAATTGGATATAATTTTGTTTTCTTCTAACATGTGACCTGAATTGAAATTGATGATTATAAGGTTTTCTCATTGTCTTTATCATTAACAGAATCATGGACCATTAGGGTTTTGTAAAGGAAGATTAATTTTATGGCAACAGGTGTTGATTTTTTTTTCTTCTACAATCTGATGAAAGATGATATATGTTAAGTCTGAGTAATGATATCTTAGGGGCCGGATGTACACCATTTTGGAATATTAAATTTTGTAAACTTCATTGTACTTAAATAGTACTTTTGGGCTAGGAACTGATGTCTGAAGAAAGTATTGATAAAATTATTTCCCAAGTGAATAGATTTCCGGGTTGTTTGTTTGCTTTCTTATTAGTTACATAGCAACATGCCTAGTGCAACCCTGCTTGTAGGTATTGCAATGAAGCTGACATTTAAAATGTATTAGACTAATGTCAGGTGAGTGGCATAGTATTTCAGTGACTGCTAAGGTTGAGGGCATAACTTTGATTTTCATAGGGGGCTAACTCAGTTTACTGCATTCTCATATCTGAAGAATGAAGATTTTTGGTAACAATTTCTTTACTAAAGCTGGAAGTGCTAGGCCCAATGTTTGGATTGGCTATGCTTCCTAGTGTATGACTGTGGCACTATATTTCAGCATCAGAGTTGCCTCCCTTATAGATATTGGCTTAGAAAAGAAAAGAAATCTGTGTATTCTCTATTTAAATGCAGCTGATACATATAACGAATGTTGAACATTGTATTGCCACATATCCAATTATTACTATACAAAGCTCTTGTAGTTATAAATTAAATTAAAATTTGTATTGTGATAATAGTAGTGTTTAGTTATTGGTCGTTGATACATTGAGAAAAAAACCAGTGAAACTTGAAGTAGAAAGGTGGGAGAAGCTGTTTTTTAAACTGGAAACTTCCTGCCACAACTGGCAATTTGGCTTAATGTTTTCACTTCACATCGGTTTTCTGGAGTATGAATACTAGTTAAAGGAAAAAAAAAACTTATTATTTTGACTGGTTACTTTACGTCTTGTTTTCTTTTAAGCATAGTTCTGAGAAGACTGCTTTGTTATTGGTGTTACTTCAAAAATTACTGATTTATCTAGAGTATTTTGTTTTTCTGTTCCTTTGTATTTTTTTTTATTGGTGTGTGCTTTAGACAAAAAAAGGTGAAGATGCTTAGAAAGTTTAAGGTCATGATTTTGTTTTCTTGCATACTTTCAGAATCTTTGTTTGTTTTTGTTTTTTTTAAAGTAATTTTTTTTTGTTTACTGAGATGAAGCTCCTGAAATGTAGTTTTTTTTGTTGCAATAACGGAATTAAAGAGACAGAGAATTGTTAACTCTTATTTGTTAATGCAAAAAAAAAACCTTTATCCTTAGTGGGGATTGATTTTTTAAAAAAAGATGGCAAGTTGTTAAAAGCGATTTATCTTCACATCGTTTGGTTAAAAGAAAAAAGGGAGAATTGGAGAAGAGAAAATGAAGTGCGAGAGAAAGTGCTTTCAGTTTTTGTTACTTTGCTTTTCATAGAGGATGTTTACCTTACAGCATTGGTTGAGGTGACATTGTTCACTGCGCTGCAAAGGTCCAAGTTTTAACACTGACAATAATATCTTCCTTGTGATACACTTGCTTTACCCATAACAATCCCTTGATGCTTTACGTTTTTTCAACAACTTTGTCATACTTCAGGGGAATCATGAGTTAATACCTAGTTTTATTATAGTATGTCAAATAGTGGTTACCTTGATGCTTTATTAGATTGCATGTGCTAGAAGCCCTTTGACATTCACATTTAGAAAAAATGTTTTTTCTTCAGGGTTCACTGCTGGCTTTGAGAAATAATGTTGAATGAACTTCCTGGAGTTTTAATACAAATTTATTTATTTTCCTGTGATAAGATTTAAATATATAAGTAGGGAAATATTCACAGAGGGAATGTGGAATGGTAAAAAAAATTCACAGCAGATCTCCACTAACATCTTAGATATTCAGTCCCCCAAAGAAAGAAAGAAAAAATTTATATTAAATAACTAATTGGAGCTTTTTAAACTTTATTTGAAAGCAAAATTCAATTTCATGCATTGTCCAGTTTGTTGTTTTTTTAAATTAACAATTTATTTAAATTTGGACTTTAAATGAGATTTACTCTTCATAAATTATGAATTTTATCCATTAAGGCAGAATTCAAAATCTCAAATTGTGTATCTAATTTTTGGTGTCAATTTATCAAACTTAAAACATTCATATATTCATTTTGTTTAGTTTCAAGATATGGTGTTGAAAAATAAGTAATTCTGGAGTTATAAATTATTTAACACTTTAAAAAAGAAAATATTTTTATTTGCCTGTTTGCACCCTGAGCCAGCTGCTGTTTAATTCTTATTGCTATAACTGGGATACCATTTACCTGGCAACATGGTTGCTTGTTTGTTTATTGAGTTATTTTTAGTTATGAAATGCTGGCCAGACAATGTAGACAAGTATTGATTAGAAAAAATCATTATGCTTTTTGTCACACATGGACTGCCTCATTGCATGTAACAATATTGAGTCTGCTATTAGACAATTTGCTTAAATGTGAAAACTTTTTTATCTGACATTTTGTCAAAGTATTAGAATGTGAGAAATAAGTGTTGAAAATGTCTTTAAAATAGATTATTATTATTATTGTTGTTTAATCTTTTATAACCATGCTAGTCTCTATCTATCTTATACCAGCATACACACTAGTATAGAAATGCTAATATTTGTGTTGAACTGGTTATATATTTAGAAACCACATTTGTTGTTACAAAGAGCTATATTAATGAAAAGAGCACTGTTGTAGCCCCTGTAGCTCAACCTGTGATGAGTAATGCAATGCACTGCACTTCAGGTGATATGCAGAGGGTTAACTAAGATGTGCAAGTTTACAGAGATCAGGTCTAATTATGAATTGAACAGACAAATTTTAAAAGCTGAATATAGTGTTCACAATGGTAAAAGATGATCATTAGGATTCCTTGCAACAACCAGAATTTTTTAAAAAAAATTATCTCAGTAAAAAAACAAATTGGGCTTTTTGTCTTATGTGGAAAATGTTTGTTGGATTCCTGAAAAAAACTTAAATTTCTGTCACAAGTTATAAATTTGTCACTTAGTGAAAAGCTAAAAAAATCTTGCATTCAGATATGTTAAAAAGAGAGCTATTTCTAAAATTGATGCAAGGTTGAACAGGTCATGTTATCCACAAAACAGGTTTAGATTTCTGATGAATTCTGCCATTTTTATTTTAATTAAAGGTCAGTAATTATTTTGCCTGATGTGATGTGGTTTTCTCTGCCCAGAAAATCATTTAGATATTTCAAACTTTGTAGTTTTGATAGACTAGTGACTAACAACAGCTGGTGGCAGGGTGATCAAACAGCATTTTGGTTTACCATTACTTATGCAGATGATTAGAAAATCGAAAACTGCTGTAACCATTTACTAGAGATGTTCAAATGGAACCTGGCTGAAATAGTTTCACTGCAATGGTATTTGGCTACTTCATTTGAATATTCCTAATAGCATTGAGACCTAGTTCATTTTAAAAAAAAGAAAAAACTAATTAGAGTTTCATTCGTGTCTACTATGTATCTTGATTAAAATAAGTCGATTGAAATTAGTAATTCAGTGATATGAGTACTTTAAAATTTTAATTTTTTGTGGTTGTGGGCAGTGTTTAAGTGTATGTGTTTCTCTCTTTTTTGAGGGGAATGAGTTATTGAATCTGCATGTGGTTTGGGGTGGTGCTGTAGCCCTCAAGTATAATACCCTTCGGTGGTATTATGATCCCCAACCTAGCTGAGCCTGCAGTCGTAACCCTTGGAGCCAGATAGCAAGCCTGGTTAGGGACCATAACACATTGTGATCTTTTTTTTTTTTTGTAGTGGTTTTTTCTATGGTGTGGTGTAAAGTTCATGTATGTGTGGTCATCTCCGAAGAGAAGGGATTGGGAGAGTCTGAAATCTATAGTGGAGCAAGCTCCAGTAGGGGGCCGAAGCACCTCAGTAGCAGGCCAAAACACTTCATTATTGGGAGGACTAAATGCCCCCAAAGTGGAGTGATCACTTCCCCAGCCGAAAAACCTCTTAGGGAAAAAGTCTTGGCACCTCAGGTCGAAAATCACTCCAGAGGTACTTAACCTTTCCAGCCAGAGGATTTGAAGGCCCAGGGAAAAAAGTATCTCGCAGCTCCACCCTTTTGAGCAGGGGACTTTCAGTTGTGCTGCCACCACAAACATACTCAATCCCTGCCCATCTAGGCCCTGGGGAACACCTTTACACCATGGAGATGATCAAACTCCATGACAGGAAAAAGTTACCCCGAGTTGAATGGAGAGAACCAAAATACCCCAGGCGCCATACTTAGATTTTTTTTTTATCTTACTTCCTAACAATTACATTTACCTATAATGTTGATAATTGTGTATAAAGTTGCTTATGTTTGTTACATAACTGAATCGGTTCCATGTTCAGCCGTCATAGCCGTTTATAATTGAGGTTTATCCTACACCTGTTTTAATTACATGTGTATCTAAGAGAATAGTGGGCTACCCAACTCCTTGCCTAATTGGCAGGAGAGGTGCAATTTTTCCAGGCTAGATTCTCAAAACACAGTTTATTCTCTGTGTATCCTTATGTGCTGAAAAAGAAAATCAGTTTTAGGTAATCAAAGATATCTTTTCTCTTTTGTCACTGGTTGCCAGTTGACCTTTGACCTAGTCTCATGTACATCTAATGAATGGCCACTACTCTGCACATTATAGTACTTACAACTCTATTCGTCTGTTGCTTTTTTCATTTTTCTGTCCTGAAAGGGAAGGTTTTGGCCTGAGTCGATTAAATAGTTAAAGCACATCTAAACATGCATAATTAATTGTTGGATACTTAGGCAGCCTGATGATGCCTGGTTTATAAGCCAGGTATTTGAAAATTTCTCTCTGCCTAGTATGCTAGATGGCTCAACCGTATATTTTTTACATAACACACTGGTTACATAGAGGCAGTACAAAGTTTCGGTTGGAGTGGATTTGTCATCTTCTAAAGCCTTCCGACTACTCCAAGCTATCTGCTGAACAGAGAAGATCAGAAAGTTCGAAAGATGGTCCTTTTTACTTTTTATGGGAAAATCAAAGGTGCACCAGAACGGACTAGGTCTGCACTGGTGTCCTTTTACTATTTTGACCAAAACTTGGACAAGTTGCCACAGGCCTTTATTCTGCGGACAGGTAAAGACAATGAGCAACCATTTCATCCTCCCTCAGACATACAAGACATTTGGGGGACCCTATCAATTTTCATCTATATTTATTTTCCCTCATAGGGAGTACCTGGTGTAATATTTTCCAGTGTATGTCAGAGGTGATGCCATCTAAGACAGCTTTTTGATTGTTCCCAAATATCCTTCCAAGGAAGACTACCCGATCTTAGGTAATTCTCCCACATCCCCTTATAGTCAGGTTCCATTACCAGTTGTGATGCAAGAAAGATGTATAAGTCATGTTGTGTTAGTTTATTTAGTTGTTTAGTTTTTTCTCCTAATTTAACTGTATTCCCTATAAGGATTATTTGGCTTCTACTCAATCTATCTAAACTAGTTTTATGGAAACTATTTAACGTTTTATTGATTATACAATGGGTTTTACATTTATTACGTACTACTTATCATCTGTCATCTTTTTTAAACGCCTTAGCTATTTGGTTTATGCAAATAATTTGCCATTTTGATTTTCTATCTACATTTCCTAAGATATCTAAAATATTTTTTAATCTGTTGAGTGCATATTTTACTCTCTGTTTACTACATTTAAACCACCTTGATTCCTGGGAAGTCAGATCACTTGTTTATTTACCAGATGTTTGCACCCTTGCCATAAGAACTCTTTCAGTTCAGTTTCAGTGGCAGTATGTGCCCAAGCCGGCATTCCTACAATTTTACTCTTATACCATATTGGAGCTGTTACCAAACTATTTATAACTACTTCCTTACCTACGAAACTAAGGTTGCGTGCTCACCGGCCCTTTAGTTCCAATTTTATTTTTTCAATTAGTTTGCACCAATTGTCCTTATCTACATAACATTTTTGCTAAGGGGAAACACGATACCCAAAATTTTAATTCTATCTATACTCCACTTAATTCCAAAAGCTTCCAGGTTATTGGGTTTTCCAAAGACTACCCAACCACACTCCTTCAGTCTCATTTTAATTATTTTAGTACCCAATGCCCGTTTGTAGAGGTGAAGCTTGTCGAATATAGCCTCCAAGCTCTACTCATCTTGGATGAACATTGTGGTGTCATCTGCATGTTGTATAATTTTAACCTCTATTTTTATCGTTTGTACTAATACCTTTAATTTTATCCTCAGCACACATCATGCAGGACAACGTCTCCACAGTGATTGCATACAGCAATGCATTGAGAGGGCAGCCCTGCCTGATACTGCGTGTGGGTTTGAAATATGCCGATGAAAAACCGATCTGGCTAATTTTTGTCTGGATATCTGTGTATACTAATTTAATCCATCTAATAAAGTCTTCCCAAAACCTAATGCTTTTAGTATCCTCAGCAGAAAATCCCAGTCTACTCTATCAAATGCTTTCATCTGATCAACAGCTAGCATTATCGCTGCGGAATCTTCTGTCTACCTTATGTACTATTTCTCTGATTAGTTGAAGAGTCTGTAATACATCTACCCCTAACTGAACAGGTCTGATCCTCGTTAACTACTTTATGCATAACTTTTGCTAGCCTTTTTGCTAGTACCATAACTATTATTTTATAATCATAATTTAGGAGACTAATTGGCCTCCAGTTCATCAGGCAGTCCCTGTCATCAGCCTTGAAAAGGAGACTGACAGTAGCACTGCATTGACTGGCTGAGAGGACCCCCTGGTCAAATGCACTATTAGCCATGATTGGCAGATCCTTAACTAATAGGTATTTAAACCTTTTATAGAACTCTGGTGGAAGACTGTCGCTCCCGGGTGATTTATCATTATTTAAGGCTCAAATGGCTTTTTTTACTTCTAATTCTCTTATGGGACCTTCACAGATATCGGCCTCTAAAGAGTCTAATTTATTATCTAATTTTGTCAAAAATTCATCCTCAGTTATTGGACATGTCTGTTCTTTTGTATAAAGTAATTTATAAAACTGAGTCTCTTCCCTAAATATATCTTCTATTTTAGTTAAGACACTGCCTTTATCTTTTATACTAAACAATTTATTTTCTGCTTTAACTTTCTCTAAACCACAGAAGGCTTTGTTACATCCTTCTCTGCTAATAGCCTGCGCTTTGGCTCTAATTCTAGCACCCTCCCCTTTGCTATTGTTTAGTTTGGTTAGCTCTTTTTTAAAGGCTTCGATCTTATTTAAATTAGCTAGTCCTACCGTCGCATGGTTTAATTCTATTTTTAGCTTGTTCCTAAGTTGCTGTTCTAAATATAGCCTATACGCACCACATATCTGACAATATCATATGCTGAATTGCTTCAGCTTTAACTTCCATACATCCCACCATTCGGTAATGCTGGGGTACCTATTTGTGTTCTCCAGAGTTCCTGTACGCCTTCTACATAATCTGACTCAAAACAGAGGTATTGAGTTTCCAGTATCCAGGTCCCCTGGTATCTTCCCTAACTGCAAAACTAATTCTAACCTGGGAATGGTCGCTCCAGGAAATCACGTTGTGCGTAATATCCTGAAGGTTTGCTGCTACGTTAGCACTAATGTACACACTGTCTAATCTAGTCACTATGTTATATCTATTACTAAAATGAGTGTATGATCTAGAAAGTGGATATTTATTCCTAAAAGCATCAACCATGCCAAACTGAGAGCACATGGCCTGTAGCTGCAGCATTCCAGCTAGATGCGTCCTTTGTTTACTGTCTGGTCCCTGCATATCTAAATCATGGCTGGGGACACAGTTAAAATCACTTATCACATACATTTCATCTGCAGGGTAGATCTCATATTCCTTATCTAACATATCATTGAGGTTCAGAAAGAAAGACATATGTTCCCTCGCAACGATAGGAGCATAAACCGATACAATCATCAGCCTTTTTTTGTAACTTTGTTGTAATACTAGCTATTATTACTTATCCTTCATTATCACTATAAGATTGGTCTACTCTAATTTTGAATTTTTGGTGAAAAAAGAATAGCTAACCATTGCTTCATTGGACTCTAAATTACTAAGCTTTATTCCTTTCCACTTTGCGAACTTATTTTCTAACTCTATCTGATCTTTTAGATGTAGTTCCTACAAGCAGGTTATATCTGTTTTTGAGTTTGAACTATCTAGATGATCTAAACAAACTAATCCAATGCTTATTAAATTTAATCTCTCTTACATTCATGGAAAAAACTTATTTTGCAATTCATAACTAAATTGCTAAATCAAAAGCATTTGTCCATGGACGTTATCTAGAGTCTATTCCAAAAATTCCCAATAGGGAGATCCCAGATCAGGTGACCTCTTCCTTGTCATTGATGACAATGGCCAGGGTGGATTCATTGTCGCCAAGGCACAGCGTCCTGTGTCTTGACCACCTCGCAGATAGCAACTTCAGACCTAGTCCTCCGTTGCACCTTGGGTATGGGTGCGGGCTTACAGGGTACCAACTTAGACATTTTGCCTGTTTTTTCAGTACCAACTGACTTACTGTGGGCTCCACTGTCGATCTAGGTGGAGGTTTTTTCTTGCCCAATCGACGATGCTCAACTACCATGTAGGAGGACTACCCAGTCGCACTCATGGCTTTTACAGCTTTGCCGCCTTCTGCCACTTTCTTAACTGGGCTCTCCGACAGTGCTTAGGCTTTTGCCAAGCGTGACAGCTGGGGTCTCCTTGATAGTTTCCTCTACCTTACCCAACACCTTCTTGGCTATTCCTCTGCAACTTTCAAGGGTATGCCCCCACATCTTGCAGGCTGAGCAAAAAGGTGCTTGATCAGGCTGGTCTTTGCACAAGATTATAACCTTGTATGTTCTACTGTTGACAGTACCTGAGATTCTCTGCAGGATAGGCTTACAAATAAGCATTTTCCCACTACGTTGCCCAGAAAGAAAAGGCATACCCGGAAGGGTGTCATACTTAAATTTGACTAAAACCCTACTATAATCCCTCAAAAGCAATGCTGAAGCATTCTCAGGGTGGATAAAGATAACCCCTGTATCTTTAACTAAGCTACGGGATTATCTCTCTGGAGCTCATATTCCAAACCTCCCACTACCAGTGACACTCTGATAACAAAATTGCCGTCATAATCTTTTTTAATTTTTGGTGATGTGGGCTAATGTGTGGTGTGTGTGAATTTTCATGGATGCGTGTGTATCTCCAAAGAGAAGGGTGTGGGTGAAAGACCGAAACCTATGTGGAAACAAAAATTGCAAATCTGAAAATGAGAAACACTCACACATTCATACCTTCATTCATCCTTAAAGTGTATTTTGTTTTGTTAAGTTTGTTTGGACTCAAAGGGTTGAATGAAGTTTGCGGATTGGTGAAAATTGTTAAATGCATATTTGTAGTTTGTTGTGGGTATCGATTTTACCTAATGCGTTGTTGATCAACCAAATGGCTAAATAGTTCACACTGTCAGTATTGCTGGAATTCATGACTGCGCAATTTTTCTGAAACAAGTGTTACATATTTTTGGAATAATTTTTTGGTTGAGGTGGCCTGACCGATCTCTAAAGCCTTAGTTACCCAAAGTTATCCACTGTGCAGTGAAGACCAGGAAGTTCAAAAGGCAGTCCTTTTTACTTTTAGATGGGAATCCAAGGATGCGCCAGTACCAAATAAGTTTGCCCTGGTGACTTTTAATTTTGAAGATCAAGTCATGGACTAGGCACCACAGTTTGGACATGAAAAGATATAGTCAATTACTGTCTCGTCGTCCTTTGGACAAGTGAGGCATTTTGGTGATTTACAAATTTTCCATTTGTTTATATTCCCTTGTGGGGAGTACGTTTCTTAGGATCTTCTAGTGAATGTCAGAGGAGTATCCATCCATGAGGTGATTTTTGGAGCTGTTCCAGATTCTATTCCATGGAAGTGGTCCTGAATCTAGTTTTCCTTTCCACTTCCCCCCTGTAGTCCGGTTCCTTGATAGGTCGTGATGCCAGGAAGAAGTATATGTCACATTGGGATAGTTTGTCTAGATCAAAGATTTTAGTTCCTAAGATTACTTGATTGTTGTTGTTTTTTGTTAATGTTAGATTTGATCCAGTTGGTTAGTAGTGTCTTTTTGGCCCTATATAGTTTTAGTTTTAGTTAGTTAAAGCATGCAAACTGTCTGATATGTTGAATGCCTTAGCTAAACAAGCGATGAATAGGTTTTGCCATCTTGGTCTATTATCTACTGTCCTTATGATATCTATTATATTTTTAATTTGTTGAGCACCTATTTTGCTCTCTAGGTTTAGTAGATTTAAACCACCTCGACTTTGAGGGAGTCTTGTTATTTGTTTATTTGCTAGGTGTTTATGCCCCTGCCAAAGAAACCAATTGAGATCGGAATCAATGGAGGATTGTGCCAAACCTGGTAACCCTATTATTTTTTATTTGTAGTATATTTTTGGTGTGGCGTAGATGTTAATTAAGTGGGTTTTAGTGAAGAATGAGAGGTTACATGATGACCAGCCTGTTAGTTGGGCTTTTAGTCTGTCAATGAGAGGATTCCAGTTGTCTTTTTGTGTGTTAGTTTGGTTAGTGGGGAAGATGATACCTAGGATTTTTGTCCTCCACCCATCCAATGTCGAACTGTTGTAAAGGTGTTTGGGTGCCCCCCAGCCATGCAGCCTTGAATTTTTTCTTGTTCATCCTTGCTCCTTAGGTCATTGAATAAACTTCGAAGGTTTTGAGTGCTGCTTGTAAACTGCTTTCATCCTATAGTAGGAGAGTGGTGTCATCTGTATATTGCAGAATCTTTGTCTCTTTAATCCCTTTTATTTTGTGATTCCCTCTGATTGAGGCTGCCAGTGGTTCAGCTGTGATGACATAGAGCATGGCACTTAAGGGACACCCCTGACTGATGCCTCTGGATGGGTTGAAGGACGATGAAATGAAACCATTTTGATGAATTTGGGTTTGTATTTTGTTGTGGATTAGTTTTATGTAGTTAATAAAGTGCTCTCTGAAACCAAGGTTTTTAAGCGTCTTAAGCAGAAAATTCCAATCTACCCTATCAAAGGCTTTTTGTTGATCTATGGCTTGCATTATTCCTATGGAATTTTCTGTGTCTAGCCTACTTGTTATTTCGCTGATCAGTTGGAGCGTAGTTACAATAGATCTGCCTGGAACTGAACAGGTCTGATCCGCACTAATAACTTTATCCATAACTTTGGCTAGCCTATTTGCTAATGCCTTAGCTATGATTTTATAATCGCTATTTAAGAGACTGATGGGCCTCCAGTTCTCCAAGCACTCTATTGCCCTCCCCCCTTTGGTTGCGGTATGCTGGCTTTCTGAGAGAACCCCCTTACTGTGTGCACTATTCGCAATCATTGTCAGTTCTTTGGCTAGGAGATATTCAAATCTCTTATAGAAATCCAGTGTGAGGCCATCATTTCCTGGAGATTTATCTTTATTTGAAGCCCTAATGGCTTGTTTTATTTCTTGGACGGTTAGGGGCTCTTTGCAGAGCTTGGCTTCTAGAGGGTCTAGTTTATTTTCTAGACAGACCAGGATGCTGTCCTGAGCAGACGGACATGTCTTCTCTAGTGTATAGCTCTTTATAATACCAAGTTTCTTCCCTTAATAATGTCTTCTATATTGGTTAAGATGCGGCCTGCCTTATTTATAATTTTATTCATTGATTTCCTTTCTGCCTTAGCTTTTATTAAACCACAGAAAGACCTACATCCTTCACCGTTCATGGCCAATAATCGGGCCCTAATTCTAGCACCTTCTGTTTTGTTTAATTACATTCTGGTTAAGGTTTTGATAGCTTCAATTTTATTGACTCTATGTAACCCTATTGCCACTTTGTTTAATTCTAAGTTTAGTTCCTCCTTGAGCCTATTTTCTAAATACAGTTTTCCCCCGGTATTCGCGGGGGTTACGTCCCTTGAGCACCTGCGAAGAGTGAAAAACCGCGAATATTGGACGTGGTCCATAAAAATGCCTATAAACGTCAAAATATAACGTAACATATAATAAAAAAATAAAGTAAATATATAAGAATAATTTAATAAAAAATACAACACTCAGAGAAACACTCAAGATAGCTACACGTAAACTGGGATGATGCTGAGCTGCATCTGCCTGAGACAGTGCCTCGTGGTCAGCAGCCAATCAGCAGTGAGGAGAAATGAATAATGCTCTCGGATTGGCTACTTTCAAACCTCCAGCCAATAGTGTTTATTTTATATTGATATTTTGCTGAATTTACGTTAGTATTTATATTACAAAATTAGTAAATTATATTGTTATTAATAATTCAGTGTTAAAAAGCGTGAAAAAATATATATTGCCATGAAAAAAGCCATAAAAAAATCACGGAAGATATTTGCGATTCCGCGAATATGTGGGGGTTTCCACGGACAATTATTAGTTAGGTTCTAAGGAAAATTCCACGAATAACTGGGGCCGCAAATGCAGAACCGTGATTACGCGGGGGTCAACTGTACTCCCTATATGCGCTATGTGCCTGACAATATTTTATGTTAAAATCCATTAACTTAGCCTTACCTAAGTCCCACCACTCCAGGGAGTCAGCAAACACTCCCGTTTGTGATGTCCAAATTTCCAAGAAACTCTGTACGCTCTCAACATATTCAGACTCTGTCAGAACAGTATTATTGAGTTTCCAGAACCAAGGTCCCCTGGTGTTCTCCTGAGCTAGAAAGCTGGCCTTAACCTGGTAGTGGAGTTGTTTAGCTACATTTTTGGATATGTATGCTGCGTTTAATCTAGTCGCTACTCTATACTTCTTACAGTAATGATTGTGCGATCTAACACTTGGGTGTTTATACCTAAACACATCAACCAAGTTGAACTACGAACACATGGTTTGCAGCTGCAACTTTTCGATCAGGTGCATCCTACTCTTTATGTCTGGTCCCTGCCTATCGAGTTTGTGGAAGTGGATGCAATTAAAATCACCTAATATGTATATTTCTTCTGCAGGGTAGGATCTAAGTTCCTGCTCTAATCTATCATTGAAGTTCTGAAGGAACGCTGCACGCTCCTTCCTGACAGTAGGAACATACACTGATACGATCATCACTTTTCTTTGGAACTGATTTTGGTAACTAGCTATAATAATTCTTCCCCAATTATCACTATAAGAGTGTTCTTTTTTAATGTTTAAACTATGATGGATTAAAATGGCTGCTACTCTTTCCCTACCAACAGAATCTAAACTTGTTAGTGTTAGTCCTGACTAGTTAGCAAAATACCTATCTACTTCTTGGTTAGTTTGTAAGTGAAGTTCTTGCAAGCAAATTACTGTGTTGTGTGTGGAGTGTTCTAGATGATCTAGGAAATTTTCCCAATGTTTGTTGAATTTTATCCCTCATATTCAGGAATAAGAATTCCATATGTCATGCCATAATTGCTAAATTTTGCTCAACGTCTTTGGACGTTACTGGGTTGTTGCCAAAAGGTCAGTCCGAAATTTAAGTGCCACTTATTCAGGTGATTGCATCCATGCGTTCAACCCCCCCCCCCCTTGAGTCTTCTGTGTGGTTTGTGATGGGGTTGCTGATTCCATGGATCAAGTTTTAAGGGAGGTCTCCAAGGATCATCTTCTTCTTGTTGGTTGCTGTCTATCAACTTTTTTCTCTCTTTTTAGGAGAATTAAGCGCTGCTGATCCTTTATGCTCTCTTTTTGTATTTCTCCCTCTGGTGTTTTTAATGTCAGCTGTTGTTTCTTAAGCCGCCGTGTTCTCAGCTACTGTGTTCACGGTTGTCATCACTTCATGGGTGTTTTCTTTCATTGTGGGGCAACTTATTACAGTGTGCCCCCTCATCTTACACACCTTACAGTATGGTGGCAGGCTTGGTTGGTCCCTGTACAATACCATGATTGTATATGTCGTACCTGCCACCGTTTCTGTAATCCTTCTCGGGATTGGATTTCTAAGGATCGTTTTTCCGCTCCTCTGGCTGAACCAGAAGGGCATTTCTGGGAGGCAATCGTACTTAAAAGGCATGATTACCTTCCCATATTTTTCAAGAATTTTTCCTGGAATTTCTTCCCCAGCGGCCAGAGGAAGCCCACGGACTTTGATCCAGGCTCCTGGATGGACACCCTTTAAATTGTGCAAAATGCCTTTGATTTTAAGTCTTTTAGTGGAAATATATTCAGTGCTACTATTGGAATTGCTCACTATTTCAATGGTCCTGTTGTAGCTATTGATAATTGCTAAAACACACTCTAAGGCCTGCCTCCATAATGACCTTTCCAACATCCATGCAGTTGATTTTGCTGCATGAATGGAGGAAGAGAGAGCTTTTCTTGTCAAATTCCATGTTTTTTGGTTTTGGTTTGATGTCAAGGTCGTCAATAAATTTCTTAAAAGATGAAGTCATCTGTTGACACCATGTCTTCAAGACCTGTCAGGTCATCTATTACGTCAAAAATATTTTGGCTGGCAATTTCAGCATAGGTGGTTTGCTGAGAGTCAGTTGACGTTGATGGTTGCGGCTCCATCATGTAGTGAAGGATAGGTTAAGTTCACTACACAAAAAACTACAAAGCTCAAAGGTTAGCAAAAATTTTGTTAAACTAAGCAAGAAAAAAAAGAGTTAGCAAAAAGAAATGCGAGAAATTCAAAGAACTATAAAACTAGGAGTAAAAAGAACAAAATTGAAACTGAAAATGTAAAAATTGAACAAATTAAACAAAAATACTTACCTGAAGAATTTCTTGAAATCGAATCTTTCACCAATACTCTTGTAGTACAATTTCTTTTCAGAAAGTCATTCATCAATCCTGCCAGAAGGCCGAGAATATCCCTCTCTCCTTTACAAACAATTAGTATTGTGTAAATAACTTCTCATTTATATTTATTAACATGATATTTAGCCAGTCAAGTTGCTACCCGCTATATCCTGTATTTTGAATTTTAAGTCAGCAGAATTAGATCAAAAAAGAGTTCTTGGCAGTCACTGATTTGTAATTTGTATCATACAACATTTTCAAACCACCTGATAAATACACCATCAGCATAAGTTCCTGGTTATAACAATTACTATTGTAAATGTTTTTTTGTTGCTTTCTTCCTTGTTTGAATGTTATGCAGCAAAACTGTCTTTTGGTGGTGGTCTCATTTTAGTAGATTCTAGAAAATGTTTGAGTTATTCATAAATTGGTTATGAGTAAATCATGAATATTTATGTACTGATTGTCTTATTTTGGTAAATTTTCGAGAATTCTTTACTGATCTGCTGAAAGGAATATCCTTATCCTTAACGTGACTGCTGATTTATAAATATTCACATTTATGAGTTTTTTTTATTGAATTACATGAAAATTCATGATGAATATTATTTTGTTTAATGGACCATTTTGACTCTTGTTTTTCTTTGATTTTCATCTGTTTGTTCTAAGACTCTTTTCCAGTGTACCTTATTAAATCACTCTTCCTTATTTTGAAACTTGCTCTTCATTGGCTTATGGGTATTTAATGTTGGACTTAAAAAACAAAACAAAACAAAAATAACATTTTAAAGGTTAATATCCCTTATTTGAAATAAATCCATTAAGCGGAATTTCAAATCTAATGAATTGTTAAATCTTAAAAATGTAACAGATAATTTACATTGGCAGTCATTTAATGCATCCAGAGGGCACCAGACTCTTTTTTTTGATGAGCCAAAGTTATTAATTATTGATATTATTTATGTGAAATATTGCTTACTATTGTGCTTGGAAGGAAAAAGAAATTAAAAACAGACAGCAGTGTTTGGTTAATAATTTTTTCATCTTTTAAAATATTTAAATGAAGAAGAATTTCTTGAGAAGCTGATAAGCTACAGTTGGGTATTTTGCCCCTACTTATCATATTATTGGATATCATTTTGTAAAACAGTTCTTTGCATCTGCACTTTACATATGCTGCCTAGAACTGGTGTGGCAACAGCTTGGAGAAAATTATTTAGCATTGTTTCAAGATACAAATAAAGATTTTAAATACTTAAAGAAAAAATGTGAAAAGCAAACTAAAGTATATATGATTGCCAATTAACATAATTTTCATAGGAAAATAATAATCTTTTAAAGCAACAGGGAATAGTTTAATTTTTTTTTCAAAAATACACAAGTGAATAACAACGCAATGCTTGTGTGTAAATTATTTAGGAAAAAACCTGTGGAACAAGAAAGAAGAAAAGCTGGCAGTCATTTTGCTTTTTGTTAATCATCTTAGTGGTATTTAAAGACAAATAAAAATACCTATTTTCAATGATAGATTTTTAACTGTTTCTCTTTCATAAGGAGAGATTAAACAAAATGTATATACTCTGGGGTCTCTTGATTGGAATTCATCCATATATAATTCATCTGTGCCCATGCCATTTTTTAATGGATGATGTATTTTTTTCAGTGCCTTCACAACCAAATATTGATTTTCTAAGGGATTATAGCTAATTTGGAACCACAAGTTCTACCATTTGTCTAGCTTAGTTATCTGTATGACCTTTTACCAGATGTTAGTTTGTTTTCAGATATCTGCATACAGAGCAGCCCACCATTACATAAAAATTTTTTTCCCTTGTTGACAGATGCTAGCTTTTGTGTGTTAATTGGAATTCCAGGTCACATCTATCACTTACTAATATTTTACCTGCTGCTTGATTTCATTGTGGCAACCTTCTGTTAGCAAGAGCACATTCGCCTAACAAGTTAACTTTATTTAATTTCATGATTACTGTGTCAGCTTCCAGTGATTGATGAAAATGGAAAAAATACCAAAAAAAACTGTTTCTGGTTAATGAATCATCTACCCAAGGCTGCTTACTCAATTTTACCTAAAATACAAATAATCTCCTTTATAAAGTAAATCTCTTTTCTGTTAAGCATTTCTAAAGAGCCAACCCATCAACAAGATATTTATTGGCTTTTCCTGGTAAATAGTCAAAGGCTCCCTTTAGTTTTGAGTTTGTATTAGGAAAACAGCAGCTATACTGTGGTGTAAGGTTTAAGTATTTGTTTCCATTGGCTCTGATCATTAAACATTAATTTTGGACAGCAGAACTTTTCTCTTAGGTAAAAATTGCTGAGTATGAAGGTCTGCACCAATTAGCTTATCTGCGCACACACAATTTCTAAAGGTGATGTAGCATATCAAGATCGTTATTTCTCATGGATAATTCCAGTAAGCAGCAGTTCTTCATAGCACATCAGTTAAGATAAAGTAAAACTTTGAAGAAAAAATCATCTTTTTTCTTGTTGCTAGGGCATAAATTGTACTTAGATCTGTCTTAACATTCCAAAGTACTATTTGGAATGGGAACTTTTAAAATATATATACATATTCCAACAATAAGGAGACAAGCCTTGATATAATAGAATATTTAGGTTTTTCTTTTATAAAAAATTCAGTAAATCAATAGAATATAAGTTTTTTCTGGAAAGGAGGGGAGGGAGTATTACTTAGTTCAGTTTTTCTACAATTTCAAATCTGTCTTCAACAATTGGGGATTTTCTAGATTGCTAGGTGCTACTACTTCAGACAGGATTAACACAGAATCAAACTTTTTTTTTTTTGATTTTGTACAAGCATCATTAAATTTCCTTTTAAAAATTCAGTATCTTGTGATAGATGTCAGTTTACAGTTGGAAGGAAAGACATTTATCACATTGGCATGTGTATGAGTTGTTTTTTCCTGACTAAGTCAAACCAAAGTCATACCAGCATAATTATCTGTTGTCCACTATAAAAAGCTATATGTGCATCTATAGCCGATTTTTAGGACTCTCTGATGGACAAAAACTACTGATTAAAAGTAAAGGTTTTTTAAATTTGTCTATATAGGTATGTTGTTCATTTGAAAGTATAGTTTTGGGCAAAGGCATCTCAGTAGATTGTCCCTTGCCCACATTATTTTAAAATAGAATTTTAAATCAGATGTTAGTTTGATGATGTTTTTTTTTTTTACAGTAAATTTGTTAAAAGCTTTATCATGAGTCAACAACCACCTGAATGGGAAATTGAGATGGATTTTAATATAACACTCTTTGGGATTTACAGTGTACGTATAATTAACTGATATGCTCTATTAGAAGTCTGAAATAACATTTTGTTTAAAAAATTGAGGAAAAAATTCTTTTGCAATGTATTATGGAATGAGTCATATTTTGAACTTTAAAAGAAACAATTTTTAAAAATATTGTCAATTATCAACATCCAAACATTTCCAAATAATAAAATATTTGAAGAAAAAGTTGTTTTATAAACAAAAATTATCTGACCATATTAATGATACTTTGCAATATCTTCAAGTTATTTGGCTTTCCATGTTTCTGAATAAGGGATGTGATTATAAAGTTTACTGGTGTGACTTGTAGTTATGGATAACTAAACAAAACCTGAGGTGGTCTTTGGTTAAGGTTTTACTTTCTATTTACCGCTTCTCGAGACTATCATAATTATGGGACTTGTTTAAATGGTAATTCAGAATTTATTTCTGTCCTTGCCTGATATGCCATGATTTAGCATAGACAAGCGGACAATGCCTTATCAAATTAAAATACTACTATTGTTTTAAAAGCTCAAAAGAAAGTTTTTTCTGTGTACTTAGAGAAATTAGACTACTACTACTTATCTGCTAGAAGAATGCTTTTTGACTGATATTTAGCCTAATAAAAATATAAGCCCTCTTATTATGTTTCAGATCTTTGACCAGACGCTGATTCTCATCAAACTTAAAAGTTATGATTTTTTTTTTTAATTGTTTTCATTTTTAAAAAATTATTTTGTACATTGAAAAAAGTTAGTAACCTCCAGAAACTCTTGACTTTCTAAAGGGACAAAACTCTTTTTGCACACAAACTATATTATCATTGTTTTTATGACTTTATTACATCAGTTATTTTATTTATTTGAGCTAATAACAGTGGATGAATCTATTAGTGTGAACATCTTTTTGTCTCCAATCTATATGAACAGACTTCTGGATTTTCTCATAATCTGAGCAGTAGATGCATAATAATATACATGGCAGTAGATATCTAAATTGCTCAGAATATTTCAAGTTTTTAAGAGCATTACTTTTGAGATTCTAGACTTTTCTGGAGTGAACACTGTCAGGACCTCTAAAGCACTGGTAAAATGTTTGACATGTAGATTTTGATCGGATGCTCATAGCTGCATCACTGACTAAGTCTGCATCATTCTTTAAAGCTTATTGCCTCAAAAGCATTCTTTAAATAGTTGGCCCCTTTGTCTGGGGTCATTTGATTTAATCAGGCTGCTTTAAGCTCTCTCTTTGATATGGTGACTGATTTGCTATAATAATCTTCCCTTGCCTCCAGGTGGATTCTTGTATTATGCAAGTGAAGCTAATTTTGGAACATAAGACTGAAATGAGTTATTGAAAGGAATGATAATGAAGAAAAGCAGAGGATGTGCTTGTGATATGAGTTGGGAAGATTTCATGTAGAGTCTAGAATTAGAATTTTTGATTTTGTTAATTTTTTCCTTTATAAATTTTTTTTTAATGAGCTGTTCCTATAGCCATTTTAATGTCAGCTGCTATGTACTATTGAGTAATTGGTAAGAGATATAGAAATTCACCAAATAAGTTAAATCAAACAGATGAGAAATACAATGCAATAGGTGTGGTTCAGCATTCAGTGACAGTCCCTAAATCTTGTAAGAAAACCAAGAACAACAATAGTATAATATCAGATATTAGTAATGTCAAATATGAACACATCTGTGTGAAGTTGGTCTGACTTTAGTTCTTCTGCAATTGTTTTAAATTTTATTATTATCCAGATTTCATTAGTTTAGTAATAAGCCTAAATTTTTTGAAGTTTCTTGAACAAAACAGCTTTATTTAGTTTAATCATACGCTGTAGCTTTCTCACTCTGAATTACTATACACTATTACCTTTTCTGACTTGTTCCAAACTGGTCTTAAACAATACACTTTTTGTTTTATTTATTTACTGTCTCTGTTTGTTTTTTTTTACTTTTTATTGGTAGTGTTTCAGAAAAACCATACTTTCTACTAGTAGATGGATTCAGGCACAAGCTTTTATGAAAATGGAACATTTTTTTAAAAATTGTGCCCAGCTACATGGGATGATTAGCTATTGCACATTTGACGGATACCAGCTTTAATCATTAGTATCTGATCAGGATCCTGGTATAGGTGATTAACCAAGGTTGTCAGATTGCCCCCCTCTGGGGAATCATTGAAAGTGCTGAAGATTAGTGAAGGAAGGAATTTGGAAGATAGCAGTTTACATTAATAACAGATTTGACAGAAATAGCTAGGGAATTAGTGGTCTATATTGTTGAGATCAAGGTTTGTTTGATTGGGAGGGTCTTTAATGTAAATATTTACTACATCTGATTGAATGGTTCATATTAGTTACAGATTCTGATTCCTCGAGGCTTCAAAACACCACTTTTCAGGATGAGCTAATATTAAAATGGTTCCTACTAGTTGTTTATTATGAAAATGATCTCATGATGGAACACTATAGGATTGGTTTCATTTTTTTGACAAAATCATTTTTCATGGTATTGCTTTGTTTGTTTGTTTTAAATATTGGCATAGAGAAATGTTCTTCAGATTTCATTCACTTTTAACTACTTTGGTATGATTATTGGAAATAACTCTGCAGTCTAGCATGATGAAGAGTACACCAAATTCTTCATTTTTTTAATCATCTGATTCAAAGAAGGATGATTGTAGTTTTACATTGGTATAGGAGAAAGAAATATTAATGTGTTAAGGAAACCATATAGCCAATTCTACATCTGGTTTTCTATGTTGTGACATGTATAGACAAAAAATACAATAATAAATAGCAGTTTTCAAAAAGTACTGATATGAGAAAAATTGCTTCTCGTGTGCATTTGATAATCTGAGATTAGCAATTTTAGCATTCAAACAGAATCATATAAGTTGAAACTGTACAGTTGTTGGCATCCTTTAATGCAAGAGAAGATGGAATATGATTTTGCTTGAAGATCTTTCTCAGTCTTCTAGATAGCCACAGAAATTTGTATCTTAACTATTGGGCATGATTTAAAATAACAGCTGTCATACTTAAGAGAAGATAGATACCTTTTAAGCATCTTTTTGCCATTTCAATATCTGTGTATTATAATAATGCTCTACATTCAAACTTTTTGCTGGTTACCAGTTTTAAACCAATTTGATTTTCTTCCAGAAAGAGTCAACATGCAGGTTGCTTATTTTAAATGTTGTATTTTGAATTTTATAAAATTTGATCAATTTGTGGAGAGTTACTTGCTTAATAAGGTGTTTTTTTTTTTTTTGGAGGGGGTTGGACAATATCATTTTTGTAATTTTAATGTAATATGTAGGTGGAAGATTTTTTGCTAGTTTGTATATGAATCCAAGGCTTACACTTTGTGTATCTACTGTTTGAATTTTTTTAAAAAAGTGATTTGCTGCTGATGAGACTTAGATATATTTTTTTTTGAGAGAGAGAACATGATTTTAATTATACACCATGTTGAAACAAAAACATCTAACACACACTTTTGTGTGTAGAATCATATATATGGAAGAGATGAAGTTATTCACAGAAACTAGAAATCATTTATAAGGATAAACTCTGATAGTTTTACTAGATATTTTAAAAAAAACAATTAATCTCCTCAGTGTAGCTCATCTACTTTTTATAAAAAGTCCAACCAGACCCACAGTTTATACAGACATACAGCATGTGTAGATATTTGCACAAAATGTCTACTACAATTCCATTTATTCTTTTAGAGTTTTGAAGCTGCACAAACATCCAGAGATTTTGTTTTAAAGCACGATAGGTCTTCCAGGTGCATTATTAGTAACACTTTCATTATTACAGTGGATTATAAATTTCTTTCATGTACAAGGTGCTACAAATGTTTACATGGTTATGCTCTGATGGTCATGTGTCTGTCTATCTCTTATCTATGGGATGACATTGATGGAAGATCAGCTTTAAATTATCAAAATACTGTTGTCAGACAGTGCTTACTGGCTATGTATCCAAACTTTTAAAAATAAGTTATTGTCAGATTATAACTAACTTTTGTTCTCAAGCATTGTCATCTTTTTTTTGGTAACTCTGTATTATGAACATTAAAATAGAGCTGTGGTCCCTTAATGAGACTAGGTACTCTTGGCTTTTAAAATACATGAAGCTCTTCTGCCTGGCATGCCAGGAAATTATTCTACTCATGCCTTGATCCTTTACCACCTGTACATGTGAACATGATAAAATCTATTTAGGTACTCACATTACACTATTTGGAATTGGTAGAATTTTTTTTTTAAATTTCATGGATAACAAAAAAAGAAGACATTCTCTTTTGTATAAACAAACTGTTATCTAAGAAAAAAGATCAAGATTAAGGATTAATCTTTAAAAAATAAAGTTACCACATAAGTAAAAGAACGAACAAACAAAACATTTGGGATTTTCCCGCTTTGAATGGTTCTAATCTGTTAGGTTTAAGTATTATTCATAACCTAGTTTCTTTACATTAAATGTGGTTTCTAGTAAACTAATGCTATTTTTATTTATTTGGATTAACTTTAGTTTGGTCATTTTCCAATTTATATTGACCATGTTGGTAAGCTCTGGGTTAGATATCTTAAAAAGAAAGCATTCCAATCTCTGCAGTCTCAAACTGACACAAATTAAATTTGACAATGGAAAAAAAAAATTATTTCATGCTAGTTTTTATGTGAAAATATTTCTTCAACTTTTGGTAAAATCTCCTCTGAGATTACATTGCAATAATGCCTTGTGGCCAGTGCATCTTTCTACTGAACCTTTTCAGCTAGCTTAAATTTTTTTAAAGCAGATGACTTGGTGAGTAGAAAGAAATAAAATTAGGTGCAATTTGCAAGCAGAATACCTTAGCTAGTTTCAGGAAGTGGACATATCACTAGAGATTCATTGGGAGTATCTTATCTACTTTCTCTGTCAGGTTGGGGTTTATAGTGTTGTCTTTCCAAATTTATTGGCACATGGCCATTAGAAATAAAATATCTTGGCATTCACTGATTTCTGTTTTATTTACATTCTGTCTTGGAAAAATGATCAATTTTCTTCAGTATTGCAGTAAAACACACATGAGCTTTGTAATTTGACATTCTACCTGAATCTTGTGCTCAGATAATATTTTCCTACAGTATTTAAACAAATTGACAGATTTTCAGATTGATATCTTTTGGGTACAGATTTTTTTTTGTTTGTGTTTATTCAAATATATAATTCTTCCTGGTTAGATGTGACCAATCCCTTAGTTCTAAGGAAGTTAAACTGTTGTTGGCTTAAAAGTATTTTTTCCTGTTTTTTATCAACCAATCAGCATTTAGGTAACAAATAGTTATGGCCTAACTACAGATGAACTCTGCCAAGGTAATGAAAAAAAAAACTTGCCTAGAGGAAAATCTACCACAAGCAGTCATCCACTTTGTTTCATTTGCTGACTCATTAAAATTTTTTTCATATGAGAAACTTGTGTAACTTTATTTCTTTGTAGTTTGAGATCTTGGGAATCGGCACTTGTCACCTAGAAGCTGCTGAAGTAGAGATCATAACATCTTGGCCAATCTTTAAAGCTTGAAAAATTTCAGTTTATTGATAGGAAAGAAACTTTATTCTATAATTCTGTGTTTCAGATTCTCAAATGGCCGTTTTACACTTTAATCTTAAATTAAAATTTGCATGGTAGATGTAATAGTAATTAGCCATATTACTGAGAATCCATTTGACTGTGAGAGACAAGTTTACATATCAACAAGCTAGAGTATAAATTTGTGTAATTTTTAAGAATTGGAACTTATCATTATAGCACTTTCTCTCTCTAGCAACTGTCAAAAAAAAAATTATATATAAGGTCTGTGTGAAAAACTTATGGAATACTCATGTAGATAAAATTGTCTGTCTTCTATCACCCATTTTTCTGTCAGTTCATGTTAGAAATTATAGACAACTTTGTTTTTTAATGCAGTTTTCAGCAGTGCTGAGGCATTGTTTGTATTATACCAAGCTAGCAGAGATCAGTTGTAGAAACTCAAGATCAGTGCCATTCAAGTCAGATAAGGGAAAAGTTGGTTTGAACAGTGGCCAATTATAACTGCCCCCCCCCCCATTCACAAGAAACCCAATTATGAAGCAGCCTGGAAACATGCTATCTGTACAATAAATTTTAGAATGTAGTTAAATTAAAATAAATAAAACTCGTTATCATCTTTCCTTTCTTAGATCATAAGTCAAAGTGGCTAATTTTCCCATTTTTCTTTATTCATAGATAAATTAATTTGTAGTATAAGATGAGGCTAGATCAACTACAGTAGTTAGCCAAACTTTCAACCAGTCAGGACAATGCCAAATCCTTCCTAAAATTACCGTATCATATCACTGTTTCCAGTACTTTCAGGCTTATGAATATTAATTAAGCATTTGTGCATATAATTAAACTACTTTGTGGGATGATCTTCTGGATAAATGGAATGCTGAACTAGTTTTTAAATATGTTTGTAATCGTTATTTTAAACAAATTTGTTGTTATCAGTTCTGATATCAAAGAATCTTTCTTTTACTGCATGACATCAGTGATTATCAGGTGATCCTGTACCATTTGTGCTATGTTGAATTGCCTACTTTAAGAAGCCAAATGTGTCAGTTTTATGTTTTTGACACTTGATTTGAGAAATTAAAGCATACTCATATTTAAAAATCAACTCATAATTTCATTTTTGATAGTACAAGTTCATTCAGCTCATTTTAAAGTTGTCCAACATTTGAGATTCACACCTAAGCCAACACAGAAGTCAACATACTCAGCTGTTCTCTGATTGGACAATATGGCACATATCTCCAGGAAACCACCATGGTAAATACTGTACACTAGTGAAAGAAAGGAGAATTGTAAAGAAAGCAATCAGTTGCAGTTTGTTTGGCCTATATATTCAGCTATATGGTAATAAATTCACAACACATGGCATATTGGCTTAGTGCATATTCTTCAAACTCATTCTTAGTGTTAGTACTCCTTGCTTTGTAGCAGCAATTTGCTTTCAATGTTTTCTTTGTCGTCCATAACACATCTTTTGCCTTATGCCACCAGTCCCTAACACATTCCTTGCTAATTCCATATTTTCTGTGCAGCTATATTATCACTATTTTCTTCAGCAAACTTAACTTCCAGCTTAAAAGCTGCCTTGCATGACTTTATGGGAGGAATTTAGAGATGAAGTAGAGGATTTGTTGGGGGTACTTAGAATTGAGAAGGACAGATAGAACATACAGTTATTGATTGGATAATCCCATATGCTTCAGTGAGTGCATTAATGGTAAAATGCTCACTCAATTGGCAAACATTCCTGGCAGTAATTTCTGTAGTCTGTTTCAAATGAAGTATTTTAGAAAATAACAAGATTTGTCATCATTTATTTTTTTATTAAAGCAGTTTCAATGACTATCCATAAGTAATTTGAATCAGTGTATAAGTCAAAACCTGGACTTTCAGGGAAAAAAATATCAACTTATACACACTGAAAAATACAGTAGTTAAAATGAAGTAAAATTATCCAATCTCTCCAAGGTCTCCAATTTGTCTTTGAAGGATACAGCTGTTATTTTTCTTTCGTTTGGATTTTTTTATGGACTCCATGATGGATAAGCCCACTGCCTGTAGCTGGAACAGAAATGGAATGTATCTGTGGGTTAAGTACACAATATGGTGTTCTTGAGCATGCAAGTGTGACTGACTGACAAGCTAGTGTTGGAAAAGAATTTCTACTGTACTGAAAAGCCTTTTATAAGTTTTTTTTGCAAAATTTTTTTCTCTTAATCATAAATGATGTAAGTAAAGCTCGTTTTCTGATAAGTTAGCAGAGGCTAGGTTAGGTTTTTGAAAATAACTTCTGTTGGCTGCTCACAAGTGGTATAGTGTATCATGATAAATTGCTTTTAAAGAGTTGCTTAAATTTCATTAGGTTAAATGGTGGTTTCCTTTTAAAAATTATAGAATAAACATGACTGAATCTTATAAATTGTAATTTTGAAATACATTGTGGTCTTTTTCAGTTGTCACAATTCCTGAATATTACTGGAGTTGTCCTGAAAGAACCTGGAGTTGTGAGTTGTTTGCTATGAGAATTCTAGGTAAAGCATAACCATAGTTGATCTGTGTTTTGTAGTGAATTACCAGTGATTAGATTTTGTTTCATTATGTAATAAGATATGAACCTGAACAGCTTTGACTGGAGTATGATTGAGATGTATGGAGGTGTTATTTTAGGACACAATCATCGAAGGAGGTGGTCCGAGTAGTTGGGGTAGCATTATGGGGAACCCCGTAGATATGAATTATAAATCTGAGATAATCGCAAGGGCAGTAAATGTTGAACTTGATATACTACATTAAGCTGTTATGTTTCTCATTCATTTTATCCAAAATTACAACTGCTGGCTATAAAGAAATGCTATATTTAAAAGAAACAAAAGTATGTACTTCTGAAGCATTTTAGCAACTTTTGTAGACTTTTTACATCTGTAATTAACTGATGCACATTTTGATTAAATTGGTTACATTGGAATCTTTGTTTGTATTTCTTTTCTTCCATTTAACTAGGCAGATCTGACAACAATGTCAGCTAATAGCTATTTTGTATCATTTTATTTTTAACAGATACCAGATTATTCAGTCCAGCAGGTGAATGACTCTGAATTTTAATCTTCTTCTATCTTCTTAAGCTTAAGAGAGATAGGAGGTGAAAAAAAAAACAACACTAGAGTTTTTAATGAAAGTTGTTCATATAGAAATGTAGAACAAATTATCTGTTTGATATTTTTAGGAAATAACATATATTAATAGTTTTTAGGAGACTGTCATTTTGGCATGGGGAGAAATAAAAGGTCTATATATAGCTTTAAAGGAAGTATGAATTTCCATAGATATCTTAAACATTTTGTAATAACTGCTGTTGCTTTAGGTAAGTTTTCTTTTATTTTGCCTATATTTTTACTTGTTTGTTAAAATTTAACTTCATTTTGTGATAGCATTTCATCTTTGATAATCATTAATTAAAATTTTTTTTAGTATTTACTACTGTAAAGTGGCATGTATTATATGTGGGGTTTTTTTAAAGAAAATTTACCCTTTAAAAATTGGAAAAATCAGATGTTGCAGACATTTTTCCCAGACCTCTGAGGCCATTGCTGGTGACAGATGAGTGAGCAATAATACATACGTATACATTAGAAAATTCCATGTGGCAATTTGACTGAATGTCAATAAAAGATGGTTGTTCATGTCTTTGTGTGTTTTGGGGGATATGAGTATTGATTGTCACTGGGTTGAGTATCATTGACATTGGCAATGAAATGGGTACAAACAGAATAAGGAGTTCATACTGAAACTCCATGTAAAATTTAACCACAAAAACGCAAGTAATATTTTTTCACAATTTTATTGAAATTCAATGAAATTGATAAATATGATACAGGATAAGTGACATGCATTGATATGATGTACATCTAGATTAAAACCCATCAAACTCATCCCAGCTGTTGTCTTCTCTCTACTGCAAGAACTGTTCATCAGTTAAAGTAGCCGTTGTGTTGTAGTAGATATTGTTGGCGGCGGCCTCTGGTGCTTTAACTGCCTCATCATCCTTCGACTCACCACAGGATGTCATCTTCGGTTCCGTCCATAGCATTGGACAGGCAGCACCTGAGGACACCCTTCTTGATGGTCTTGGAGTTGACTTTTTCCCAGGCAACTCTGATCCAGGTGGCAATGGTGGGCGTGTTGGGCTGAGGTGTGCAACCAGTGGGGATGATGGTGTGTTTGCTCTCCATCATCCATGTATTTCACCTCTGCTGGACCCCACGATTAACTGGATGGTTGCAAGCTACATTCATGAACTGCAACATGGACGACACCCTTGGGGTGATGGTGAGGCCTGTGCGAGTGTTCCTCAAGACTGTCTTCTCGGACTCCATGCAGTGGCATCTGAAGGCGTCCAGTGACAGGAGCTTGCGGTGCAGCATACCTTGTCTGCCCCACACGCCCAGTTTAGCTTGAGAGCTTTATCTATCTATCTCTTGGCATAGATCCAGATGTGGACATCACTGGGGAACTGGTCCTTTGGCATAATCATCTTCTCCTGAAGATGATATATTACGGGAGTTTACTTCTGTTAGCCATACACCCTAGCATGACTGTGAAGTGGGTCTTCATGTAATGACTTTCGACCCAATGAGGGTCACTCTGCTGTTGTAGGGATAGTCAAACATCATGGGTATCTGGTCATCATTCCCTATGTGACTCGGGTAATCTTGTTTTCTCAGTTTGATGATGAACTGTTGGTACCTCAACGGCTGATCTTTGTAATCACTACATAACTTTGGACAATGGTGGTCCGCCAGCATATGCTCAGTTGGTTGCAGGCCATGAAGCGTGCACACCATTTCTAAGATGCCTTAAAATCAGGCATAGATTGAGTTTTATAGACAGAAAGTGGGTGCGTGCATATCTCTGTGGTGGGAATCCCCATACCATTTCATGCACCTTTCAGTGATGAAGGAAAGTACCTCCTCCTCAAGTTTGGGATAGGCTGTATCCTTGCTCCAACCAGCACTTTTTAAACATGGCATGGCTTCAATCTTCTGAGAACATCACCAGAACCTGATATTGGCCTTGTTCACTCTGAACATTTGGGCTATAGCTCTGTTGCTATGTTCAACTGCAGACCTGATCATTTGGAATTTATTTGTGGCAATGTAGCTCATATATCGTGTTGGTGATGGTTATGTGCAACACGATGTAGAAACAAGGACTAAATGGAGATTATCCCCTTGGAGTTTATATGCATGTTACTGTAATACTTTGGTCAGTACACCATGGCATAGTAAGCGAGGTGGCAAAATAAATGAGGGTGGCATAGTAATTGAAATTGAATTTTTTTCAAGAAGACCCTTGAACACCATGGCGTAATATGCAAGGTATTCATGAAAACCTGATTTGTGCATTCCAGTGACTTGATTTACCATGTCACTACAACAGCTGAGTGAGTGAATTTTTTTTTTTGAATTTTGAGAAAATATTATGTATGTCCCATAAAATTCTCCACAAGTAATTTATTCCGGATGGCCCCACTAGAGGAAAGACATCTTAATTTCTCAGTTGATTTTAAGTTGAAGATGGCTATTTGTCTGTTATATAACACTCGTTCTTCAGGTTGGCCCAATCTGATGGCTTCTGGAATATGAGCTAAATATGCCTATGTATTAAAATGGAAATTATGTCTTTAGGAGTTTTTACAGATCAAAATTGTGGTGTGTATTATATATGATAGCGTATAATACATGGCACTTTACAGTAGCTTGTTTTAGATATTACCTGGAATAAACTAGCAATATTTAAAAAATAAATAAAAAAAACTATATCCATAGGACATTGATTTCTTAATTTAAAAAAGTAAAATATTTTTTAAGTACTTGGTTAATGTGTTGAAAGTATTATTTAAAACAACAAATTATGTAAACATTTTTGTGCTTCCAGCAAATTTGAAAAAAATTTTAATTTAAAGTATTGTAATTTTTATATTATCAGATGCTCATAAAAATGAAAGTATGCAAAGAAGCCTAAGAGCTCTATATATTTTTTAAAAAAACTAGTTGTCATATTTTAGTAAGTTGTACAACTTTACCAGTATCCTAATCTTGGATAAAATACCAAAAATTTTGGTTTTTGAAAACTGTATAAAACTAAAAATTATGCTCAATTCTATAAATCATTACCTTCAATAATCAGACTTATTTTTTAAATAGGTTATTAGATTTTGATCAGATAAATAGCTTGCTGTAGTGTTTAGCTAGTCGTCGTCAGAAAACATTCTCCAGTAGTTTGCACCATTTTTAGTTTTAAGATGGTCTCTCTGCACAGTAAGAAAAAATATGGATGTCTTAGTTCACCTTTCTCTTCACTTTTAGAAATAGTTTGTTATGCTTCATTAATTTAATATGAATAAATGTTTAAAATTGAAATAATGATGCACAATCTCCAGTACATAATAAGTTGTTGTTCATTCCTATTCGGTTTACCAACCACCTCTCCATTTCCAGCATCGACATAATTATTTTTTCTCTTTTTCTCCTGACTTAAATGATAATTTAAATATGAGTGGGGAAGTCATCCATCTTTGCAAATGTATTTTGGGTGCATTTTTACATTAGAATATTACAAAAATTAATGAAACTCTTTGCTCTTGAAATTTTTTGCAGTTATCTACCTAACATCCATACATTTGAAAAATTGCCTAAAGATCATTTTGTATCTTTTGCAAGTGAAAGAAAAGGGGAAAAAAACTGATTTCAAGAATTTTTCCTGTCCATGTTGTTTATTGCATCAATTCATTGGTGACTTGTTTTCTGACATATTTGCAGTTATTTGTATTTGTAAATGAATCTTGGAGAAATACTGGGTAGACAATGAGCACCATAAATTGAGGTCAGTTCCCAATAGGCTCAACTTTGACAGTGAAAATAGCCATGTAGAGATGACAGGAAACTGCCAAACTGCAAGTCAATTAAACTTTTCTATCTGACACATATTTGCTTGAAAGAGGTACAAGTTTCCTCTATTTCTTCATACTTAAATGTGTTCCTTAAATATGGTGATTTTGCTATTCATGACTGTATGTCTATTTATATGCTAGGTAGTTAAAGTTTACAAAATGAACTAATATCCAGAAACACTTAGACATTAGGAAAATGTACACACATGTGACGTAGATACAATATGCAGTACTTAGTGGAAAAAAATACTGCCTCACCCCTATATTTCCTATATTTTTCAATGGTCAGCATGAGCACAAACAAAAAAGACTAGTTATGACAAACTTAAATAAGGTTTTTATACTTTAGAAAGAAAAGCATCACAGAAAAATTGGTCTTAACAAATGTTGTGACCCATGACTCTTTATGGTATGTAACAATAGAATCAAGAAGTTCATTCAATGTCTGTGTTTGTCTGAGAATGATCAAATAACAGTTCCTCTATGTTTAATGGGCAGAGGATAAAACCAGGGGAGTTAAGTTCTGTATCACAAAGGAAAAAGTAAAATGCTATCAGTGGAAATGCAAGTGAAGGACATCATTGCTTTTACTCCACTGCAGTTAGAGAGTATTAGCATCCACACATTTTTGCTAGCTAAAGTGTCTTCACAAGTGGCTAGTGACAGCACTGAAAAACATTTCGTTCCAAATGCTAGCCAGTGGGTCTCATCATTAGATGACATTATCGAGAAGTGTTTACAAAACGAAGACTTCCAGATAAAATATGCATCCAAAAGGGCCAGCCATATATGATGCATGCTGGGTACGAGTCTCTCTCATTCTTAATGCAATATCACCCCCAGCGATGAGCAGATCTGGAAGATGTTACTCTGTAAAGATTGATGATATGAATCCAATAAAGGAAAAAAAAATTGACACTCAGGATTTTACAAATGCAGTTCTATACATATTGCTAAAAATGCGGTGGTAAATAAGCATAGCTTCATTAGTTTCTTCTATATCCCAATGTGAAAATATACACAAAAAATACTTGTGAATTTAGATGGTTGACTGCTCATGTTTAAATGGTCATTCTGACTGAAATAATTGGCCAGTATAACTTATATGGTTTATTTCTATAGTACTTAAGCCTAGATGAGGAGGAGGGGAAAAAAAAAATAGATGCTGGAAGGTTCTTGATATTGTGATTTGGCATGGAATAACCCTATTTTTTTCTTTTCCCCCCTGAAGCAGTGTATGCATGTGTGGAAAACTATAACTGCTACATAGGAAAATTGAGAATCCTCACAGTAGCAAAGAAATGAGATTTTAAAAAAATTTTTATGAATTATAATTTTTTTTCTACTGTGATGAATATAGCACATTTTTCTCAGAGCTGCCCAGTTTTGTAAATAGTCAATAAAAGAGCTTTCCCAAGCAGTTTAAGAATGAATTTCTCTCAGTAACTCAGCCTAGTGCTTGTTAACTAAATTAAATTAAATTTAAAGGAAAATTTAGTGCAAAGGATTTCTATTAATTAAAACATTATTCAATTGCATGAACCTTTGCTTCAGTTATCATCTTTGATTGCATTAGCTGAAAATCCTTTCTTGATGAACACTGTTTACTTGATCACTCATGTTTGGTCATAATGGATTTTAATGGTGGCCATTAAAGGACTGATTATTTTAAAGTTGAACTGTTGGTTTCTCTTAACTTTATTTTCTACTGTTGAAGTTAATGTGTTTTTTTTTTTAATTTGTTTGTTTTTTATGCTACTCTGAAGTAGGTGTTAAGTTTTTTTGATCACCATAAAACAATCTAAAAAAATTTTTTTAGAAATGTTTTTACCTGTTTTGGTGAAGCTTATTCTCTCTATATAATATTTTGATGTGTCGTTAACACCTGGACGATGATAACAATAACGGGTCATGTTTCTTTGAATTTTGTGTTTTGAATGTGTTTTTAAGTTTTTTTTAAAGGTGCATTTTGCTTTTCTGCTTGCAATCTTTGACTCCCAATGAAATCAGACAGACCCTAACAAAACTTTTAAAAAAAAAACAAACTTTTATTATGCTTTTTTTGTTCTATTGTTACAAAACTTTTGAGTTGGTTGGGTTATGGCTTTTTTGTTAAATAGCTAGAGAGAATTAATAACCATTTTTTATAACCTAATGTTAGTGTATCAATTTAAGGAAAAAAGCCACTGAGGGTTTTAAAGAACATAATGCCAGAAAAGTCTGGGTAATTATATTTTGAAATGAAAGATTGGATTGAGGAAATTTTAGGCTGTGTTAATAATAGATCAGGAGAGTAGAAAAGTTACTTCCCTGTGGGAATATGGGAAGGGGGGCTTGTAGATTTAATGGATTTCCAATCCCTCTGCAAATACATCTTTATGACCTGTCTTCATCTTATTGATTTTTGTTTTTTCTATATAAGGCAGAGTGAAATTACTTTAGTGCTAGTACTGCCATGACGTTTCATTTGTCTAAATAATTATAGCTGATGGAGGTAACTATATTAGATAAATTGTCTCAAAACAGTCATCAACCACAGAGCTGATGTATAGTATGAAACTGAGCTCCACTACTACCTCTGCTGCTGGGGAGTCTGCTCTAATACTGAATTTCTTATGGGTCAACAGTGGACCCTTAACTGCACCTGCAGCTTGCTTACTAGACCTGATATCCATCAGTTGTACATGTCCGTAACTTGACCTTCATAAAATTAACTGCTGGATTGGATATGATTGTAATGACTTTGGTTTATGTAAATTAATAGAAAAGATTACAGTTCCTGTGATTGTAACTTCTCTATGCCTGATAGTGGGATGGTTTATAAAGAGAAAAAGGACAAGCACACCTGTAGTTTCTGTCTAATATTCTCTGCTTGCCACCTTTGGTCATTTGCAAATTAAAGGGTTAAAGTATGAAAGCATATATATAAATTAAAAACAGTTTTTAAATGATAGTTTGATTCCATATTTCTTTAAAGTAATATTTTCTTATCCTATGCAAAATAACTTATTAATGAAATTAATTAATTGTGCTGCATTTTCTTTTTGCTAACTGTTCATTTGATCCAGTGGTTTAACACAATTAACAGGATTTTTGGTGATCCATTTAGGTGTTTGTTTATATATATATATATATATATATATACGAGGGAAAGTCAAAAATTATCCGCACTCTTGTTTTTTTCAATTTATTTACACAAAAGCAGGAGTTAAACAAGTACGTCATTTTTCTACATAGTCTCCTTCCTTTTCGATGCACTTGGTCCAGCGGTCCACAAGCTTGCGTATTCCCTCCAAGAAGAAGGTTTTCGGTTGGTTGCGCAACCATTTATGTACTGCTTCCTGCACTACTTCATCCGTAGGAAATCGCCGACCTCGTAAAGCATCTTTGAGCGGTCCAAATAGATGATAGTCAGAAGGTGTGAGATCTGGGCTGTAGGCAGGGTATTCCAGCACCTCAAAACCCAATTGGTTAATGGTTTCAACGGTCTGGCCGGCCGTATGTGGGCGTGCATTGTCATGCAACAACAAAACTTTCTTTGACAATAGGCTTCGGCGTTTGGTGCTGGCTTCAGATTGTTGGCCAGCAAAGCACTGTATCTTGCACTGTTGATCATATGCCCCTTTTCCAGGTAGTCTTCCAGTATAGGCCCTTTTGAGTCCCAAAAAACGGTTAGCATCACCTTTCATCGCTGGCGAGCCAGAATGTTTCCACTCCATACTCTGTCTTTTGGATTCTGGCCCATAGTGATGGACCCACATTTCATCTCCTGTGACTATTCTGCTCAAAAATTCTTCACCTTCATTGTTTTAGCGGTCAAGTAAACGTTGGCAGACCTCAACACGTTTGTGCTTGTGCTCTGCAGTAAGCTCTCTTGGCACCCATCTAGCACAGACTTTATGGAAGCCGAGCTCGTCATGGATTATTTGATCGGCAGAACCATGACTAATCTGCAGAGAACATGCTACCTCATCGATGATAACTCGCCGGTTCGCCATTACCATCTCTCGAGCTTGCTGAATCTTCTCGTCAGTGGTGGAGGTTGACGGGCGTCCTGCTGCTCCTTTGTGCGTCACGCTTGTCTGGCCACTTTTAAACTTCTCAATCCACTTATCCACACTTCTATGCAGTAGTGCACTGTCACCGTATTGTGTTAAAAGCCTCTGATGAATTTAAGCCCCTGACACACCTTCCAACCAGAGAAATTGGATCACTGCTCATTGTTCCTCCTTGGTACACAGTGCTAGCAGAGCAGCCATGTTTACAATGTAACAGCAGCAAGAAAACTGGCGCAATCAAGCTCAAACTTCGATCACATGACCACAATAGTACCAACTATAAGCACGCATGAGCAGAAGGCAGTGTGACAAACCTAAAGATATGTTATGGCAAAAGTGCGGATAATTTTTTACTTACCCTCGTATATAATCAACTCAGGAAAGAATGTGAACCCCCCACATGTGTGTTTGCTAATTTTGAAATAAACAGAAATTTTAATCTGCTGACACTTTAAAGTTGATAATTATTAATGCCAAAGAAATCAAAACAAGTGTTGAGAATTAAGAGAGGAATTGCTTACTCAGTTTTCATTAGTTAAACTTGGAAAAGTAAAGATATCAGTTAGGTATTTCTTTCCCTGATGTTCTAAACTGGTTTTGTTAATTCTTCTAGATGAGGGCAACAAATAAAGAAAAAACTGAAACATCTATACAGAATATTACTGGTAGAAAGGAGTGAATTCTCTACTTTCTCTGGATAACAAATCACCAGTAATTTTTTGCTCTTAAATTTCAGAGAGAATTAGTAAACAATTTAAATTTTTTTTTTTTTAACTTGCTAATTTCTGAACTAAGGTGAATGGCATTTTAGAAGAAAAAATCTTCAAAACATTGAGAGAATATGAGGGATATTCAAATAAAACCTGGCCAAATATGATTACAATGATTTTCAGCCAAGTTTCATCTGAATGCCAGTAGTAATTCAGACTTTAATGTTGTTTTCTCATAGCTTGAGTTCGTATCGTTCATGTTGTTTTTTTTTATCTTTGATCTCAAGTTATTGACAAAAGGACTAAAGGGATTTATCTTCGCAGACCTTTTACCCCGATATAATGGTAATCTCAGTAACAATCGGTCCACTCTACAAACCTCGCTAAACAGACTTCTTGGCCATCATATAGCTAGATCATCAGATACTCTCAATTCTATTTCAGATAAGCTTGCGTGAATTGAAAAAAAAGGGGAGACTTTTTTAATGTTGTTGCATGTACACGTGTGACCCTGCTGGACTTGGAAGAGTTGAGGTTAGCAAACTCATATGGTTGAACTTAACATCAGATAACAGTGGGAACAGCCCACAAATCTATGCTGCATTCATTTCAGATAAGACTGAGCAGAAAGATTAAAGTGTATGAGGTCTCTTGTGCATTCTATGGTACAATGATAATTTAGCCAGCAGAACTGTGATGCATAAATCAAACCTGAAGTGCATCTTTTGTGCAGTTTAGTTAGCGTGTTTCATTGATTGGACCATGGTCAGGTTGGCTGGGCACACACATGCAGAACCTAAATAACTAAGATGAAGCTACCGGACTCAGATCAGATAGCCAGAGCAGTCATGTAGAAGATGTCTGGAATTGAAATGAGGAAACTAAGTGCAGCACGATAAAGTAGAAAGCTTTGGAAATTTTTTCTTATCTCTCTGCTGATATAAATAGGGTGTATGTAGTTTGTTTTTATTTGGTTTGCAGCACATTTATTGGTGCTATGCCAGTGATGGTTTTTACTCGTATGAAATACCAATGGTAATGGGAATTTTAGGAATGTTCATGTGAAGGTTGGTTTCAAATCAATTCCTAGATTATTGTTGTTATTTATGCTTTTTTGTTGTCTTGCAATAAATTATTTTTAGTTTGATATATTGCTTTCCAAAAAAAAAAAAAACCTGGAATTGAATAAAATAAGATTTTAATAATATTTTTACAGAGCTTTTATTTTAAATCTATTTTTTAAATCACCTTATATCACTATCTCATGTGCGCACAGAATGCTGCAGATTGTCATGAACAGTAACCAATAAGTTTTTGAGACAGATTTTTAATTTGTCAGAAGTTTTTAGTTTTTTTTTGTTTTTTTTTTTAAATTTCAATAATTAAAAGAACTCGCATAGACTTTATCTTCCTTTTCTCTGAAAAAGAAAAAAAAAACATCTTTTTCAGTCAGTCAGGGCAGGTTATTTATATTACAGGATTTTTCATTTCTTGAGTTAAATAAATTTTTTTAAAAATGTTATTCTTAATGTAAACTGCTTACCAAATATTTCTTTGTGTAACTGAAAGGAATTCATGCACATTTCATGTTATAGTTAGTTGGCTATTATTTAAATTTAAAAGTAAATTATTCGAGGTTCTGATAGACATGCTTAGATTGATTATGTAAAAAAACGTGATTTTTTGACTAATGAATCATCCCTTACCAGAATATTTAATATGGTTTGCATTATTAAGTGGTTTCCATTATTATATCCAGCAGGATAACAGTGCTTGTCTATCAAAAGGAATAACAATAAAAAAAAACATTATGCTATTAGCACTATACTTTATCCAAATGAATGTATAGTAAATCTTAATAGGAAAATTAAAAATCAATGTTAGATTCTAGAAAACAGAATCCTTGATAGCTTTCTTCTTATGAATACTGTTTAATTATTTAGTGAACTCTTTCTTAGAATACTCAATTAAATTGTGCCATTTTTTAAAAGATTTTTAATAAAATTTTACTTTAGATGCTTAATTTCCAGAGCACACTTGGTTGATCAGAAACATTTACATTATCGCCAAAAATTCCACATTCTCTGCAGCCTGGGAGAAATCTTATACAGAAAGATTTTCAGAAAGAAGGCATTAATGTCCATCTCTCAGCACACGTGCTGTATTCACTAAGTAATTACACTCCACACTCCAGGGTGGATTTACTCTGTGGCTTTTATCTCTCAATTTTTCAGTGTTTATTTTAAAAAAAAACTGATGGAAAAATATCTGTTTGCTTTTCAAATAATGGGGTTAATGGTCAGAATACTGAAACAGGTTTTGTTTTATATGACTGCAATATAAAGTGTGCAAATTAAATTTCTGTTTATTATGAAATCAAGAATTTTGTATTTTTAAAAGCTGTACGTCCAAATGCATTCTGTCTGCCTTACAAAATAAAATTTGCCATTGCTAGCAGCATAAGAATAAAAAGTTGTTTGCATGAGGTTGTTTCAGAAAGTAAAAGCAAATTCATAATAAAAAAAGTGACCAGGTACCATTTATTGGACTGTATCACTTTGTAATCCTTCTGTTTTACATGTAGTTCACTAACTCACAAATATTTTGATATCCTCCTTGTAGAAGATTCACTGCCTATTGGATTTTGTGATCACGAGGTCTTACATTTCAATGCTAGAATATGGATTACTTACTGCTGAGGCAACTTGGCTTACCTTCATCCACTACAGCTGTTTGGTTATTTTTAAATCTGTTCACTCATTTTATACCTTTCTTTGTAGCACATTGTTCTCTCCATATTGCACCAACATTTTCCAGTTTATTTCAGTTGGCAGAACATCTTTAGCCTATAGTAAACAAATTATAGATCATTGCTGCATTGCTGTTCTGTAGCACACACTGGCAACTGTGCAGCCATATTTTTAACTGCTCACTAGTGCCATGAATGCACAATGCACGAATGAGAGGGTATGTTTGAGTTGTGATGAAGCTGATTTTATACATTTATGAGTGTGATTTCCATATACAACTTGACCCTGCTTGTTTATTTTTTTTAATATGCTTAGAATAAATGAATATTGTTGAGAAAAAAATATACTACAATAATATTACCCATTATATATTGAACCAACAGTATTATTCTATGCATTTTCATCCCTGACAGAATTTACAGATTTAATTGGAAATCATTCTTTTTTTTGCATCAAAAGACAGGCATAGAAGTTAGCCCATTCAGGGAACTTTTCAGTTGTTAGTGATTACGTTGTCAGTAGCAGGCTTCCAGCTATATGAACAATTTCTTAACATCAACTGCATGGAACCAGTTAGCTAAATCTGCTCTCCCATTCCTCTTGCAGCTTAGCTTTTCATTGTGGATGGCTGATTTTGGCACAGTCCCTGGCTAACTGTTCCACAAATGTTAAGTGGTCGTCTGATCTTGAAGGCCAAGACAGTGTTTCATAATTTTGTGGTTTGAGGAAGTCCTAACATACCAGGATAATGTGTGAATGAGGACTTTACTCTGTTGTAAGATGGCACCATATTGACTTACCATAGGCAGCACATGGGGCTGCAAAATTTGTTGCAGTAATGCACTGCATTCAAATTAACACTAGCAATCACCAGGTCACTATACCTGTCTTGTGATACCTTCCCACACCATGAAACTGCCCCACCCAATCAGTAAAAAGGTGCAGCAGCATTAAACAAGGAGCTCAGTCTGCTTTTGCTAATTTCATTGTAACACAAACTAAGGTTCCTTTAAACATTTGGTGGTGTAATGCTAAAAAGTACCTTGTTGAAACGACATTCTCTGTAATCGTTATTTAACAACATTCTCTGTAATCGTTATTTAAATATCATTTAACTTATATTGCTTTCATACACAAATTAAACAGTCAACTAATAGGATTCTGATTTTAACAATTTAAAGGAAAGATGTGAAAGACACTCCAAAAACACTGATAATATGCAAATTTTTTGCATGATTTGACTTAAAAAGATAATAGATTGTAAAGAAAATCCTTACTAATAGCAGTCATATTAAGCTTTTTGCTGAAACAAAGAATGTTGAAAGTTAAATTCTGAAATTGAATGCTTTCCGAAGCTAAGGTGCTCCATTGAGAAGAATAATGTTTAAAGAACTTTCATGCTTACAGAAAATTTCACTTGGAGGTTTCATCATTATATAAATGTTTAATTTGTAAATTGACATCAGGTTTATGTAGAAATTATACAGATTGTAATGTCTGAAACTGCTGTTGCTTAGAAGTCCATTGCTGTCTTACTTTTGAGTAACTACAGATATGATGGATTTGCAAGGGTTATTAGAGTACCAAAGGTCCAATGTTTTACCTGTGGGTGGGTGACTACATCTACAAGGGATTCCCAAGGTTGGTTAGGGTGCCAAAGCTTTTAGTCTCATTTGGCTAAATACAAATATAATGAAATAAGCTTTGGTAGAGGTTAAGTTCAATGTTTGCTTGGTTTCCACTGGAAGATGATGGTTTAATTTTTCTGTGCACTTGATAGTGAGATATTTTTTTCAGTTATGAAGCCCTTTCCTAGCTGCCACTGCATGAGACCAATGAATGTGTTTGTATGTGTAGTATGTTTATTCATCATGATGTAGACAAGGAAAAGGAAAATTGTGTGAACATATATTGATTACCTCATTTCAACATTAAACTAAATACTACTAAAATAGGTGGAGTTTTAGAATTATCTGATAAATAAATTTACATTTATCAATTTTATGAAGTGATCACTATGTTACTGTATGACATTTACAATCACAATCATGTAAATCTGTTATAATTCCTGTTTGTTTCAGTGTAGTGTATATTTTATAAAATTATTTGTAATCTTCACCTTAGTCTGTCTTCATTGCATACAAAAAAATAACTAATTGTCATTAATATAAAGGATGAGCAGAATCCATAAAACACAATTAACCTGACTTCCCTCTCTTTCGCTCTCTTTAAATACAAAAAGATAACATTTAGGTGAAAAATCAAACTCACCACCCAAAGCTGGTGGGAGGGAAGTTGTCAAGAAGTATTTTTCATAGTAAAAAAAACAAAAACAAAAACTAGTCATGTATTCAGAAATTGCATTTGTCGGAATATCTTTTGATATCTTTCCAAAAATAATTGAGGTACTTAGCCAATCCTGAAAATTATCCTAAGTACCTAGCAAAAAATGGAGGAAGCTGGTATGACTGTTTGAGGAGAAAATTAATGCATTAATTCTTTCATTCCCACTCTGCAGAAGACTTTGAGAGATTTAGAGAAACATCAGTATGAGTCTGGTATGACTATGGTTAAAAACAAAAAAAAGAAATTCATATGTTGGCTAGTTTTATTTCTCTCTCAAATAGTCAGCTGTCATTTTCACTTTTGTGCCTTTTCCTTCAAAGTATTATTGTTCTAATGAGAATACAGAAAGGATTGTAAACTAAGCTGTGATGATACAGAAATAATTCTGATTTAATGCATTTTCCAATTGACACTGCAAATGAAAAGTATTCAAATGAAGTAAACCCAAAGGTAGAAATAACATAGATAATGGGATTTTGTAATAATAAATAAATTGATTCTATACATATAACTTTAATTGATTTTTAAATTCTTAGATTTTTGGATCATGTTTAAGAAAAAAGTAGAATCTTGTCCAAAGAGCTCAGATCTCATTGAAATAAAGTCATTTATAATTTGGTTTATCTTCTGAAAACACCTTGAAATACAAGAGAAATACGTCATATACGAAATATTGGCCAGGGCCGATAAGCATGTAGAACTCCTTAGCTCTAAGGAGTTATGATAGCATTTGGTGGAAGGCCTGATTATGATAGCACGACAGAATTTCTGAAAAGAATGATAAGCTTTCAATAAAGGTTAAACAACAACCTCATGACTTTAAGAGCTTATTGATTCCCTGTATGTCATTTCTTCTTATAGATTTGGAAATCATCTTGGAAAAGGGAAGAATAATGCTAACTTCATACTGAAGTTGCTCTTGAAACTTTGAGATCTCTTGCTACTTTAAGAATAACAGTTTTGTGAACTGATTTATATTTAAAATATAATACCTATATATAGTTTTGCAGTAGTTGAATAATATCATTGATTTATTTTTTTATGCATGCTAATGTCTGGTGCTCTGATTGAAGAATTAAAGGGGAAAAAAAGTTGACAGACATTTTTTGAATGCATGGTTTCTGTAGATTTTTACTATGGACAACTGTGTTATGAAATTGAGAGAATTAGAAGCCTTATTATTTAGTTGAATACTAAATTAAGAAATGTAGAATTGCATTAATGAAAAATTTTGCTTATCATTCAACCACCAAGTGCATGTTATATGCTATATTTAGGACAAGAAAAAAATTGCACATTTTTACACTGATTGTTTAGAACAGCATTTCTTTAAGTTAGCCATATGGTCACTTAGTGGGCCACAGTACATGTCTGGGGGGGGCACAAATTTTCACTGTTGGGTATAGAATTTTCTTTTTGATCTTGTAAATATTAGCACATTTTTTCAAACTAACTGGCAGCTAATAGTAGGCTCCTGTTCAGTTCTTTGGCCAGTTATGAGTTACTGAGAGTAATATTATTGCAGTAACTGATAGCCTTCCTGGACCTTGAATTGACCACAGTACATATACATAAGGTATGTCAAAGTTTGGCAGGCCCAAATTACATGTTGTGCCACATCTTTTACTTTTCTTATTTAGACTTTAAAGAGGCCATGGTGATACAAGAGATTTAAAAAGGGAGCCTTAGGCAAAAAAAAGTTTGAGAAACCCTGATTTAGAATATAGCTACGAGGTCTGTTGAAAAAGTATCCGGCTTTATTTTTTCCCATGGGAAGTAATGATGTTAGGGAGGCAAAAGTGTGTATAGTGGAGCCGCATGCCTTCATGTGCATGTGTGGTTTTTGGCGGGCTTGCTGGATGCGTAAGTCGCTATCAGGCAGCCAGCATGTGAGGTGCTGTACTACTTACTCATCACATTTTCATTTTGCCTGTGATGACGGAACATGTGGAGCAACGATCTTGCATCAAGTTTTGCCAAAATCTTGGAGATACCCAAACAGAAACAATTCGCAAAATTCAACAGGCTTTTGGTGACAATGCCATGGGTGTTACCCAAATAAAAGAATGGTACAACACGTTCAAAGATGGCGGCACATTGGGGGAGTGTGACCAGCATTCCGGGATGCCATCAACAAGCCACAATGCAGTTATTATTGAGAAAGTGTGGACCTTGATAATGGAGGATCGTTGTTTGACGGTGCAGGAAATTGGTGACGAGGTTGGGATAAGTAAAGATTCTGCACATGCAATTTTAAAGGAGGATTTGGGTTTGCGCATAGTGGCAGCAAAATTTGTGCCAAAGCTGCTTTATCAGGAACAACAACTTCGTCTTGAGGTTGCGCAGGACCTGCTGGATACTGCCAACAGGGATCCTGAGTTACAGAATAAAGTGATAACTGGAGATGAGACGTGGGTGTACAGGTACAACCCGGAAACCAAAACTCAGTAATCACAGCGGAAGCACCTAATGTCAGTTCCAGAGCAAAATCAAGGTGATGCTGATTGTTTCCTTTGACTACCGAGGTGTTGTGCATCAGGAAGTCCTCCGACGTCTTCGTGATGCAGTTCGGTGCAAGAGACCGGATCTGTGGGCCTCACAAAACTGGCAGCTAGCTGCATCATGACAACGCCCCGGCTCATTTGTCACAGCTGATCCAAGGTTTCTTGGCAAAGAAAAGCATTTCGTTCATTCAACAGGCTCCTTACTCTCCAGATATGGCTCCTCCTGACTTCTGGTTGTTCCCAAAAATGAAGATGCCACTGAAAGGCTCCCACTTTGAGAGCCAAGAGGACATCATGCAGATTGCAACAGCGGAGCTGAGAGCCATTCCAAAGAAGCATTCTAGACATGCTTCAAACAGTGGAAGGATCGCTGGGCTAAGTGTGTGGAGGCATAAGGGGCCTACTTTGAAGGGGATTAGCAATTGAACCCCAACAAGTACATAATAATTTTTTTTCCCAGCCTAAGGGAGGATACTTTTTCGACAGACCTCATTGATTGCCAAATCAACTGCAGAATTTATTTGTTACAATGGCTTTGGAAATATTTAAATAAAATATTATAAGTAAAAAAATCTTATCTTAGCATTTGCAAAGGTTGCTTACAAAAAAAAAGAAAATTGAGTTAGTAAGATTTTTTTTTTTTTTAAGAATTGGGATAAACTGAAAAATTTTTTTCAGATTCAGAATTTTCTCTCTCTTTTTAGTAACAGATGCATCTTTTGTTTAATAACTTGTGTAGATTGATTAGTTTTTTATTATACTCCCTTTTGGTTATCGACTTTTTGACATAATATATCTTAATGTTTTTGGCAGGTTTCTTTACTTTTCACGTCTTCAAACTCATTAATATTTATAAAACAGAAGAGGGATTAGCAGAATCCTTTGGTGCACCATTAGTTGGATAGATTTTTGAATCAAGACAATTTAATCTGTCTCTTGTTATCTATCTTCTTCCCTTATCATTTATACATATAATTACTTATATTTTCTCTATTAAAATCTCATGATGACTATAAATTCTTTCTTTAGACTCATTTACCACTGATATACCGTTTAGCAATTCTAGAAGTAAACAAGATTTTTTTGTTTTGTTTTTAAATTGTCTCCTTGGAATTCATTCTTAGTCTGTATTTTTTCTTTTTGATTAAATGATTTATTTAATCATAGAAAATGGACTTCTTACAGACATAATGGGTTATTTTTAAAAGCCAGACTTGTGATGCCTTTCTGTGTTGAAACACCTGCCTAGATTATAACAGAGAGAAACAGTTTCTGATAGTGAGAAATTTGAGTAAATAAAAGCAGCATCAGCAACATGATAATATCCACTGTAAACAGCCTCTGGAAATGCTGCAGGAGCAACCCCCATCTCCCAAGCATATACTTACTTAGTTTTAGGCATAATTCATTGAGGGAGAGAAAGCTAGATTAATTCTGATAAACCATTCTCTTCATTAATAAACCAATTTTCAAATAACCATGTCCCTAGGATTTTTGTGTGATGATAAGCATTGTAACTTATCTCATCTATGACAGAAATGGCTTGTCAAGAAGGGAATTAAGAAATTATTTCAGTTTAGCTTTCAAGATATGGGATAAATGCTGAATTAAGCCTGTCTATCTGAATGATTCTGAATTGCATCCTTGGTCACACATCTTGTTTACACCATCAACATAATGACGGGCAATGTCTGCCCAGAAAGACTGACTAACTTTTCTTGATATACTACTGATATGCACTCAGTCAAGTTCCTGGGAGATGGGCATAAAATATAACCTATTCTAGAATTCCCCCCCTCTCTAATTAGAAAAAAAATTTTTTTTTTTTTGTTTGAATTTCATGGATTAAATCTCTTTCCCCTCTTCAGTCAGAAGTATCAACCTAGAATCAAAATAAAAATTTACTGTAAATTTCTCTAAATATTTCTTTTCATTGTTCCTTGTTACACTTTATGTAACAGAACTAGTGAAATACAATCATGTAAATTTTCTAATTAGGCACTTAGTTAACAAAAAAATCCAACTGTTATTGTTTGTTATATATACATATACAACTGACCTGGATACTTTTATTATTTTTGTCAGCTGCAGCTATGTGGAAATGTTATTGCACCTGCTTACAAGCAGGCTACCGAATGTTGATTTTAATGTTGGTGGTGCGCAGAAGATACTATGGAAACTAACTGATCTAAATATAAGTTCTCAGTTGATGTTTTAATCATTTACTTAATTTATACAATTACATTGTTTTGACGACATGAAAGTGTTAAATGTCAGGTGCTACAAGTACATCTTTTATTGAACTGTTGTCTTTGCTTGGAAGCCAGAAAGGTACAGAGAAAACTTGTCCTGCTCTAATTGTTTTTTTTTTTGTAGCATTTTACAGTGATTTAATTATTACCTCCATTGATCATTAATAATAAGTGAGAGATCAATATTATTGCTGGAAATTTAGCTGATGTTCTTTACAGGTGCATCTCAAAAAATTATAATATCGTGGAAGAGTTCAATATTTTTTGTCAGTTATTTCAGAAAGTGAAAATTGTATATATTCTAGACTCATTACGCATAAAGTGAAATATTTCAAGCCTTTTTTATTTTAATTTTGATGATTACAGCTTACAGCTCATGAAAATAAAAAATCCACTATCTCAAAATATTAGAATATTTCGTAAGATCAAAAAAAAGGGGGGATTTATAATATAGAAACGTTTAACTTCTGAAAAGTATGTTCATTTATGCACTCAATACTTGGTGAGGGCTCCTTTTGCATGAATCACTGCATCAATGCGGCATGCCATTGAGGCAATTAGCCTGTGACACTGCTGAGGTGTTATGGAAGCCCAAGTTGCTTTGATAGCAGCCTTCAGCTTGGTCTGTATTATTGGGTCTGGTGTCTCTCATCTTCCTCTTGACAATACCCCATAGATTCTCTATGGGGTTCAGGTCAGGCGAGTTGGCTGGCCAATCAAGCACAGTAATACCATGGTCAGCAAACCAGTTACTAGTAGTTTTGGCACTGTGGGCAGGTGCCAAGTCCTGATGGAAAAGGAAATCAGCATCTCCATAAAGCTTGTTAGCAGACGGACGCATGAAGTGCTCTAAAATCTCCTGGTAGACAGCTATGTTGACTTTGGACTTGATAAAACACAGTGGACAAACACTAGCAGATGGCATGGCACCCCAAATCATCACTGACTGTGGAAACTTCACACTGGACTTCAAGCAACTTGGATTCTGTGTCTCTCCACTCTTCCTCCAGACTCTGGGACCTTGATTTCCAAATGAAATGCAAAATTTACTTTCATCTGAAAAGAGGATTTTGGATCACTGAGCAACGGTCTAGTTCTTTTTCTCCTTAGCCCAGGTAAGACGCTTCTGACGTTCTCTCTAGTTCAGGAGTGGCTTGACACTAGGAATGCGACACTTAGTCCACTCCTTGTGAAGCTCCCCCAAGTTCTTGATTCGGCTTTGCTTGACAATCCTCTCAAGGCTGCAGTCATCCCTCTTGCTTGTGCACCTTTTCCTACCACACTTTTCCCTTCCAGTCAACTTTCCATGAATATGCTTTGATACAGCACTCTGCGAACAGCCATCCCTTTCAGCAATGACCTTCTGTGGTTTACCCTCCTTGTGGAGGATGTCAATGAGTGTCTTCTGGACAACTGTCGAGTCAGCAGTCTTCCCCATGATTGTGGTTGTGTGTACTGAACCAGACTGAGAGATTCATGGTATTTGTACTGCATAAATAGTGATTTACTCAAACTCAAAATGGAGTATTCTAATATTTTGAGATACGTTTTTTTCTAATTTTTTAGCTGTAGGCTGTAATTATCAAAATTAAAATTAAAAAATGCTTGAAACATTTTAGTTTACATGTAATGAGTCTAGAATATATACAATTTTCACTTTCTGAAATAACTGACAAAAAATATTGAACTCTTCCACAATATTATAGTTTTTTGAGATGCACCTGTATATATTAGATTTTTTCACAATAGTAGTAATTTGGTACATAATTTATATAAGTCACTGGATACGAGTTGAAAATTGTTATCTATGGATACAACTGTTTTCATGCCTTGCTTTGCTTACAGAAAGTTTTGAAATATTTATAATTATTTCTGCATGTTATAGATCGGCTGATCAGTTTATATGAACTGAAAGTTTGCCACTTTTCTATAGCTAGCATTTTTAAGTAAAGGCTTGCTGAAATTAAAAGAATGTTTCAAATACAGTCGACCCCCGCATAATCACGGTTCAGCATTCGCAGCCCCGGTTATTTGCGGAATTTTCCTTAGAACCTAACTAATAATTGTTCGTGGAAACCCCCGCATATTCGCGGAATCGCAAATATCTTCCGTGATTTTTATGGCTTTTTTCGTGGCAATATATCGCTTTTTAACACTAAATTATTAATAACAATATAATTTACTAATTTTGTAATATAAATATTAATGTAAATTCAGCAAAATATCAATATAAAATAAACACTATTGGCTGGAGGTTTGAAAGTAGCCAATCTGAGAGCGTTATTCATTTCTCCTTGCTGCTGATTGGCTGCTGTTCATGAGGTGCTGTCTCAGGCAGATGCAGCCCAGCATCATCCCAGTTTACCACGTGTAGCTATCTCGAGTGTTTCGCTGAGTGTTGTATTTTTTATTAAATTATTATTATATATTTACTTATATTTTTTAATTATATTTTACGTTATATTTTGACGTTTATAGGCATTTTTATGGACCACGTCCAATATTCACGGTTTTTCACTCTTCGCGGGTGCTCTAGGAACATAACTCCCACGAATACCGGGGGACAACTGTACTTGAATCCTATTGCCTGTTTATTTGTAGATAATTAAAGATGATTAAAGAGAGATTGTGTTGAATGATTGAGATTTTAAAAAAATTTTCTTTCTATTTATTTCTACTTCATTGCATGATAATTAAATATGGTAATGATTAGTATAATTGCTAATGTTTTTACAGAATTTTTAATAACATGCAGACATGCTAACATCAAGAATCTTGAGCTTTAATCAGCACATTTGCTAAAGATGATTAAAGAGAGATTGTGTTGAATGATTGAGATTTTAAAAAAATTTTCTTTCTATTTATTTCTACTTCATTGCATGATAATTAAATATGGTAATGATTAGTATAATTGCTAATGTTTTTACAGAATTTTTAATAACATGCAGACATGTTAACATCAAGAATCTTGAGCTTTAATCAGCACATTTGCTGTTCTCTTTTAAAGTGGTTAGTTGGTATGGATGCAAAGCAAAAAGCTACATTCTCCATAGATGACTTTGTGCTAAATAGCATTCATGGCAAATGTGATTGTGTTGCAGTTAAATTAGGTACATAGATATCTGAAATGTTGTTGAAGAAGATAGGGGATCAATAGTCTTATATCCAAGTGAACTGCTACCTTTTATTGTCAAGTGGAAGAATTAAAATAATTAGTGTCCAGTATATACTTATCAAGATACAAGTGAAATTCTGGTGTGTGTACCATATATGATAATTTTAAAATTGACAAAAAGTGCTTGTATATAATATGTAACAGATTCCTATAATTTTTTTTATCAGCCACTATGTATGTAGCATTTTTTAAAATTGTTTCTTTTCATAAAACTAGATTTAAATGTTGTTTAAAAAAAGCTGTAATAACAACTATTCATAGTTCTGTTTAGATAAAATGTAAGACTGAAATTTCAGTTTCTGAACACAGGAGTTCTGATGGGAATGAATGTAACTACTGTGGATAGTTCTATGCACTTGTTTTTGTCATATTTATATTGTCAGTAAAATATGGCTTCTTGAACAAGAGGTCGGAGTGATGAAAATCAGTGTAGTTTTAATGCCAACAGCTTTCGCTGAATGTAGCCAAATGCTGAATCAGTTAGCAGTGAATATAGTTAGGACTGTTAATGGATAAAGCCACTGATTTTGTTGTACTAATGAAAAGCATTTAGGAATTCATCAAGTGTAGAGAGAAATAATTAGAATCAGGAAATTTAGTGTTTATCTGGACCTGATTGCGTTAGACTTGTTTGGAGCTGGCCAGTTGGTGCAGAATTCTGGTCTTGACAGCTTGATGTGCAGTAATGGAAGGCTGGAAAACTGAAGCTGTGCCTCTGTAGGAAGATGATAAATGGTATAGTTTTCATGTTAGCAGACACTTCTGATTCTCCTGTGGTGGAGATAACAACAGATGGAAAGATAGATCATGTTTGTGGTTGACATTTAATAGCATCTTTCCTCAGGTGTTATGTGCAAGGCAGAAGACTGTGGCTTGTTAAAAAGATAAATAGTGAATATTTAATTTGACAATAACTAGATAATATATTTTGTTGTTTTTTTTATATTACTGACCCTGAACATTTTCATTCTCAGCACCAGGTTGGAGTAGAATTACATTTGTATTGTACTGGTTTTAAGAGGTGTAATTCGGTTAATAAATGCAGCTAAAGTAACTTGATATACTGTATTTTGAGATATATTCTAGCAGGAAATAGATTTTGACATTTAGATAACAGATTCCAAATTATCTTCTCAAGGTTTAGAATTGTTAGTAACTAATCTAATCAGTCTTAACTGACACGAGGCATTCTGTGGAATTTTATTTATTTTAATGCATAAAAAAACAAAATAATTTCAGTTTAAATATCTGAAGTATACATATGAGGAAGTTTCAGGAAATAGGCAATATTTACATCATTGCTTTTTGTGTGCAACAAACATTGATGTACGAGTACTTGAACACACCCTCTCATTCATGTGTTATATCTTTGTGGCGCTATTAAGCAAGTAAAAACACATGACTGTGCTGTTATCGGTGTGCACTAGAAAAGAGTAGCAATCTTTAATTTGTTTTTTGTGAGCAAAAGGTGTTCTGCCAGTTTAAATCCACCAGAGAATTTTGGCACAGTATGGACAGAACTCTATGACACACAGAAAAGTGTAAGGCGGGTCAACAGGTTAAAAAATGATTGAACATCAGTAGTGGATTAAGGTCAACCAGCGTATCCTAGTAGTACCACCACTGATGAAAATATTGCAAAAGGTGGGGACAGTTATCCCTATTTACTGACAAGTGGGTATTGATGAACTCGTTAATGCATTTGACATGTGCTAGCAGTATCTATTCCATTATCCATGAAAACCTTAACTTCCATAAAGTGTTTGCTTGTTGGATCCAAAAGCAATTGATAGATATCAATAAGCAGAATCATGTGGACATGTGCTCAACTTTGGCAATGTTACCAAGATGAAGTTGACTAGTTTCTTCTCATATTGTCACCGGTAATGAAACATGAGTGCATCGTTTCAATCTGGAAAGAAAAAAGACAAATACCCAGCATCACCAACACCCTAAAAATTCGTCAGTGATCATGAAGTCTAACAGGCAGTACACTTGTGGCTTAAACAGCAAACTAAGTTTTCACTAGGATGGTAACAAGAAACCTGTGAACCATTTGACTACATGATGAACTATGTAGAGAAATGAAACAGTCCAATAAATGATACCTGGTTTTAAATGAATTTATAATCACATTGGAAGTCATTGTTGAACTCATCTCAACAATCTGAAGAGACACTAAAGTGGATTAGGGTCTTCTGCCTTGTGTGCATATCAGGACCCCTCAACTTTTGTCTTAGGTATCATCAACCATCACTGAACCTGTTGTGAGATAATCTCTTCATGTAAGGCTTGAAAAGTTCCTGGTATCTAAGATGCTGGGTGATGATGTGCACAGCACTCAAGCTTATTCCAAAGGCATCTGATAGGGTTCAGATCTGGTGAACAAGTTGGTGGCAGTGGCAGAAAATCATTGAATATTCTATGATATACCTGCATGAAGCATTTAGCCTGGCAGTGTACCTGATCCTATATGTTTACAAGATTGGTACATTGATTATAAAAAATGCTCTTTTTAACTGTAACATTTCTTCCACCAACCTGGTCAGTGTGATATACTTAGCTGGGGCTGCCAACCACTGTCTTTTGTAGCAGAAAACAATGCACAACTAAACAGTACTGATGCAAAATTCTGTGCCATTGATGCCAGTGGAGCCAAGGTTGCTTATACGTCTGGAACAGTGTCAGATAAAATCATTGTGCAGTTCACGACTGATTGAATATCTAGCATAGCATAACATAGGGGAAATGCATAGTGTTGAGGTTTTAGTTGTGAAGTGATTCCGCAAGAACTATATCCATTATGTAGTTGATCTTTGTTTCATGCAATCATTCTGATCTTGGTCTGTCCCTGGCATTTCTATTTTGTCTAACTCTCTCTATATGATTGCAAACCCCCTTTTTGGCATTGTCCTCAAAACAGATTATTCCAGCTGTCAGCATGTTGAATGCATTGTTTCTCTCAATGATAGATAACCACCTCATTTTTTTATGGTTGGAATAACCACAGGAAATAACTATATAACTAAGTACATGGATTTTTATACACGAGTCAAGGATGTGTTTTGCATGATTTGCACATGCAAAACATGATTATCGCAAGATACATATACATCCAGAAAACATTTTGCATGTATGGTGATGTGAACACTTGACTGGTGGCCACACATGCAGCAGGTGATGTCTGGTGATGCCAGTAAAGAGTAATGACAGCAATTATTATTTTAATTGGAATAATACTTTGAAAAAATGTCATGGAAAAACACTATTTTTCAGAGTATGGATTTTGAATAAAGATATTTTAAGTTTAATTAACATTCCTTAATTATTTTAATGAAAATTTTGATTGTCCCCTCGCAGCAGTAGTTGCCAGAGCATTTTTTCCTATACTTTTTTTTTTTTATCAACTTGTGAGTAGATTTAATATCTTCAAGAATTTGTTCTAATTAGATATTTAAGCATTTTTTAATAATCAAAAACAGTAATTTGCTAATTACTTCCCAGTTGAATATGCTCACAGAAGAATTGCCTTTGTCAGTAATGCACAATATAAAAAAGCAGTCTTTGAATAGTTTGAATATAATGTTGGTGGGTAAATTCTTATTTCACCCATCCTCACAGCTTGTTAGGAAAGTTTATGGAGAAAGGGACCATTAAAAAAAATAAATAAAAATGTCTTTACATAACTATTAAACTACTAATTTAGTTTTATTACCTGTTGCCAAGGTGATGATAACAGTTCTACAGGACTAAACTATTATTATGCTAGGTGTATTCATTCATTTCTCTCTTGATATGTGCAAACATTTAGTGACTTGCCAGAAATATCCAAATCCATTAATATGTTGTGTTCAAATATTGAATATAGCAGCTGACTGCAAGGAGGAGGCACATTACAGATAAGCATCAAAGCCGTCTTTTTAAAAAATGTGAATTCTCTAGATTCAAGTGTTGATGTGCTACTGTGGTAAGTCATTGGATAGAATAAGCAAAAATAACTCTCTTATCTGCAGTGTTTATCATTGTGAAAAGTAGCCTAAAAGATGGTTCTCTGTAACAAACAAGCAGAACATTTAGCAGGCTAACCAGTTGACAAATTGTGACATAAATGCTTAGGAGTCTTGTACAGCTGTAAGAGAAACATTTCTTAAAAAATACAAATCCATGGAAACTTCAAATCTTTCTTCCCATCTGCTTCTTTTTTTAAGTATAAAGTTAAATGCCAAAAGAAAAGGCAGCTGGTAAAAAAGCCAAAATATTTAAAATCTAGCTGAGAAATATAAAGATGGACAATTAAAATGAAATCATTGCTATTTTCTGCTGTTAGCCCATAGATCAGCAGTCAATGCACTGTGCTTGCATTGCAAACAATGTTTCATTCTTTGTGAGATTTACAAGTGGTTAGTAATGTTAAAAAAAAAAGATGATGTGGTTTGATAATTTGATGTCCACAGTTTAAAACAAACAAACAAAAAAAAAAAAGAGATGGCTTGTTTTATTTAATGAACCAGTAAAATAGGTAAATTTTTCTGTGTTTTTTTAATATTCTAATATTTTGGTTCCCAACCATTAGTCTCTTCAAAAAGGACTTGTAAATTCTATAAATATTGTATGCAGCAAAAATCATCTTAAAAATAATCTATCTATTTTTTTTTTTCCTAAGGTCATCTAATTTTTAGAACAGATGGATTTCTCATTATTCACAAAGAGAACAAAAAATCAACCAGTTCTGCTGGCAGTCTTGTTTGGTGTGCACTTAGAATTCTTATTAAGATTAAATTTTTGCAAAAATTCTCTAGAAAAATTGCTTGTAAGGTTGTGCACATTCTGTAATTGTTTTCTGTGTTACCCAGATATACTTGAGATTGATGGTCCATAAACCACTGTATTCCACCTTTGTTGTTACCTGTAATGAATTTTAGTAGTTTTAGTCTAAGTGGAAAGGATCTTTATTAGAAAAATTGTCATTTATGCTGATTTCATAGATCCTAATACAAAAATAAAATGAAAAAAGGCAGCATTTTAGATTTAATCAAGGTTGACTGATGGCACTGCAGGGATTATTTTTCATTTGTACTTCTAAACTTTAAAGGTAACCAACATATAATGTCAGCTGTCTTTTAATTATCCTCATAGACAAGTTGTTATACAAGGCATCATTGCTATCTAAAAAACAAAAATAAGCATTGAATCAAATATCTGATACTAATAGGCATTCTTATTTAGATAACCTACGAACAAAGACTATTTCATCTATCTGTGATGAAGGTCATTTTGTCTGTAAAGATTATATACACACACAATTTCTATCAGTTCTTTTTAATTACCATGAATTGCCTGCACTTCACTGCATGGAATTCATGTTTAAAACTTCATAATGGTCAGGTATGATTAGGTGACATTAAATGATAATGAATGAGCAACATTTGTTTGTTTGTTTTTTTAAATTTTATTTTGAAATGTTCATTTTTTTACCTCCCCCTTTTTTTTCTTCTTTTTTTTGTCATTTTCTTGCAACACCTAATTTAGTAAAGTTATTCTGTATTTAATAAGGCTGAATATGGACTTTTCACAGTTTTGGCAGTTTTCAGTTATTTATTTTTCTAACAATTGTGCATTATTCGATGGAGCCATAACACAGCGACCTGGATGGAGACTCAATAAATGAGGAGAAACTAAAGTAAATCTGTGCAGTTGATGATAATTAATAAAGAAAAAGAGAGAGACCAAAAGCAGTGAGAAATGTGACTAGTTTCAATGTGCTCTGGACCCCAAGTAGTTTTGTACTTGAGTTCTATTTAAATAAACTTTGCAAAATCACGTAGCTGCCATTATTCAGTAATAGTGACCTTGTTGAGTAAATTAACTTTGGTGCTCCTATAATTGTTTGCCTTCTAGTGCTTAGAGTATAGCATTCAGAGTCTATTCTCAGTACAGTGGCACTGTTTTTTTGTTTAACTGTCTGCACTGTTCCTTTTTATCATTGAAACATTTACATTAATATTAGTTTTTGTCTATCACTTGTCAATGCCAGGGCTAAGCTCAGACGAGCATCTCTTCAATATTCTGTAATGACAACATACAGTTTAGATCACCTGGCAGTCTTCCATTGCTGAGAGCAGCATTTTTGTGAATTTAATTACTATTTCTGTATGAGGCCATTTATATACTTGCCAACATGATGGAGTTGTTAAAGACCAAGATCACAAAAGTTCCACTTAACTTATCTTCACTGTACAAATTTTCATTTTGACACTTAGCTGCTGCTGCCATAATATTTCAGTGTTTATGGAAAATTGAAGGTTTTGGTTCTCCATGGAGCTGCTATTTTTTATCCTGTTATTGGTATTGTATCATCATCAAAGTTTTTGAGAGATTATTCTATGAAGTTTGCTCATAGTACAATAACTTTTTAATTTCCAAAACTCAATCTTCCAGTAAAAAATGTATTAAGTTTTGATGCAGTGGATTTTATTTTATTTTTTATAGAAGGGTTAGACTGATTCCTCATCCCAATTGTAAACAGAATCTAATATTGCAAGTAATGAATTTAGAAAATTAAAGGAAAATTCCCTTTTTTTTTTAATTTATCAACCAACCAGTTGCTTTTTCCTGATAGCTATCCTTTAACTTTAGCTGTTATTCTTGTCAACCAGAATGGCAGTGTTAGGTTTTGAAATGTCTCAGACACTTTTTTTAAAGGATTTATTAGTTGCTATTGTCCCTAATATATCCTCTTATTTTTTTTTTGTTTTGTTTTACTAATTGGAAACCAAATTTGTGCCTTTTATTCAAATCTATTTTATAATTTAAATTAAATTTTTAATTAATCAATAGCCATTTAACTGGTTGCTAAGAAATGCTTGCCTGTGAGTCGTGGTTCAGATTGGATTTTTACATTCCTACAGGCTCAAAGATGTCTGCATAGCCAACACTAAAAGAATTTCTGGACATTTTTTTCATTTGTTATGCCCTGATAATTTCCATTATACAGAAATAATGGACCTCAGCAGTTTGTTAATGGCATGCTCGCGAGAAATACTGGAGATGTTTAATCGATGAAGATTCACTAGTGCAATGCATTTGTCTGGCATGCAATACTTTATTAATACTTTAAGATTGACATAGTTATGATTGTATAAAATGTGTTCCAGAAGAAATTTCTTGATGGTAAACTTGTTAGCTCTTTTTGTCTTTGCAGTTAAAGCCATCATGTAGTGGTTGGAAATCAAAGGGTTCTTTTCCTGAATAGTTCAATTCTCATAAACCACTAGAAAAATCAACTTTTACAATTTTCTATTTGTGATTGTAGAAAGAATCTTAAGGAATCTACTTGTCCAACATAAATTTTCATTTATTTATTCCATTCACAGCACCACTGGAATATCATGCAATGTAATGGCAGTGGTATGCTTACTTACAAGGTCGTCAAATGAGTTAAAATAAAGATATACTATATGTAAAGATCAAAAGCCGCAGTTGGCAACAAGGATGTTTACAGGGACTGTTTTAATATTTCTGCTAAACATATCCAGTTTTAGAAACTCTCTAAATACAGTTTTTAGCCAGAAATTTCAAATTTTCATTATTATTTTTTTTAAAAGAAAATCTTTCAGCGTTCACTTTTGGGCCTTTCAGCTTTGGTTTAATTTGAAAAATGATGCAATCTATGGCTTCTCTCATTTGGCTTTTTTCTTTTTTTACAAAAAAGAAAGATGTTGATGTTTGATTTTAAAAAAAAAAAGTCATCCATAACTTTTTAAAATTTAAGTATTTCCAATCTGTCTGGTGGTTTTGCAAGTCTGCATAGTTCATGTCCAGCAAATATCATTTTCTCTAAACCTTTATGATTGTTGCCCATTGATCATTTTCAGTGATTTATTTCAGCAACCGTATCTGGATACCATATTTCTCAATTATCTGTTTTTAGGTGTTTTGTTGACTTTATAGCTGCAGAGGTAAATAGATATAGGTTAAATTTCTAAATATAGGAAACAAGAATGGTTCTTGTGTACTGGCGGTTGATACAAGCAGTAACAGACCCTGAACACACAGCTGTTTACTCAACAATAATGCTGTTGCATCTCCATTAAATAAATTTGATTTCTTTATGGTGAAGATTGACATTTTTTGTGTAGAAAATCAATATTGTGATTTTAGAAAAGGAGGACATCCAATAACACTTAGGGCTTAGTTTTATTTAATTTGTTGTCTTGATTAAATGTCTGCACAATGAATATAAAAATTTGTAAGTTTAATAAACATTATTAAATTTTAGGACCAGTTTTTTGTAAATGACAAGAAATAAAATGCTGCAAAGTAACCAGTCATGGTCTTCTCTGGTTACTTGCTGGAGTGATTAACTTTACTACTCCCATTATTCATTATTATATTATAAATATATTTCTCTCTACTATTCATTTCTCAATAAAAAATCTGTAATTTATAAGGTTTGGTTTTTATCACACACTTTTTGTATAGAATACTAAGATAAAATTGCATGTTTCTGAGTAATGACATGTAACTTAGTTTTTTTCTCTTTATGAATTATCTCAATGTGTACCATCACTGTTAGTGAACTTATATCTAGCCTCCATCTCAGCTATCTGTTATTTCTCACAAATGATTTGTCAGAATTCACTTGTCAGAGTGATTGATTCTATTTGAAGGTTCAACTTATTTTTAATAAATAATTAACAAAGAACAACTGATTGTTTTCTCACCTAAGTGGATAAAGTTTATGATTCTGTTACAAGATATAATATTCTTAAAACTTTAATTACGAGATGCTGTTTTCCTAGAACTGATCCTATGATCCATGTTTAATTATGAAAAGATTCTGGCCCCAATTTTAAATTTAATTGTGGGGGTAAGGTCTGGTTTTCCAAAGTTCTTGCCTTTTACATATATCAATAAAAAAGCATAGTAAGTCATTGTTTTTAAAGACTTAACTAAGTACTTCCCAAACTAGGGTTGTCTCTTCTGACCATTGTCATTATTTCCCTGCAACATAATCTTTTGATTACTGTTGACATCAATATACCCTATTTTCCATGGTATAATCTGCATCGGTGTATTGCCTGCACAGCAGCAACATTCCAGCCTCACATCAATGTGTGTAGGAATTGCATTATTTTACCCTGTGATCTCTCACTTCCCTCTAGCAAAGTGTATGCCTATAGCTTGCATTGATGGTGCTGGAAGTTGGGATTACAAGAATTTGTCCCCTAGTTAATGGGGTCACACTAAGAAAAAAAATTGTGAGCTGTTGACTTAACTAATAGTTGTTTCTTAGCTCCTTTAAACCCTTTTGTGTTCCAGATTTGATGAATTTCATAGCATTTAGGGACCATTCAGTTTTTCATTTTTAAAAAAACTTGGTTTATTTGTCAGCGTTACAGTAAAGCTTTTTTTTGTTTTTTTTTTTCTTTTTGACAAGGTAGGCAATCAAGATCTGTTCATAAATATTTTGACTTCATGAATGTTCTTCACACACAGCTGTTTAGCAATGGATTCAAATGACATGCTTATTTGTTGGGCTCTGAAGGTTTGGACTGTGGTTGATATCTGTTCAGTAGCATGTGGATTCTCTTGTGCCTATGTAGTAGCCTGTTCTTCATGAATTTTCTCCCATTTTTAATCAGAAGACTTCTAGTAGTGTTCTCCAGGTCCATTATGCTCTATGGACATGAGGGTGCTAGTTTCACCAGCAAATCATTTTTTTTTATATATTTAAAGTACAAGTTTCTTTTTTACCTAAGCAATTTTTAAGTGAATTATCTCTGCAGACCAGATAGTAGTGGGACAGTCTGGAAAGGTCAAACACTTTTTTTTCCAAATGTTCTGTGAACTCTCTTTGTTGCTAGTTTCAATTTCCAAAAGAATTGACTTTGTTTTCATGCTGACCATGTGATTATGGGTGGATAGTTGTCTGATGCCATTGTATAGGTTTTGAAACTCTAACAAGATTGTTGAAGCAAGTATCAGAAGTAAATAATCTAGCAGTAGGTAGTATTATTTTTTTCTTTAAATTAAGGCAAGTTTAAATACATTAATACTACCACTTTGTGGCTGTTTAATGTGGTTAAGGCTGTCTTCTCATTTTCATCAGTGGATCTATTTGTACTACATTACTTTGTATTTAGAAATCTATTTTTTTGTGTGTTGGTATGTTGCAGGCTCAGCTGATTGCACAGTCAATAGGTCAAGCCTTCCAGGTGGCATACATGGAATTCCTTAAGGCCAATGGCATTGAAGACCCTGGCCTCATCAAGGAAATGGACTATCAGGATGTCCTTAACCAGCAAGAGATCTGTGGTGAAGAACTCAGTCGGTTTACTAATAAGGACTACCATAGAGAGGTAATGCTTTCATCTGTTCCTCTATGCAAGCTGTTATTCCATTAAATAATGACTTCATAGATGGGGTGTTAACTATAGTGGAATCAAGTGTAAAAGTTTGATTTCATAGCCTCAGTATTTTTGGTAACTGGACATATGTGAAATAAAACATGCACATTCAGTAGAATTCCATTCTCTAATTTGGCTTTTCTCAGATGTCATTTACTGTATTCCAATGGATCATTATTTGCTAGCTCGCTCGCTTGCTCTAGCTAAAGAATTTTTTTTTTAAACTGAAAGATTAATTTTAGTTCCCAACGAAATGGTTTGCAAATACTGTATATTCAAAATCTTTTCTATTCCTTTTTTAAAATGTTATCAAATTGTTATAGTGACCATGTGCTATCATTTATGCAAAGATGATAGGGGATCAGTCAAGTCAGACTCATGTGATTTTTCTCTTAAGGATAGGTATAAAACTTTGCTTTGTCTCCATACAATAAAGGATTGCTTCTCTCATCAATTTTAACCAGTGCTTATCTCCCTTTAATTTGTGGAAATTAACAAAATTACCTGTTACAAGTGAGAATGTTAAATTTAAATAAAAATTATTTTTAAAAAACTTTAACTTTTGTGTCATAGCACTGTTAAAGATTGTGGCTATTATTATTAACATTTTCCATAGGTAATGCATTAGACTGCATTTCCTTTCTTTTAACTCTCATTATTAGAATTTTTCTTTTTTTGAAGATCATTTTTCTTTTGCTAGCTGCAGGTAATATCTTGTTTTTTTTAGAAGTTTCTTGGAACCTGGAATATATCAAATTAAAAGTAAAATAATTCTTGAACTACAGTATTTTGTGGAATCACTATTTAAAAAAAAAAAAGATTTGAATTATTGGATTTGTTTTATTGCATATAATTCCTGGAATGTTTGCAGTCTTCATGCATTTACAGTAACAGAAAAATCAGAAATATAAAATCTAACCAGTTTGAAATTTAAACTTTTTTTGAAGGGGGGATTTGAGAGAGAATTTCAACATAAGTAGCTGTATGGACCCCTAGTTAAAATGTTGTCAGCATGCTTTTTGATAGAAATAAATGTTAGCAGCAGAATTACAATAAAAGAAATACATTACTAACATTGTTGGTTAATAGTGGTAATGTAAGTTAATTTTTAAATTGTATTGATAAACAGCAAAGAAAAATAAGATTCTGGATGTCATTACCTAGGAAATTCAAATCTGATTGGAAAATGATGCTAAAATTTCATTTAGCAGAGCAAGAATATTGATTCTGTCTAAAAGAGTTCCCTCTCTATGTTTCTAAACCCATTCACCTTTTTTTAAAAAAAACTTTTGGTTCTTCCTCTTTGGCTAATTTCAAAAGATGAAAAATTAAAGCAGATTTCACATTTCACTCAGTTGTTTGAAAAAAAAACAACCCATGCATTTAATATTCTCAGAATGCTGAATGATGCTTTAAGTTGTAGCCTAAAAAGTCTTGAAGTTTTCATAAATGAATTCTTTTTTGTGGGTGGTCTCCTTAGTGGATTTGAAGGTGATTTGAGTAGTAGTATGCATACCTTAACTTGGTACATGTAAACTGATCAGTTTGTGGAAATCAGTAGAATTAGCTGGAAAGATAAAGATGTTGGGCAGAGGAAGCAATGCAGAAAGTTAGTATCAATCTTTTGCCCAGGTAGATGAATTATGGTCAAATGCAAGAAAAATGCTGATTTCAGCCTTTTGACCAGTTCTCAGAGCCAGGTTTGTAGCAATCACATTTTCTAATTTTTAACTTGACTCTCTATGGATTGGTTTTAATTTTGTAAGAAAAGCCACTTTGCTTGGGGGACAATTTTGCAAAGCTGCTAGATTTGTTACAGTGTCTCCATTAAAAGGAAGTGTAATGTTTTCTTGAGTTATATCCAAGTCCAAGTTAGATGGAACTAACAAAATTTTAAAACAAACAAACAAACAAGAAAAAGTTAACCCATTCTTTTGAGTTTTTTGTTAGGAGATATTGTAATAGCATTTCAATGTTTGTATTAGATTCCAAATGGTTTTATAGTCTGAAATTTGTATAGATATTTCATTCTTAACCCATCCCTGTTACCATTTGATTTTATCTTAAATACATATGTCCTTTAAGAAGAATTTTCACCCATTTCTAAGATGAATTTATCTTTAAAAGCTATGGTTTCTCTGAGTGCTACTGTTTTCTCAAATGATTATTATTTGTATTAATATTTATAGGGCTTCTGAACTAAGCATCCTTAATATAGTAATTTGTTGAGGTGCAACTATAAAATAATAGGCAGTAAACTACAATGCCTACACACTTTTCAGTATTGTATTGACAAAATGAAATTATTTTAACACAAAAATACATAAATGATGAATAAAAAGCAAAGCAAATGTTTAAACATTGTTAGGCTGGTGTGATAAATATGGCTAACTATGTATGTATAAAACATGTTTTAATGTTTATTTTCAAGTTACCTATTTAACACACTAAATATCTATATAAAGTTAATGGGAATTAACTTGTGATTTTCAATTAAATATTTATAGTACATTCAAAATTTATCTTCATTTTTATCAAGATTTAAAAGAATATTTCAATTATTGAACTGGAATTTAATTTATTATAGGCATTACATTTTTAAATACAAGTAGTAGTTAGTTTGTATGTGTATGTACATTGGTGGTCGTCGTCATTGAAAATGAAGAGGGGAATATTTTGATCAGAGTTAAAGCAAACTAACTTTGTGTTTTATCATGCATTTGGTATGTATTCTATAAAAACAGTCCTTAGTGATAATATTCCTATAACTATATGCACTAATTTGATAAATTATTATATATGAAACATAGAGGTATTTTATTTTATTAGTCAGTCCGCAATCATGTCTGCCAGTTTATATTCTACTGTCTGTCTCAGGAAAATTAAGATAAATCTCAGATCTCATCTAACTAACAAGCATCTGGCAGAGCTGGTATCTGCTGCTACTTCACTTGTGCCAGATTTCAGTGCCATAGCTTGAAATGTTTATGCCAAGCAGTCCAACTGCAAACCATATCAAGTATATATCAACTATCTTTATTATTTGTTTTACTTCTGCAATATTTATCTCCTAAACACAACAATTATTAATAAAGTTGTTATATTTAATATTAATATTTGATTTGCTTTGCATTATTATGCATTGAGTGTGTATATGGTAATAGTATGGTATTAATTATTTGTTTAATTGTTTTGTGTATATATTTTTTATGAGAATTATGCAATAAGGAATAAAATTACTTAATTCTAAGGGAAATTGCCTATATGTGTGATATATTTGTGTGTGTCCATGTCTATTACAGCTAAGGGTTAAAGTCAAACCTATTCTTTATTAATCTGTAGCCAAGTATAAACATTGGTTTTTCTGGATATGTGGCATATGATAAAGGTTTGGTTGTTCACCTGGGCCTATAACAAGACACAGATTTATGAGTGTGGTCAGGTTAATATGACATGGCACAATATATATATATATGTGTATGTGTACATATCTCTGTATTTCAAGTGGCTTATCTGCAGTCATGTTTTGCACATAATAATTGGTGTTTAGCAAAACTGAAATATATATTTCTGGATGTTTTTCCTTCAAAATACATTAGACCATGCTGAAACTTTACTAGATATTTAAATATGATCACTATTTTAAATATCTGTAGTGACTTCTAAGAATTTATGACTGCTCAAATGCATAGACTTTTTTAACAAAAAAAACTTTTGCTAGATCTTTCCTCTAACATGTAAACATGTCTAGTTTAGATAACTAGAGACATCAAAGAATGCCCAAATACTAAAACCTTTTAATTATTTTGAAAACCTCTATCATATCTTCTATTTCTCATTTAAACTATGTAAACCTAATTTTCATTTAAACAGTCTCTACAGGATGTGAAACGGATAGTATTAAAATAATTATATTAATGGTTGGATACCTCATAATATAAAATATGTAGTGTTAGATTGTATTAGAAATGATTCCCCTAGAATCCTTTGTGTATGGATCAGACAACTAAATGTGAAAAAAAGTTGATGGATTATGTTTATGAATGGAAAGTAAATACCTTTAAAAAGCTGGTTTCTTGAATCAAAAATGGCTAAATCAGGGAATTTAGTACTATGAAACAAAATTTTTTCTGATTTTTTTTTTTTTTTTGCTGGAACCTTGCATAAGCTACAATGAGTTGTTATTTCTCCTTGATAATAAGTAAATGAAGCTATACATTAGTACAGATGAATGTAAATTAACATTGAACCACGAATGGCAATTGACCAAGGTGCTATGAAACTTTTTAAAGAAGTTGTTATCCTTAATTGAAAAGCCAGAAGAATGAGGTGTGTTAATATACACTTGCTGTCACTTCTATACCTGATAAAAGTTTGGTGAATTTTTTCAAAATGATAGCCATGTTGTGTAAATCCACAAGAAATTGGAAGGTGGCCTAAGAGATATTTCCCCATTCATTCATTAATATTTTATGCAATGTATGGAGTGAGGTAGGCAGAGGATTGTGGTGGCAAAAATACTCAATTGTAGTCATAGTTCTAAAATCATGACCAGACAATGTGACCACAATGGATGGAACCATTGCCATCTTGGAAGTAGCTGTCACCATAGGGTACACATGAGGCATTGCTGGATATATTTGATTGGAAATGATGTTGAGGTATGCTTTGACATTCATTTTGCATTCTAAAAGAATTAAGGGGTCCAGCATAGGCTAGTAGAGTATGTCCCAAACCATGGCTTAACCACCAGAGCCCCAGACAATTAGAACCACACAAAAGTGGTCAAATGATTTGTTTGGCTTACTCCAAATCTGTCATCTCCTATCTCTATTAAAATAAAGGTTAAAACATGACTCATTAAACCACATCACTTTTTGCCAGTTTTCTTTAGACCAGTGTCTGAGCTGGTATACATAACACAAGGTGTCTTATAATGTTGGTAACTGTAATTACTGGTTTGAGGAATAGTCTCCTATTGTCATAGTCCATTTGTTTCAATGTTATTTGCAAGGCACAGCTGGAGATGGGTGTAGATTGCCCTTCATTGAATATCTCTAATTGATTCATTGTTTGATGAAGGTTGGACTCTATCCTGTCTAATCTTCTTTCTTTTCTCTTTTGTCATTACTTGTATGTAGCCACAATTTCCCTCTCAGCAGACATTTTCTTCACCCTTTGTTATTGCTGATAAACTCAGCTATGCCTTTTAGAGCAGTCTATCATTGAAACTCTTGGCACCTGTTAGATGTGCACCCACTATCAAGTCTCTTTCGAGTGTTATAATGTCTTTGTTTTTCTCCATATTTGATAGATTTTGATTATGTCCAAGTCTAAAAGAATACATATGTCCTAATAAAGTAAGTAGCCAGCAGAGTTGACTTAAATTAGCAAGATCCAGTAAACTTTGATTTGTTACTTATATTTGGAACCTTAAAGCATCGTATTAAAAAACTAATTCTGTTCAATAGATATAGAATATTGGTAGATATCCTTAAGAATTTATCTTATGGGAGGTCCAGGTTTGGAAGAAAGAAAGGGGATTCTTTTACAAATAATTTGTTTGCATTAACCTTTAGTGAATTTTCCCAGATTGTTGGTGCAGAAGCATTGATGATTTGTAGCATTGCACACAGAAAGAGCTATCTTTGTTTTATTGGCACATAAGAACCTTTGCCACTAGTAGAAAGTATCTTAGCTGACTTTGCAGAAAAACTGCTTGCATCAATTGACAAGTAGATGTACCTTACTGAGAAATCACATTAGGCACTTTGTCTAAGCAGGCTGATGGCCCTGTGCAATGGATTTGTGCTTCATTTGTTTCTGACTTGTTACATTATCAATAGCACTCCTGTTTTTGTTTGTTTTTATTTTCCTATATTCATTGTCAGTCATAGAAATTTGATATTCTTCAGAAATCTTGGTCTAGATAAACAAAGATCTTCAATGGTGATCATGCTTCCCTGTTTCTCATCACCAAGTCTAAATTTCACTCTTTGATACATGGAATAGAAATAATTTCACACTCTTAAGTATTGAAGCAGGCACACTTAGAATTTTTGAGCTGGCATTAGAATCGATTAAATATAATTTGGTGCAAGTCTGGACACACCAGTTTTAAAAGAAAAGAAAAGTAATGTTTCCTGGTTTTGTTGGGTTCCTCTTGCTTTGGGCTGTATCTTTTCTCCAAATCTTTTTGCTCTGAAAGTGCTCTGTTTTGCTGCTTCTGGAAAATTAATATCATTCTTACAGCCACCAGTATATTAGCAAGGTGGGCAGAGATGGTCTTAGATCTTTGAGCACAAGTTGGTGTCTGATAAAAGAGAGAACCACCATCGCCTCATTTTTTCCCACAGTAGCCGTCTTTACTGTTACTGTGGAGGCTGAAAAGAGGAGAGCGCCTCTTAAAGAAATCTGTTCTTTCCTCGGCGATTGGAGTGGTTATTTAAGGAAAGGAAAAAACCCACAAAACTCAAACTTTTGTTTCCCAGGATTTTAATCTAGACTTAAAGAAACAACCATCTACCTGCTTAAGTGGATCTTCATCCACAGTTTTAATTGGCTAAAAAATACAAATGATTTTCTATTATTTTAAAACGTATGTAGTTAATTTTTTTCTATACTTATAATGTCAATTATTTAGATGAGCACTAAAATTCTCTTTCAAATGTGGATATCTGAGCCAGGAAGTTGTTGCTAGTTGTTTAGGAAAGCAAAGTACAACAACAACAAAAAAATGTTATCCAAAACTGCCGGTGTAGAAATCAAATGTTCTGTGAGAATGTGGCTTGGTTGTGTTAGTTCTGCATTACTGTTTGTTTTGAGAACTTGGTGTTGGTGTAGGATTATAAATTTAAAGAAAACTGAAATTATTTTTTTTTTTTCAAAAGAAATATAAGTTCTTGATAAGGAGATCTAATCAAATTTAGTTTGTTTTTTTTAAAACCAGGGAATGCAGTAGGTATACTTTTCCTTCTTTAAACCCCATTTGTTGAAATGCATGCAAAGCATCCACCATAACAAATTCCCTTGTTTCAGATTGCTAAACAAAGTGGGTCAGAACAGGGGGCAGAGGTAAGCCACATGCCTGCTAGAACTTTTCATTTTTAGACCTGGGAAGAAATTGTGCCAAGGTAGTAATGAGTGGTTGGTCTTAACCAAGATTCAAACTCAGGTCCTCAATATTAGCAGTCCAGCAGACTACCATTGGATTAACATAATATTTAATTATTATTATTATCCTTAAAGTTCTAAAACTTAATGATTTGTATGTGCGTGATTCATGCAACATCTAATTTTTGTTGAATTCTTATGGCCAATAGTAGGGTATAGCATAGAAATAATAAAAATCATCTCTTCCTGAGGATGACGACAAGAGGTTTTCAAAACAGCATAAATTTAGAGATTACTGTAGTTCTGATGAAAATAACCTCATTGCTTCTTGGTATGTGAGATTTTTAATTTAATGAAATTGTTTGTTTTTTTTTAATCAGGTTTCAAAGATGGCAATGCTTAATTTTTATTTTAAAACAGCTGTGTTTTCTGATATGAAGTTGGTAACTTATATTGCAAAAAGTTCTCATATCGCTATTCAAATTGTTTTAGAAGATTGCATGAGTGAGGAAAATCTTACCAATTGTTTAGAAAAGTTAAGACAGTTCTAATGCATAATTTATCTGAGTTGCATCCCCTTAAGTATGCAGTTCCATATTAACAGAAAACAAACCTCCAAAAAAATCATGAAATGAGATAGCCAGACATGCTCCTACCAAAATGTCCAATCATTTATTTACTTGTTCGTTTGTTTGTATTAATAGATATTGGGAAGAGGCTGTTAAACCTTTGGTGTAGATCTTTGATGTTCCAACTATGAAAATAAAATTCACAATTGCTTGTCTGTAAAAGACATGAAAGCCAAAAGTTTAAACCACATTGGTCTCTAATGAGCTGTTTTCAGTTTCTCCCTGATATCAGTTGTATTGTTTTTGTTTGTTTAGTCAGTCTCTGGAGAAATTTTTTAACACTTCATTGAACAAATGAATCTAATTACTAGTAAGTTTGGTTGGAGTGAAAGCTGCTGAATGCTCCTATTACGTACGAGTGTGGTTGAGTTACCATAACTCATTAGTGGGCTCTTGTTTCTTACAATTAAGCGGATTGACACAACTGCTCGTGTATTCATGAGGATATTGATTGTGAAGTCATTAGGTTATGGCAATCATTAGTGTTAGTTTTATATGAACAGTGTGGACTTGGTTGTTTTTGAAAGACCTTGTATAATTGTATAAATATATATATATATATAACTATTTATACATAGTAATAATAATCATAAAGCAAAAAGGCCTGGAGGAAGATGGAAAAAACAAATATTAATATTATTATCTCATACTTTTATTTTGTAATAAGATTACTAAGAGAGTTCTTTTCACCCTAAATACTAAAGTTGTATTATTATATTCTTTCTTATAAGACTTATTGGCATAGATCATATATTGGTTGAATTGAGCCACTTTTGAACCCTGGTTAGACTAAGATACAGGAAAAAGTCATTAAGTTTAATACTTTTAGAAAATTCAATTCCAAACTTTAGAATAGGTGTGTCACTGTCTTATAACAGTCAAAAGATAAAGCTTTTTTGTTGTCAGAATACATGGAAAGTGAGACCACCAACATCAGTATTATCTTCTTCATTTTCTGAAATTGTGGTACTTACTCTTTCAGAAATAGACTATAGGCATGGAACTGCTAAACAACAACTATTTTAATTGTGTGGAAATGAGAACAAAATATTAATTGCAACACTAAACTAGGCACACGTGTGTGAATGACAATACGAAGTGCATATACATTTTGCCTTAAGTCACTTACATGCCTAAGATATTACAAGCTTTATTTTACTCATTGCTTGTCAACATTAATGTATTTCAAGACCACTCATTTTCACATTTTATTTTCTTTTATTTTTTCCCAGGCATTTATCAGTATTTATTAAAACAACAAAGAATCAGTGCAATAAAATGGGTAAATATTGAGTTTGTTTTGGAGGACAAAAAAAAGGGGGGAGCAAACTAAAGCTTTGATTAACAGAATCTCATGATTTGTTGTATAATTAAAAATTACCTTAAAACAATATATGCCACCTCAGAGTTTAAGAAAAAAACAATGTCTAATGTAAAATACATGAGCTGTATTTAGACACTAACTGACTTAGTATAATTTCGAGAAGTCCTGCATAGCATAGGCCTGCAGCGGCAACAGGATTTTTAAGTGTCCTTTCCAAGACTCATTCTCCTGCAGTCTTGTATGTAGCCAAATTTTGAAATGATTCTCTGTACATCAGCTGAGCCAGTGGGACACTGAGGATGAAAGAAGTGGTGTAACTCAAAATTGGAAAGTCAGTGCAGTGGATTTTCCAGAATTCAAGTGATGATACAATTTTCCAGGGCTAGCATTGCTATGCACACCCGGAATTTTCTTTCCAGTTTAGCAGTTTCTTCATGAGGAGCCAGAAAGGGGGAAATGATATGAGCATTATCTGTGAATTTATTAGGAGAAGCTACACTTTTGCTTTAAGGATCAGACAACAATGACTTTCAAGAATGATGATTCATTATGAAAAGCTTCAGAAGACATATTGCAAATGACAGTAACCTTCTACTTATTTGTTAACTCTTCATGAAAACTTTAGAAAACATTTTTGAGTGTTTCCTGCTCAGTGACTAGCAACATGGACATGAAAACATTGTTTTTTACTGGAATCTCCCCAGACATGCTTTTGTGAAAATGTTCTGCAGTGATATTGTTAACTGGAATGCCATATATCTCTGTATTAGAGAATGTTGTACATACTGAACAACAGGATTCCAGTTTTTTTAGCTTTGTGCAATGGTTGAAGTGCTTTGATGATAAATTTGAGGTTTTTTTTTTTATGAAGGCTTTGCTGAGTTTCTTGCATAGCTGCTTAAGTTTTCAGTTTTTGTGATCTAAAAGTTGCATTAGGACACCCCGTGCCTTTTGAACACTCACTGCAGCCAAATACAGACTGAACCATCTCATTGGTACAACAGCAATTGGAATGCTGCACATCCCTCTCTGATGATTATTACTAGAGTTATTTAATTTGTAAAGATAGATTCAGTGTTTCTTATCCTAAGACACTTAAATAAAGTTTTGTTACCATTTGTTTGTTATATTGTACAATCTTAATCTTTCCCATTGTAAACCTAGCATTAGTACCAGTAAATTTGGTAATATATTTTGCGATTCCAAATTCAGTGAATTTATATGTACATGCTGAAAATTAATAGGTCTTAGAAACAAGCCATCAGGAACCATAACTAGTGACATTCATAATTTTAATATAATAGATCACTTATCCACAACAAAAATCATCACTTAGCAGCTTTCAGATTTCTTTAACTGAACAGGTATGTGAAACTAACAAAAGTTTTTGTTGAAGGTCAAGATGAGGTACTTTTGTTTTGGTACTCCAGTAAATCTGTGATGCATTTGAGAACCTTTAAAAATGTAATGGTCTTTTTAGGCAGAAGGCCATCAGGAATATTTTTATTTGTGAGCATCTTTAATTGTTCTTTCAAGCATTTTCATCTGCAATTAAAATGAAGTAAACAGGCTAAATAACAGATTTTGTCTTTAAATGTAAAGAAGCACTAATCTTCTTCCACAATGATGGAGTTTTTCTGTTGCATATTAATGCCTGAAATAATCATTCCTTAACGGCAACATATCTGATGAATCTAGCATGTTTGTTTTTTTTTTTAATTAAAAATTTTCCAATTATGTTTTTTGCTGTTTCATTTGTAAACTCGAGATCATCACAATTATTAACTGGTAATCTTTCCACTTCAGGGGCTGACATAAAAATATATTGAAAACATTTTTCGGTGTGTTATCCTTGTACTTTAAAAGAAAATTGTAAAAGGATAAATTAAACATATCGCAAATATATTTTGAAGTAAGAATAAATTACAGATGTAGTAGTATTTTAGCATAGGGATCTTATCAATTAAAAACAACAACAAAATTTTGTAACTTGGAGATTCATGATAAAATTGATAATTTTAAATAATAGTACTTTGATTACAATTTGTTTTAGATTAGCTTAGTTAATGCATAGGTTAGAAGACCTCTATCATTACTTTACGCATAGGCTGACAGTATCTGCTAGTTAATTTAATTACATTGTTTTTTTTTTTTACATTTTAGCTTTATTTTATTTAAATTAAATTTCTAGTGTATATTATAAGCCATTTTAAAAGTATTTTTTATTTGTTTTAAATATGCAGTAGTTATTCTCAAAATATCAAGTCCAGTTTCTTTTGAAAAAAAACTTACTTTTTTATAATGTGAGAACATTGCTGTAGAAGCAATCACACATACCATGGTGTCTGCACTAAGGGATTTACTCAATTCAAAGGATTGTAGGTGTCAAAACTATTAAGGTTCAAGCAATATGACCAACCAAGAGCAGGATCTAACAGGCAGATTCACTGTTGTAGAAGGAGCGTACATACATTGACCTAAACTTTGTTCTCTGCCATATGCAGGATCATTTCAATGCAGTACATGGTGGGAAACCTGTGATTCCTAGGCAAGTTTTCAAGTATACCCAGTGCATTTGTTCCTTGGAACATTGCTAAGTGAAAACAGCCGAAATCCCAATCAAGCTACTTTCAAAAGTAAGCTTACAATAAATCTGATGAAGTGGATGGACAAGCATATTTCACTAGAGGATCTGAACAACAAGTATAAGCCTGTGTTGATGATTCTGCAAAACGTATATTAGTAGTTAAGAGTGGGATAACAAAGCATAATGTTGAAGTCGAGGGTTATGTAAGACCATAGCTTCTAGTGACTTTGTACACCTCTAAGACTACTTGATACCTTCTGGAGTTTACCAAAGAACTTAGCTTAATATTATGTCAACCAACTATTGTTATTTTTTTAACTGGTGAAGTTGGCACTTCAGAAGGAGAAAAAGTGGCAAGGTAGTGTATACCATTTATCAGACAATGAAGAACAAAGCCTTATCTGGTGAGCAAGTAAAAAAATCCAGGGACTTAGAGCTGCCAGAAATTGAGGAACAATGTAGAGTGAATCAGCTGATTCCTACTATTAGTGGTCAGTATTTTTGCAGAAGCTAGACAGCATGCTTCACTTCAAGAAATGACAGGTTTGATGAAATAGTCCAAACTGTTCTGTTGGAGTTTTGCTTGTTACCATCAACTTTTAACCAGCTTACATGAAAAAATGTGCAGCAATTCATGGATTTTCATCACCAGCAACAATCTAGCTTACACTGCAACACGAGTCAGTAACTCCTGGTAGATTTCCAAACATAGGTATAATGCTTCTGGCAATGTTGCTGGTTCCAGTTAGTAGTGGCAGTGTGGAAAAGGGAAATTCAGTCTTGAAGTATATGAAGACAGCTAGACAAAGTCAAATGTCAAAAAAAAAAAAAACAGATTTAATGCACTTTGACTTTTGTTTCTCCATGGAGAGATAGAAATAAACATAGACATGATTGTTAACAGTTTTGCCAAGATGTATGCAACTACAAAATTCTTTTAATCAAGATAGTATTATAAAATTAGTATCTCATTTGTAGTTTAGTAGTCTAATGTTTTTCAATTATTTACTTTTTATAAAATAAAAATTTATAAGTTAAATGCATTTTGTTGTAATGTAAATAAGGAAGTTACACACTGATCCAAAAATGCATTAATTTATATGATATAATCAAAAGAAAAAGAAGACAAGTCACAAAAATGCTCTTTTATGTTAAAAAAAAAAAAAAATTGTCATTGGCCATTTCCACCCCAGATTGCAATGTGTTTGGGAAGTATACCCTCTTCCCTAATGTCTAGATATACCACTATGTATGTTCAAGTACAGCAATGCTATTTTAGCCAGATTTCATTTAAACATCCCTAGTAAGTTTGTTTGTGAGTGTACAATTGGTTGCCTTTTTTTTTAAAGACAGTTAATTTAATAATCATTTAAGACTCCATATGAATGAGAAAAGATGAGATAAGGTGCTGTAAAGATAGTTACTACACATGGTAATAAATGAGATGAAATGAGAATACCATTCCACAGACAGATAGGCTGCCTTCAGAGAAGTCAGTTTTTAAATAAATAAGAAAAAACATTTTCCCAAGATTGGTGGGTAACAGACTAGCAATGTCTTTCTGATCAAATTATAACAGTCTTTGAATAATTCTCAACTCTTAGATTATATACAGTTGTACACTAATTATGAACTATGTGAAATTGGGGTTCCATGAAGCATTTCTTTTTTATATATATATAAGTGATCACCTATTAGATTGTTGAGAATTATTTTGATTTCCACAAATGTTTGTTGGAAAGAATGGGTGAAAAGGGGGTTAATTTTTGTTGGATCAATCTTTGAATGTTGACTATTTTCTTTCTGGAATCCATCTGTTTTATCAGTTATCAACTGAGCATCAGTTAGAGATGCTGCCAAAGACGACGAAAAAAGAAACACTAAAAATTGATGAACTAAACTACTATGAGAACCAGAAATTTAGAAGGATTGCTGCTTATCTATTAACAGTCAGGATCTAGCTTGAAGAGAATTTTTTTGTTTTTTGAGGAAAAGGTAAAAATGGTAATTGTGGATAATAATTTACTCTATTATATAGGGTCAGATTTTTTTGTTTTATGACAGTCAAAGCCTGAACTTTCTAGACATAACCATCAAAATTTGAACAGATCTATTTATCTCTAATCTTCCCTTTTTTTTTCTCACGAAGTTGGTTTTTGGCAGTAGTGCAAAACTCTAAACAAAGAAGGAGAGGGGTCCAACGACACTGCAAACCTGCAGCTTAATTTGGCGGCTCATTTATAGCTAACTTAACATTTGAGGTCTGATCTGTCCATCATTTGAACAGAAGGTGTTTTTATCTGCTTTCAGAAACATTGCGATTCAGTAAGCATCAGCATCAACCTAAAAACTGGATTTTTGTTGCTCTCAGTACAAAACTTAAATATCTCTGTTTATTTTATTTTTTAAATTATTCTTAGTTTTATTCATTAGTTATTTACTGATGTATGGTTCCAGTTATTAATAGCTTAAGAACTCAATTCGAAAAATAGTTTTTTTAAAAAAAAATGAGATGAAAAGGGAAATGCACAGGAGACTTAGAGGTTTAAGATGTGTTGAAATATTTTTTTCTGGCGATACCTTTGATAATAGTAACACACTATTTGATTTTTGTTTTTTTTTTTTTTTTCATTTGAATGTCAGAGGATGCATGCCCACTAATTAGTATAGCAAAACCATGGCAACACTATTTTTTCGTGAATAACAGTAATGAAAATGAAAAGAGTCTAGTGGAAAATAGGAGAAGCTTCACCCGGCATGAGCGTATTAATTTCTGACTGATTGTGCTTTATTTCACTGTTCTTCAATGAAGGCTGCCAAAGGAAATTGAAAATCTCAGTTAGAGTCTGGGTAAATCACCTGTCATTGATAGGAAGAGCAGTTTGTCAGAGGAAAAAGGAAGTGGAATTTTGAAAAAAAACAATATGGAATCACTTTATCAAAGTAGTTTCGCATCAAAGAAGAGAGTTGGTATCTTAACCCTTTCCAAATGATCCATTGAAATCCAATACGAAATGCATAAATCTGAAAAAAAAAAAAACTTTTTTTTTTTAACTTTCATATTAGATTTTTTGAGGCTACGTTATGTTACTCAGATGAATAAAGGTAAGATGTGTTCCAACAAAAGAAAAAAAAAATAGCTGAATTGTTAAACAGAAATATAGTACACACTTTAACAGATATGTTTTGTTTTTTTTGGTATATTCTAATTTTTTTTGTTAGAATGGAATTATGTTTTTATGTTCTTCTGTCATTCTACTCTTAGCAGATATCTACCACTGTAAGGATTATAGCATTCCTCTTTCTCTCAGCTTTCGTGTTTGGAAAATGATTCATAAGCAATCACTTTTTTAGATCAATGTGTAATGAACTTGGCTGGTCAGCCCTCTTTCTCTCTATCTGTAAACCCTAATATACACCAGGACCTCTAAGTCAACCAGGGAGCACCAACCACAAAAAGAATTAAACTCACGTCACTGTTATGAGGAGTGAACATCATAATCCCTATGCACTTCAACATTCATAACAACAAGTTAAATGTATCACTACTCTAAAAAGGTGATGTTACTCAAGATTTGGTAACCACACTGGTTATGCACCATGATCATGATAAAATGTTTTAAGAAAGACAGATAACTAAGCAATTAACAGCAGGGTTTTTTTTTTAAATAAAGGTCAGTGTGCAAGTAAGTGATCACATTAAATTTCCTGGCTTAGAAGGTAACCATGTTTGTAGAGCATATACATCATTACTTTCCTTTCTAAAAATTTTTAATAAACTCAGCAATATTTAAATAACTTTGTCAGAATTTGTGGTATCAACTGAAATTTGAAAGTTACTGTTTGTTTGTTTTGTTTTTCCCCCCAGTTTGGCAGTCTGTGAGTTTAGAGATTTAGAAGAAGAGTTATTTTGTTGACTTTACTGGATTTGTTTTGTTTTCAGGTGATAGTACCAAAATTAAAAGGAGAACCCATTGGTGTTGTGATTGTGGAGTCAGGCTGGGGTTCAATGGTACCTACTGTTGTGCTGGCTAACATGTCTCCAAATGGTCCAGCAGCAAGATGTGGTCATCTGAACATTGGCGACCAGATCATCTCCATTAATGGGGTCAGCATGGTGGGATTACCACTGTCCACTTGCCAAACATACATTAAGGTAAGAGCATTACTCTATAAATCACACTTGCTCAACAGAAGTGGACTTTTAACAGTCTCTCTCAGGAAATCATGAAAGTTTAAAGTCAAAAACTTACTCAGCTCATGAAAATTTTAACTGGATTCTAAAATAATATTAATTTTTTTTGATTTTATAATCTATAAAATTAATCAAACGGTTAACATTTTTGGAATTAAGATCTTTGCATATGCACTACATCAGTGAGCAGCAGCAGCATCACATTTGCTGGGACGATCTATTTTTTGCTAGGACGCAGATGCAACACATTTCCAATAAGGTACTATATTTTGCTTTTCAGTACTTCTTATCACTTATATGTCACAGCTACAGTATTGAGCAGGTGCAGCAGTAGTAGTAGTAGTAGGGTAATAAATTCTATAACTCTGGGGACACTTGCTATTGCTTCACACTCTGTGTATATTAAATAAAGCAGAGAGAAGATACTTTGTGTAGGTCACTGATGAAAGAGACAATCCACTTTATGCTGAAGATTGCTGGGGTATTGTTGTTTATGCTGTACTTTGAAGCAGCATCAAAGCTGATCTCAATTTCCAGTATTTAGAGGTTGCAGCTGAGACTGATAAATCTGACATTAACTAGCATTAACACAAACACAAGATATTCATAAGATACAAAATTGCTTCTGTATGGAAGCATTTTTAACCTAATTAACAGTATAAACAACAACTTTTTTCTTTTCACTGGATCTACTCAAATAATAAAAGAAGAAAAGGAGCAAGCAATTTTCCAATCAGTTATCAACTTACTTGTTTAATTTTGAGAATTATAGTTAACAATTCACATAATGAAATAAGTCATTTTGTAAAATGACTGTTCCAAGTTAATTAGCCAAGGCAAGTAAACTCTGGTTTTTTGCAAATATTTTTTAAACTAACAAACATCTTTTGTTTCTTGAATTTGTGATGGCCTGAAATTTTGCAGTCATATCCAATTGTTTGGACAAAAATCTGAAATTTTATTTAATTTTTCTTATTACTTTTGTGATATTAAGTAGTATTGTGTAACTATAAAAGGTACAGATTTTTAGAAATTATTGTTGATAATTAATAAATATTAAGATTCTATTTTACTTTCAAAACTTAAACAAAGAGGTTGTCTTTGTCCTTATATCATCTCATTTAATTAGGTTAATGGTATTTCTGTTATCATGGTCTTTAGCTGCAGCAGTTCTTTGTTTTGAAGGAATTTCTGGAGATATGTTATAACTCAATTTTGGTTAAGTGGCGAAAGAAGAGGTACCATGAGTTTGCTGGCAAGTTCCAGTTACACTAGGGCCTTATTTCTATCTAAGCCGTGGGTCAGAACCTGTTCAAGAACATTTCTCTTTTTTGTTAGGAAAGAGGATAATTTTTATATCTGCCAGGCACAGAACAGCTTTGGATACCAAGTTTGAATTATTTTGCTCCAGCTGCTTGACCAGAGATATTAAGTGGCTTGTGTACACAATAAATTTAATGAACAAACTACAGATTTTTTCTTCTAATATCCGCTCTTTGAATTTTGTTTAGTGAATTGGAAAAACAGAATTTGACTTTTATGTAAAATTTTTCAGCCACCTTTATCTGGTAAGTTATTTCTTGCCTATGGTTGAGTACAGATTTTTTTTACACCAGATGAATACGAGTGCAGTACATGCATAATTGCTTTGCTGAGTAAAAGAAGAAAACTGGTTTCTCAGTTAACAGCTGCACGTTAATTTCCTGTCTCACTAACAGTCTGTGAATCTAAATTCAGAACTTATTAATACTGCAGCAATGCACATTTTCTTTTCTATGAAAAAAAAAAAATAAATGAAAACAGAAGGACTAGCAAAATAATGTAGGGAACTGAAGCAAAGTAGGAGATCAAGAAGCCTTGTTTGTTCAAGTACTAGACCAAGATGATTGATAGAAAAATCAAAAACAGATAATTGCAATAAGCAATTTGTAATTTTGTAGTCTTTCCCTAATTTGAACTTCTTACCATAAAAAGCTCAGTGCTTGCTGTTGCCTTTTCTATATCTTTAATTAAAATGAGTACTGTATGTAAAAAGTTAATTGGAGTGGATTAATGTTTGAGCAGATAAAGTATATTTTGACTCTTTATGACCATGAAGTTTTGTCACTGCTCTGCTCTTGCTCGGTCTTCTCTATTCATCTCTCTGACTGATCCTTGAGCAGTGTTTAGAATGTTCAGGAATGTTTTTAAACATTGTGGTGGTTTGGTCTCCATAGATAGCTGGCATAATGGTCGGTGAGATCACGTATGACTAGAGGCAAAAACCAAAGAAGTATGAAAATTTGAAGAGTATCATACATTGGTATTTCAAACTTTAAAAGGATAACAGAAACTAATTGTTCACATGATAGTTTATCAAGACAATTTCTTGAGAGTAACCCTGAAACTTGCACAATTTGGATTCAAATCTAAAATTACTGATCAAAGTAAATTTTCTCCTGTTCATAGAATAGAAGATAGCTATCTTGTGTTTTTAGCTCTTTTGAAATGATAGCAGGAAAAGTGATGTTAACACTCATATGAACCCCCCCTCCATAAATCCAAATTTCGACTAAAGATTTTGTATCACTACAAATAACTAATCATAGATCAAACAATGTGCCTCTTAGTAATTGTGGTTTTTTGGAGAGAAGTGGTGTTGTAATTAAAATGCGTTTCAGAACATTCAAAAGTTTAAAGTTACTAACATTTCCATGAAATTATCGATATGAGTGAACTATACTAAAATACTTAGCGGTTTTGAAGTAAATTCAATTTGTTTTTAGCAAACTTTAGTGTTTCTTTCACTTCTATGTTTGAATAAGTGGCTTGTCTTGCTGTTAAACAGCAACAACCAAAAATTAGCTTCTTGCTTTAAGTTTATTAATTGTATTGTGAAATGTGAAGAAAAGAGTTTAATTTCAGAGTGTATTTCCGCTGCAGTTTTTTGGTTCATTAAATGAAAGATTGCCAGGTAACTCAGTAATTTGAATATTTTTAATGCCATATTGCTCTGTAGAGTTGTTTGATGAAGTCTATTACTTGTAATTCAGCAGCTGAGCATTGTCAGACTTGATTAGAGCAACACAAAGAATGGTTTATGCTTGAAACTTAAGTGCCATACTCCATGCTCAGCAGTCAAAATTTATTTGTTATTTATCTAAATTTACTGCTAGTTGTACTTAAGGAGATAAATACACAATTAAATATGTAACTGGCAGCAGTGATGTAAATGGCCAATAAAAAAATTTATAATTATTAAACACATTAAGTAAGCTTTTAGTGGGAAGTTAAAAGTTATATAAGTATATTCAGTTTTTCTTGAAGATTTGTCATCTTAAATTTTCTTTTTTTTTTAACCATTGAGATTTCTGAGAAATCTCTTGGTCAAAGGGTAAAAATTCTATACTTACAACAACATATTGAGATTCTAGGAAACATTCATTAATTTTCTCTACAAGCTAGATTTATCAAATAAAAGTCCAGTGTTCTTAAATTGCAAGCAGTTCCATATATCAGTGTTGATTCTGAGTGAGGCTTCACTGGCTTATTTAAAGAGAAATAGCAATCCAAACAGTAGAGCTTCAGCTGAAAAGATCTTGTATTGATTAGTCAAACAGGTGTGTTCTTAGTTAAAATGGCCTATTGCTTCTTGTTCTGTGTGTTAGCAAGATTGGTGTTTAATATTCAGAGGCAGATTGCATGTACATTGACTCCCAGTACTTTTGTCTGGAGAAGTTGGGGAGGGTGACTAAGTAGAAAATAATCAGCTGGTTTTGATTTGTGAGATGTGGCCCACTCATAAACATTGTTGCTGTAGGATGCTACAAATAAAAGCAAATCTCTTAAAGTAGTTTGACACTATCAAATAACTTGTGATTTTCTGAGGTGACAGTAAAATTAGACTTTGATATAATGAACATTTTAAATCAGTAGCCCATCCTAGAAAATATGTTGAAAATAAATACAACAAAATAGTAAGTAATATGTAATTTTCTTTTAATAAAATTTCCACATATCATTACTTGATATTTGTGCAGAATTTTTGACTTAGTTTTGAAAAATGTTTAAAATGTTTCTTATTAACTTTTTGGCTTGTCTTTAAGTTTTTATAATCTTTGTCTTAAATTTTCTTACATAATGAAGTCCAAGATAATATTGCCTTATTTTTATAGGCTATGTAAGGTTCAGGTATACTTTAATTGTCTACTCTATTTTCCAGGGTGCCAGACAACAGACTGTGGTCAAACTTACTGTTGTGCCTTGTCCTCCTGTGGTTGAAGTGTTAATCAAACGACCAGATGTCAAGTACCAGCTTGGTTTCAGTGTCCAAAATGGTGTTGTAAGTACCCTGACTAATAACTGATCACCATAAAAAAAAATAAAATGTGGCCAAATACCCAAAAACATTTTTGCTTTGATGGAATTGAGACTGTCCATTTTTTACCAAAAAAAGACAATTTTTAAAACCCACTTGGTATATTTATTCTTATGAGCAACAGAAACATACTAATGTTTATTAGAGATTAACATTGATATAAATAATGTAACCATGGGGATGATGTGTGGTATTTTAGTAATATTAATACTGTTTTATGCCACTTTTCATTATCTAAATTGTTCCTAGACTTGTCTAAGCATTCATTTAATGTCTACTTCATCTTGTCTCTCTCACATAATATTGTTTTTTTTTTATTTATGAGGCATTTTAGTTAGACTAAAGGTATCATGGTGACAAGATCATGTCTCACTCACATCTACCTCTACCAGCTTAAGAAGATTCCCACAAACACACATGCATCATCATAAACTGAGATAATTCATAATAACCAATGACGATGTAATTAGTGTACAAAATTAGCAGTATGTTGTAAAAAGTAGGGAACACTGTAGAACAATAAATAGAGTAGATTGCTAGTGGTGTCTAGCAAACAGTATTGTATTTACCACAAACTTCATGCTGTTTTTTTGTAATTAAAGTCATCTTCCCGGCTGAGAAAATCACTACTTGTTGATTGTAAACATCTATGGGACAGATATCAAGAGTACTCCATTACAGACTTTCTAAGTTAACTTCTAGTATTGCTGATTTTTAATATCTGTACTAATCTTGCCATCTAATGATTTGTGCACTGAAAACCTGTTTCCATGAGAAATTATTTGACACACAAAGATAAACAAGCAAGTGAGTAAGCGTGCACACTCACTCATAGCTAAGCTGTATCTGTCTGGTAGGTTAATTTGTTTGTTTTGTTAAGGACAAACCAAACTGTAATATTCATAAGTATGAAGTATACTAAAAAATACTTCTTGAAAAGGTTTATTAAAAATAATATTTAACACGTCATTTCAAGCTCTTTATTTGTCATATTTATAGATTCACCAGTAAAATAACGGAAACAAAGGATGTTTTGATTTTAAAAAAATTCTTCCTTGGCAAAACTATAAATAATTTTTTAAAAAATGTAATCATGTTTATTTGTTGTTTGTTTTTTTTGCATGAATAGATTTTCTCAATTTAATGCTCACAAAACTTGTGCTCATAAATGATATATATATATAGGATGTCTTCAACCACTAGTGTGTGTATTGGTAGTTAAATTCGTATTGAAAATATTTTCTATCATTTCTGAATTGGATTTTTATTTAGGATTATTATTGATTTAGCAAGAAATCAGATTGTAGATATCAGCTGTGGAGGGCTTGTTATGCTGAGAAATGAGCTTTACTATTTAGCAAATGAGCCTGATGGCTGCCATTAATCAAAGTGTATCCATGGCTTACCATTGCTGCTTGTTTGATAAGAAAATGTTGGCCTGGATTGTAATTTGTACTCCTCAGAAGAATTAATGTTTATAGTAAATTTTGTTCTTTTCTATTTCTTTTCATGGCTCTCTTGTACTTAAAGTTTTCTTCTGTCTGCCTGTTGTGATGGTTGTGTGTATGTGTGATACTATACTGACCACAGAAAAGGGTCCTTTGACAAGAATCCAGAAAGTCATGATGAAAAAATATTTTGTTATGGAAATTGAATTAAAGTTATATTGATGAAAAAATAAGCAGCCGACATGAAAGACAATAAAATTTGCTTGAAATTATGTTCATTTAGTAGGCATCTTCAGTAAATATGATCTTGTACCAAGTATTATACTTTCATGTACTGCTTGAGCAATTTAGCTGCCAGCTGATGGAAGGTTGTTGCTCTGATGTTGAGAATCATATACTTTTTTCATACTTTATAGAACACACAACTAATGGTTATTGAAATATTTAAAATGCTGATAAAAATTATTTTGTACTAAATTAATTTTACAATAATTATATGAATTTTTTTTTTTTTTTTGACTGGGGAGGTAACCTATTTATTGATATCGTGCTTCAAGCAAAAGTTGAATGTTAAAGACTTTTTCTCAGTTCTTTGTGTAAAAATGTGTTTTTGTTTTTAACATTTTGTCATCGACTGTATTGATTGACTGCATGTGTTTCTAAAGTTTGCTTGACACAAGTATTTTGTTTATTAAATGTTGTTAGTAACACTTGGATTTAATTATGTAAGAAGGCCTTGAGATGCAGCATTATATCTGAAATATCAGTTGGTATTTCTCTACTTATTTTTTTATCTCTATCTTATGTCATTCTGAGCAAAATAATATATTTAAGCATCCTAAAGGACACAAACAACAAGGCACAATTAAATGGGTAATACAGAGTCCTGCCAGAATAAAATAAGCACCCATTGAAATAATGAAATAGCATGTTATGAGGCAGTAGAGCTGGTACTTGCATAGTTGGCACTTGTAATACATCATCATTTACACATTGTTGTGTAATTTGATATTCAGAATGGTCAAAGTGAGAGACAGAATGGAATCTTGGACTCATTAATCAGACAGTGTACCAGGATAGCCATTAATGGTTACTGAACAAAACACAAAGCCTGTATTGCTCAGGTGAGGCTCAATCCATGTACAAGGTTTTCAGAATTGCCAGTACTGTCAGTGTGTGACAGAATGCAGCTCAATGTTATTTGCTTTAAATTGGGCTACAATGGCCACAAGACTTGATGAAAATTCTTGCTTATGGAAGCCATTGTAAATATTTATTTTGAATGGTTCCAGTAAACATACATGGACCTGTGGCATCTTGGACATCTGTTTTCTGAGAAGTATCAGTTTCATCAATTTACATTAAAATGAATGAACATAAGTGTGGAGAAAGGCCAGTTGAGCAATTCAGGGAATCTGCTTGCAGCCCACAATTGAAAACAATGATGTAGGCAGCAATTCAGGATGCTGGAAAGACTGATCTGGTGTTCCTCAAGGAAAATTTGAATTTTGTTGCATGCACATCCATTTTTGATAATCATCTTATGCCACTTTTACATTAAGTCATTTTACTGTTGAAGATACATTTGCTGAAAGAAGAGAAGCCCTTTCGTTATATCTCCAAAACTACTAATCTATTTACTATGGAAAGGGAATGTTTATTCTTTCTTACCTAGGCACTAGGAGCCACGACATGAATTTGAATACACCTAGGAGTGCATCAATCATCAGCTGTTAAAAATAAGACCACCTTTCACACCTGTGGAAGATCTGAAGGAAAA